>SJYV01042000.1:375447-457628 GCA_006410875.1 Neotragus pygmaeus
AAATCACTGCAGATGGTGATTGCAGCCATGAAATTAAAAGCCACTTACTTCTTGGAAGGAAAGTTGTGACCAACCTAGATAGCATATTGAAAAGCAGAGACATTACTTTACCAACAAAGGTCCATCTAGTCCAGGCTATGGTTTTTCAGTAGTCATGTGTGTATGTGAGAGTTGGACTATAAAGAAAGCTGAGTGCTGAAGAACTGATCTTTTTGAACTGTGGTGTTGGAGAAGACTCTTGAGAGTCCCTTGGACTGCAAGGAGATCCAACCAGTCCATTCTAAAGGAGATCAGTCCTGGGCGTTCATTGGAAGGACTGATGTTGAAGCTGAAACTCTAATACTTTGGCCACCTGATGCGAACAGCTGACTCACTGGAAAAGACTCTGATGCTGGGAGGGATTGGGGGCAGGAGGAGAAGGGGACGACAGAGGATGAGATGGTTGGATGGCATCACCGACTCTGTAGACATGAGTTTGAGTAAACTCTGGGAGTTGGTGATGGACAGAGAGGCCTGGCATGCTGCATTTCATGTTGTTGTAAAGAGTTGGATATGACTGAGCGACCGAACTGAACTGAACCATTATTCAGCTCCGTGAGGTGCTCACTGAGAAGCTACAATGTCATTGCTTGAAGTACTGTGTTTATTTATAGATGGACTATTGCAAGTAGCTCTTAGGGCATATTTTGCGAAAATATCTACTTATGTAGGTCTCTGGGTTGGCATACTTGTGTATGTACAAACAAGTTTGCTTGGCATAATGGTCAGAAGATTGTTGATAAAATTGTGACAGATGAGATATACTATTACAAATGACCTCAGTTGGCTTTTGTCAGGTTTAACCACTATGAAAAATAAATTAGCAGTGCTTCAAATATCTTATGAAATGTAATTTCTTGTACAAAAGCCAATTAGTTTTTGTCTAAAGAACAGAATTAAATGATAGCTAATCTAATATAGAATTTAAATATCATTATATGTTAAAAACCTCAACCATATACATACACATACACCATCCATGTGCATATGTTTATTATATAGTGTCCAAATGACGTTTAGGGAATGAAAGCCTGTTCAGCACATGTCATAAAGATGAGAACCCTAATATGACAGGTTGTCTATTTGTAAATTTGAAAAATAGGGATAGAAAGATGTGACGGTGGAAAGAAAAATGAAGTGCCAGACGAGTATGAAAGAACATCTTGCTTTATTATTTAATTAGATTAGAGATGTTGAAGACTTTGGAAGAGAATTTATTTAGGAAAAGCAAGTCTTGTTTTCCTTAGGAGGAAATTTTAGAGACAGCATGTGTTATACCTGTGTTAATAGAAGTGTCATATTAAGTACTGTAGGCTTTCTTGCATCACTGAGATTCAAGGAAAAATTCCATAACTAGTGAGTCAGAAAGCTTGGCTTTTACTGAAAAATGATCAAATAAGAGGGAGAAGACTGCCAGCTAATTAACTGGCTGGACTTAACTGGACATTATCTTGAAAACCCATGATAGGAAACTTGAACTGCCTGGTCAGACCTTTGAGCTGTTTTGATCCAAAACTAATTTCCTAGAGTGAATACTAAGAAATTGCTTTCTTGTAACAATTTCAAAAAGAATGAAGTAGAGGGAAGAAGTTGGTTCATCAAATGAAGGCCAAATCAGTTCAGTTCAGTTGCTCAGTTGTGTCCGGCTCTTTGCGACGGGACTGCAAAGAGTCACAGGGACTTCATGGACTGCAGCACGCCAGGCCTCCCCTCCATCACCAACTCCCAGAGCTCACTCAAACTCATGTCCATCAAGTTGGTGATGCATTCCAACCATCTCATCCTCTGTTGTCCCCTTCTCCTCCTGCCTTCAATCTTTCCCAGCATCANGAGTTGACTCATTGGAAAAGACCCTGATGCTGGGAGGGATTGTGGGCAGGAGGAGAAGGGGACAACAGAAGATGATATGGCTGGATGGCATCACTGTCTCGATGGACATGAGTTTGGGTAAACTCAGAGAGTTGGTGATGGACAGGGAGGCCTGGCGTGCTGCGATTCATGGTGTTGCAAAGAGTTGGATATGACTGAGCGACTGAAATGAACTGAACTGAACTGAGAGCTACACTGAACCCATCCAGTGTTTTTGCCTGGAGAATCCCAGGGATGGGGGAGCCTGGTGGGCTGCCGTCTAATGGTTCACACAGAGTTGGACATTATTGAGGTGACTTAGCAGCATCAGGAGCAGAGCTACACTGGATAGTACTGGTGTATTGACTGCAAGTGAGACCTGGGGACTGATTGACACAGTCCTTATGTTTATTTTTATATCTTTACCACATATAAATGCACCTATAAACAACAGATGATGTTATTTTACATATTAAAACTTTGTATCAATAGTATTATATCACTTATGCAACCTGCTTTATTTTGCTTATCATTTTGTCTTTGAGATTGTTATTGTTGTTTAGTCACTCAGTCATGTTCTACTATTTATGACCCCATGGACTTCAGCCTGCCAGGCTCCTCTGTCCATGGAATTTCCCAGGCAAGAATACTGGAGTGGGTTGCCATGCCTTCCTCCAGGGGATCTTCCCAACCCAGGGATTGAAGCCATGTCTTCTGCTTGGCAGGTGGATTCTTTACTTCCGAGCTACCTGAGAAGTCCATGTTTTTGAGATCAATCCCTGTTAATACATATAGTTTCCATTAATTTATTTTAAGCTGCTGTACCTTATTCCATTGTATATGTGCGTGCTAAGTCACTTCAGTTGTGTCTAATTCTGTGTGACCTTGTGGACTCTAGTGCACCAGGCTCCTCTGTCCATGGGATTCTCCAGGCAAGATTACTGGAGTGGTTGCCATGTTCTTCTCCAGGGGACTTTTCCAACCCAGGGATTAAACCCATGTCTCATGTCTCCCGCATTGGTGGGTGGGTTCTTCATCATTAGTGTCACCTTGGAAACCCTATTCCATTGTATGGTGTTCCTTGCTCAGCTGTGTCCAATTCTTTGTGACCCCAGGCTCCTCTGTCCATGGAATTTTCCAGGCAAGAATACTGGTATGGGTCGCCATTCCCTTTTCCAGGAGACCTTTCTGACCCTGGGATAGAAGCTCCGTCTCCTTCATTGCAGGCAGATTCTTTACTGTCTGAGCCACAGAGAAGCCCATTCCATTGTATAAACCTACCACAATTTATTTATCCATTTTGCTGTTGATGGTTGTTTTATTTCCAGTTTTTTCTTTTTTTGGCGATTACAAACAATGCTGCAAGGTACCTTCTTGAGTGAGTAACTGTTTACATGTGAGTTTCTCTAAGGTGTATCTAGGAATGGACTTGTTGGGTTGCAGAGTACATGCATCTTCAATTTATTCAGTTCAGTTTAGTCGCTCAGTTGTGTCTGACTCTTTTGTGACCCCATAGACTGAAGCACACCAGGCTTCCCTGTCCATCACCAACTCCTGGAGCTTGCTCAAACTCATGTCCATTGAGTTGGTGATGCCATCCAACCATCTCATCCTCTGTCCATCCATTCAATTTATTGGGTATTTCCAAATTGCTCTGAGTTTCTAAAACTCCATACCTTTATCAACAACGAGTGTTTAGAGACTTAAAATTTTTTTGCTAATCTGATTTATATGAAATGATATCTCTTTTTGTTTTAATTTGAATTTTCCTGATTAGCAAGCTTGACTAATAAATAAATGGTTATTTATTTAGGTTCCCCCCTAAAAAAAACAATAAACAAAAAAAACCCCACAACAACCCATTTTTCATTTGAGTTCATTGTTTTTTTCATTCTTTATTAGTAGCAGTTTTTGGTGCCTTTGGGGTACTAATACTTTGTTGGTTAAATGCACTACAGATATTGTCTTCTGTATTTGTTTTTTCAACTGTAACATGTCAAAAACTTTAATATAATTGGGCTTGTCGATAATTTTCTTTTTGGTTTGTATTTTGAATCATGTGTGTAAGAAAATTTTCCCTTTTTGAATTCATAAAGACATTCTTGTATATTTTCTTCTAAAGGCTTAAGAATTTTGCTTTTCACACTTACATCCTGAATATATCTGATACTTTTTTGTTTAAGTTGAAAATCGTACTTTACTACAGTTTCAAGGGGGATGCACTGCTGCCGCTGCTGCTGAGTCGCTCAGTCGTGTCCGACTCTGTGACCCCAGAGACGGCGGCCCCCCAGGCACCCCCGCCCCTGGGACTCTCCAGGCAGGAACACTGGAGTGGTTGCCATTCCCTTCTCCAGTGCATGAAAGCGAAAAGAGAAGGGGAAGTTGCTCAGTCATGTCCAACTGTTCGCGACCCCATGGACTGCAGCCCACCAGGCTCCTCCACCCATGGGATTTCCCAGGCAAGAGTACTGGAGTGGGGTGCCATCGCCTTCTCTGTATCTGATACTTGTGAAGTAAGGATTAAAAATTAGATAACCAGTTATCTCAAAATTATATAGTGAATAACAGTTTGTGCCTTCCCCACTATTTTATAATACTTTTCCACATATCATTTCTATACATGGGTGCATTTATTTCTAGATTTTTTATTCTGTCTGTCCCTAAGTCAACATTATACAACCTTAAGTAATTTTTGATATTTGACTAGGAAAACTCTTCCTCTTTGCTTTTCTTCAAAATTGTATTGGCTATTTTTGGCCCTTCTTTATGAATTCTGGGATCAACTTCTACCAAAAACCCTATTGGGGATTTTTTTAAATGGAGTTTCATTGAATTAATAGATACATTTAGGGAGAACTGTCACCTTCAAATCTATGAATATTATATTCAGGCCTATTTTTAGTTAATTTAATAAAATTTATAATTTATTCATGAAAGTCTAATACCTTTTTTAGATTTATTGATTTATTGCTAGAATATATGTGTGTGTGTGTATTTTATATACATAGGATATATACAATATTTTATATTATAATATTATATATGTACATTAATATAAAATATGTACATACTATATATGTCTTAAAATTACATTTATCCTGCCTTCCTATATAATCGATACCACTAGACAACTAAACAGTAGAAGGAAAAAAAATTCTGGCAGGAGTTTCCTAAGTAATAAATGAAGAAAGTATGATAGGATTTCAATATTACTATTTCATAACCTCTAATGAATTAATGGATCTGCAGCTGCTAGCANATCGATACCACTAGACAACTAAACAGTAGAAGGAAAAAAAATTCTGGCAGGAGTTTCCTAAGTAATAAATGAAGAAAGTATGATAGGATTTCAATATTACTATTTCATAACCTCTAATGAATTAATGGATCTGCAGCTGCTAGCATCATGAAGAGACCAGTAAACATCATGCCTCCCAAGGGAAGAACCAGAACACAGTGCCCTCCTCTGTAAAGTCTTCTTGTCAAATGGAAAAGCCAAACTTGACTCTGATCAAGTCTCTAGAGCTAAGTACTAATTTACAGAAAATACAGAAGACAGAGAAACATGGAAAACTATGCCATGAGAATAAAATCAGCAAAGTCTAGATTGTGGGAAACTCTACAGGGCAAGGGACCCAATTTCCTAAAAATAAACTAAATGAGGGAGGGAAAAAAATAAATGAGGAAAACTGATAAAGCTATATGTCAACCAAAAAAAGTCATGTTAACCAACCACAAACAAAATAAAAAACAATTATAATAATTTTGAGACAATTAGGATGTTGAAAAAACTGATTGGATATCCAATTATATTAAAGAATAGTTCCAATTTTTAGATACAACAGTGGTATTATGGTTATGTCAAAAAAGTCTTTTCTTGTCTTTTAGAGATATGTACTCACATGTATATGTGTAAAAAGATATGGTTTCAAATACTATGGAAGGGAAGAAGGGATTGGGAATATGGGTGAACAGTATTGGCCAGGAGATGGGTACATGAGACTCACTGTCTTGTCCATCTTTGTGCATGATTGAGGTTTTTTATAATAAAAATTATTTTAAAATTGCATTATAAATTGTACTTTATTTTGCAAACACTAATTTTTTCCACAATCAATTTTTGTATATTGATCTATAGTTAGGGAAAGACTGAGGGCAGGAGGAGAAGAGGGTGACAGAGGATGAGATGATTGGATGGCATCATTGACTCAGTGGATATAAGTTTGAGCAAACTCAGAGAGATATTGAAGGGCAGGGAGGCTTGGTGTGCTGCAGGCCATGGGGCCTCAAGGAGTCAGACACAAGACTGAACAACTATGCTTAGTAATCTTGCTGAATTTTGTCTTTTAATAGCTTGTCTTTAGAGGCCTTCAGACTTTTTACCTAAGTAGTACTATTGTCCAAGAATAATGGCAGCGTCATTTCCTCCTTTGTATCCTCTTCTGTTTCCCTTATTTTGCTTTCTCTACTGTACTGGAACGATGGTGAAAGGGAAGCAGTGATAGAGGGCGTCCTTATCCTAGTCTTGCCTCTAATGAAGCTGCTTCAGAAGTTCTACCATTCAAGTGTGATGTAAACTACTCTTTAACAAAGTCAGGTATTCCTCTTTCATTCCTAGTTTGATCATTTTAAGTCATGAATGGGTGAATTTTATAAATTGATTTTTCCTTTTGCATCTATTGAGATGATCCTATGTACAGATACAGATTTTTGAGTGTTAGACCATTTTCCGTTTGTGGGGTAAACTGAATTCAGTTGTGGTATGTTTGGATACACATATATGGGTGAGACTGGTCTATAAATTTTCTTTCTTATGCTGTTCTTGTCTCTAGTTTCAACTTCTTTTTGGTTTTGATGAATTTGGGTGTCAAGTTAGAAATAAGCTTTACTTCCTGGAAGGTGAAGAGGATTTTCAGGATCAAGGGGCAACAGCTGTATTCTGGGATTCTCGGGGGTTTCCATCCTGGGCTGAGTGGAATGAGCCAGAAACGGTCTTAAGGATGCATCACTTCCCACTATAGAGGAGAACTTTGAAATCCTTTCCAGAAGGAAAAATAAAGGAGTGATAGAGTGTGTAGGTCACCCAGGGTGCTAAGAGCTAGCAGACTATGCTGAACCCAGTGCCAGGGCTCCAGACAGCAGAGCCTGGCAGTGTAGGGAGACTGTGCAGACCAAGGCAGAGCAGTTCTGGAAATGAGAAGCCGAGACCCACATTGCGAGGCGGCCCTTTTGCAGTGGGAAGCACCTTCCAGGCTATGGATGCTGGTGCAGGAGCAGTGCCTCCCCTCCCGGACACATCCTTCTGGTCTCCCTGTTTTATCCCCAGCTGTAAGAGAACTTTTTATCAATGGCTGCTTCACTTCTTGGCACACATTAGGTAGTCATTATTCTTGTTCCTTTTGGAGCTGTTTATTCCTGGAATTGGGAATTGCTCCTGAGGAAACGCCTTCAAAACCAAACTAAATTGATCTAAACTAAATGAAACACCTAGGGACCCTGAGTTGAGACAGGCTTGGGTTACCTTGGTTTTCATTATTAGCCATGGTTTTGCATGATTCTCTTGGCTTTTAGACCTCAAGTTCCTTTACCTACAATAGAGATTCTAAATAATCTCCAAGTTTCATGCTGGCTTAAAAAAAAAAATGCTGCCATAATTTTGTGGTGTTTCTCCGACCTCGTAATTATTTCCTAATCAGAAACACATGGACAGCTTTTACCACTTTTAAAGAGCCAGGGGCTTGGAGTATAGAAACCTGGGTTCATGGCTCAGCTCCTTCACTTAGGGCTGTGTGACCATGGGTTAGTTATCTAACCTCTCAGCCTCATTTGCCTCCTCTGTGAAACAGGGATAAGGCACCTTATCTTATACGGTTATGGTGAGGATAAAATAAGATAAAAGTACCAAAAGAAAAAAAAGCACCTTGTAAAGTGATCTGCTTCAGAGTAAGTGTCAAACATTCCTTCCCTTTTCTCTACCCAAGTGACGATGTCCTGAAAGCTAGCCAAAAGATAAACTTTATAAATTGCAAAGTTTATACTGTTTGGCTGGCACTTCAGGATGCTGCCCATTTGCCTGCCTTCCACCTTCTTCCTAGAGTCTGAGTCGGCCTGTTGGGCAGATTTTGAGACCTGGCTCTGAGGGTGTTCACCCAGGCCTGGGATCCGCAGGGGGTCCTGTCAGGGAGAGACATCACACACCTCTGCTGGGAGAAGACAAAACCGACACAGGAGGCCCGGAGCACAGACCCTCAGGGGCCAGCCGAGCCTGCAGGAGTCCCGGCCTCGCTGCAAGGAGGTCAGGAACAGACAGGTGGGAAGGCCTGGTGCTGGCGGCGCTGCAGGGTCCGGGAGCCGCCGGTGGGCGCGCGGGGCGGGAACCAGAGAAGCCGCCACCCCCTGGGAGGCAGAGACAGTCGCTGCTGGGCCCTGCTGTCCTCTCCTCCCTCTCCCCGATTTGCCACACGTTTTTTTCTTTTCCTCTTGGAAAACCTGCCTGAAGATTCTCTTCATTCCGATTTCTCCTGGGTGTGTGTGTGAAGCATTTCTTCTCCGTTTCCCCTTGACCTTTTTGCTTTCTCCCCCTCTACCTCTCAGCACTCCAGGGTCTGCAAACATTCCTTTTGGTAACTGTTAACACCAGGAGAATTGATCTCTACAGATGGAGTCTGCAGCATTGTCTCTGCCCAGTTCTCTGAGCAAGGACAGTTCAGCTCAGTTCAGTCGCTCAGTCGTGTCCGACTCTTTGCGACCCCATGAATCGCAGCACGCCAGGCCTCCCTGTTCATCACCATCTCCTGGAGTTCACTCAGACTCACGTCCATCGAGTCCGTGATGCCATCCAGCCATCTCATCCTCTGTTGTCCCCTTCTCCNGAATAGTGAAGTGGTTTGCCATTCCCTTCTCCAGTGGACCACATTCTGTCAGACCTCTCTACCATGACCTGCGAGCAAGGACATGTTCCTTAATTTCGCTGTGCCTCAGTTTTCCCATCTGGCAAAATGAAAATAATAAGAGCTCCTTCTTTACAGGATTGTTATAACAATTAAATGAAGCAGTTTGCAGAAAATGCTTAGTCTGATGCCTGACACACAGTGAGAATAAACTGCTGCCCCTGTCTCATTGGCTTCACTGCAAATGGGTGAATGCACTCTGGGTTCAGTAAACTCCTTCCAGCATGTCTGGCATCACCTCCTCCAGGCAGCCCTCCCTGACTCTTCCCCATCTCTCCCACGTTGGTCTGCACCAGCTCTCTTGGAGTGCTAAATACATTGAAGACACAGATGGTTTGAACCATGCCTGCACCTGTCTGGCTCCTCTATCAGAGTAGGTGTTCCATAAAGAGTGTGTCTTATCCAGTCATGGAAGGCCTGGCAATTAGCACCCTGCTAATCAGCAAATGGTTGCTAAGTAAATGAAGGAAATCCCTGTTTGTGTAGTGAGTGCTTGAAGACTCAAGAAGGCCCAAATCTGGGGTCTGAACCCTGGAGCTTCTTGGTGGTAACACTGTTTTGCTTTAACAGAAACAGTCCCAAGATCAAGGAATCACAGGAAATGTGCAGTAGAGACTGAAAGGTCAGCCTCGTTATTTCCTGATGAGGGAGGAAGTCAAAGCCCAGAAGACAGCAGGTGCCTGGCTGCCTCACGCTGGTGCAGGAGGACCATGGGGAAGCCAGTATTCTCATTCCTGACCCGCTGGGCTCTCACTCGCCGGGTGCTGTGGCTGAGCTTGGGCTCCTGGTGCAGCACGGGAGCGGCTGGTCTCCTCCCAGACTCTCTCGGTCAGGGCCCACCCAAGGTCGACTGGCGGCAGAGCTTTATGTGTTGAATGGTGGTTGGCTTTCCCCTCCTGAATGCTCAGGCACTCATTCCTCCATTTATTGGACTGGGAGCGGGTGTGGTGGAAAGAGCTTGGGAAGGAGCTCTTCTTGGGAAGAGCTTATCACCAACCCTGGTGACTCACAGATGCAGAGAGAGTGAGGGTGGGACACAGACTCTGAGAGATTATCCAGCCCCCCTCCTTGGTTTAAGGGAAAGGAATCTACGGCCAGGAGAATTGATGTTCTCTGGGCTCTGGGGCCTCATCAAAGGCAGAACTGGTAACTGAATCCATATCTTTCGAATCTGAAACTCAGTCTCCTCAATGAGGCTATTCTAGGGTTTCTGAAATAATAATGGACACACGAAGCGCTTGAAGATCTTGTTAAGGCACAGGTAGGCCTGGGAGGAGACCCCCAGATTCTGCCCAGATTTCTAACAAGTCCCCGGTAGATTTTAATCCTAAAGGAAATCAACCCTGAATATTCATTGGAAGGACTGATGCTGAAGCTGAAGCTCCAATACTTTGGCCAGATGATGTGAAGAGCTAACTCCTTGGAAAAGACCCTGATGCTGGGAAAGATTGAAGGCAGGAGGAGAAGGGGACAACAGAGGATGAGATGGTTGGATGGTATCACTGACTCAATGGACACGAATCTGAGCAAGCTCCGGGAGATGGTGAAGGACAGGGAAGACTGGCAGTGCTGCAGTCCATGGGGTCGCGAAGAGTTGGACAGGACTGAGCAACTGAACAACAGCAAGTTCTGGGAGGATACCCCAAATTCTGCCCAGATTTCAAACAAGTCCCAGGTTCTAGCTAGAAAGGGTCTAGCCCAATGATTCTCACAAAAACCGGGGCTAGAAAGGCCAGCTCTACTATGATGTAACTACTCAGTGCATTAGCCATTAGTTAGACCAGACTGTTGGGTTAATGAAGGCATGCCGGCTATAGGGCCCTTCACACAGAAGCCAGTGGGGCCAGGTCCTTCTTACCAGCTCGCCCTTAATGGTCACCCCTATTGGCTGCTTCTGTGTCTTCTGTGCAGATGCAGGTCCTGACTGATGGCTGTGGGTATGTAAGTGCAGTCCTTCTGGAGGACTTGGACCTTACTAGCCCCTGCAGGCACTGTTTCTTCACAGCAAGTATGCCAAGCCCAAAGTTGAGTCTTCCCTGTAAGCTCTTAAGGGTAGGAACCTTGGTTTGTCTTCTTTGCATCTCCTGAATGCTCAGGCACTCATTCCTCCATTTATTGGACTGATCCATCTATGGAACATCTGCTGCTGCTGCTGCTGCTAAGTCACTTCAGGCCTGGCTAAATAATGCACATCCTTGCCTTCAAGAAATACACCTAACATATGGACTATAATGTGGTACTTAGTGGTTGCTCAATAAGTATGTCAGAGAAGGAAATGGCAACCCACTCCAGTATTGTTGCCTAGAGAATCCCAGGGACAGAGGAGCCTGGTGGGCTGCCATCTATAGGGTTGCACAGAGTTGGACACGACTGAAGTGACTTAGCAGCAGCAGCAGCAGCAGCAATAAGTATGTGTGAAGTTGGATTAGACTTCAGTGCTCTGGGGGAAGTGGCAGCGTCATCAAATGATAGAGGGCGAAGGAGAGCAGCTGGTGTTGGCCATTCCCTAATAAGGGGCTCATTTTCAAAGAAGAGGGTCTGGTTCCTTTGGCAGTTCCTACTGGGGTTGCTGGAAATGAGAGCACTGAAGCCTTACNATAAGTATGTGTGAAGTTGGATTAGACTTCAGTGCTCTGGGGGAAGTGGCAGCGTCATCAAATGATAGAGGGCGAAGGAGAGCAGCTGGTGTTGGCCATTCCCTAATAAGGGGCTCATTTTCAAAGAAGAGGGTCTGGTTCCTTTGGCAGTTCCTACTGGGGTTGCTGGAAATGAGAGCACTGAAGCCTTACTGAAGTCTCTGCACTTTTGAAAGTTATCAGGCAAATTCTCAAATGCATCGTAATTTTTAGTTTTCCCTTTGACGCTGTAAAGACCAATGAGAAACAGGGATACACAAGCTCCTCTTCTCAGGCCAGTCACAGAGGGGGTGGCTAAAACATGTATGGTGTCTGCAGCAGAGAAATGGAACTTCCCTGGTGGTCCAGGGACTGGGACTCTGTCTAAAGCAGGGGGCATGGGTTCGATCCCTGGCTGGGGAACTAGGATTCCACATGCCGTGTGGCACAGCCAAAAAAAAAGGAAGGGAGAAATGGCCCACCATGGCGACTCTGAGTCCATGAGGTAGGGAAGTGGTAGCATCTGCCAGACAGAGCCATCTACCCACCTTGGCAGAGATGCTAACTCCCACCTAATTTCGATTCTGCCCTGCGTTTGGGTGGCAGACCCCCTCACATTTAGCTTGACACATGAACACACAGCAAGACTTTTCATTCCCCAGCCTCACTTGTAGCCAGGTAAGCCAGTGGGATATGAGCAGAGGTGGAAGAGGTGCAATTCCTGAATTAGGCTCTTACAAGGCAGCTGAGCCTTTCCCTCCCGTGTCCTGCAGGGTGAGGGGGAGGCTGAGCCAGCTCTGACCAGGCAGACAGGGGTGACAGCAGATGGAGTGCCAGAGAGATGATAAGAAAGAGCCTGGGTCCCTGGACAGCCCTGTGGAGCGGAGCTGTCCCACCCACTGCCTGCCAGCTCGGATTCTTCCCTGAGAGAGAAATAAACCTTCCCTCTTGTTTGAAGTCACTTTATTTTGGTCTTTGTTAGAACCAACATCCTAACTACTGTACGTCTGTCTCTTGCATGACAGAGCAATGATGCTCTGAGCCTTTTTTCCTGGTAGAATAGAAATGGTTGGTCTCTAAGGCTTTCTGCCTGATCTGCCTTTTGTCTCCCACCCTGTATCGTTTCAGGCTAGTCATTGGGGAACCCCGGCACTGATGCAGGGCTCCCCAGATCTTTCAAAGCTCCTGAGACTATTTTAAGGTCTGCCACATTCCGAAGGGTTCTGTCACGACTGCAACATGACCTCCTTCAGACTGGGTCTGCTACCTGGCCCTGGACCTCAGCAGAAGAAGAACTCTCAAAGAGGACTCAGTCAGTCCCTGAGAACCAGCAACCCCTCCCTGCCTCCCTGCAAATGAGACGGATTTGGAAAGTAAGTAAATCATTGTGTTACATCACCTTAAACCAAGAACAAGTCTTTCCTGATAGAGCTACTAAAATAAGGTATTTAAGAAGTAGACTGGTATCTAACCTTCAGTGAGTACTCACTGTGTGCTGGGCATTCTTGCAAGCACACTACATGTATTAACTCCTGTATGTCACAACCACCCCACAAAAGAAGTACTATAGTATCCCCATTTTACAGATGAAGAGAAAAGATACCCAGAGAAGTTTAGTAACTTACTCAAGGCTGCACAGTTAGTAAATGGTGGAGCCAGGATTTGAACGCTGGGACTCAGGTTTGATAATTGGTGCTCTTTTTTCTTTTGGCTGTACTGTGAGACTTGCAGGATCCTAGTTCCCTGACCAGGAATTAAACCCCGGCCCATGGCCCACGGCCTACAGCCCACGGTCCCAACTGCTGGACCACCAGGGAATTCCCAATAATAGATGCTCTTGATCACTGTGATGCTGCCTAAAGAAAGCCCTCCAGTGTTTATACTCCTATCATGTCCAAAAGAACAGATTAAACTGAATCACTGTCAATTTCAGAGAGATAAATCCTCGAAGCAAGGCCCAAGATTGTGGTTCTCAAAGTATGGTCCCTGGACCACTAGCCTCAGAATCACTGAGGAACTTAATAAAATTGTAAATGCTATGACCTCAGCCCAGATCTAGTGAGTCAGAAACTCTGGAGGCCCAGACATCTTTATTTTTACAAGTCTTCCACATGGTTCTGAGATATACTGAAGTTTGAGAGTAGTTGGCCTAGGAAATAAACAAGAATTGAAGGAAGAATGGAAATTCTGGACTTCGCTGGTGGTCCAGTGAATAAGAATCTTCCTGCCTATGCAGGGGACACAGGTTTGATCCCTCGTCTGGGAAGATTCCACATGCAGAAGAGTGACCAAGCCCATGTTCCAGAACCTCTGAGTCCACGTGCTGCAATCACTGAAGCCTGCATGCTCTAGGGCCTGAAAGTCACAATTATTGCGTCCCTGGGCTACAAGTACTGAAGGTCTTGCTTTGCTACAAGAGAAGCCACCACAATGAGAAGCCTGTGCACCATAACTAGAGAAAGTCCACACACAGNCACTGAAGCCTGCATGCTCTAGGGCCTGAAAGTCACAATTATTGCGTCCCTGGGCTACAACTACTGAAGGTCTTGCTTTGCTACAAGAGAAGCCACCACAATGAGAAGCCTGTGCACCATAACTAGAGAAAGTCCACACACAGGGATGAAGACCCAGTGCAGCCACAAAGAAAAAAAAAAGAATGGAAATTTTATTCCTTCCTTGGACTTTGGGAGTGAGAAAGAGAGGCAGAAAGAAAAGTTTCACATTTAAAATAAGAGCTGTTTCCCAAGCCGTCTCTGATTTGGGGGTTGCTGATTTGACCTGTCTTGTGAAAACTTGCATGCTGTGTTCTCAGCAAGTCCAAGACTCGGGGTATTCTCACTGGATGTGGCCCTGGCTCATTGCTTATAGTTAATCTTGAAGCTCACTACTTAATTTAGAGGAGGAAAGCAATCCTGACAATTAGTTGTAAGACCTATGAGGGGAAAACTGATCCTTAAATAGTTAAAAAAAAATTCCTTGGCACTCCCTCCTTTTTTTCCCTTCAAAGATTTGAAACTCTTTTTGAACATTAGCATTTATCATTCGGGACAGGCAAATGCTTTCTTTAATTTTCTGTGGTGATATTTCACTGGGTTAAAGACTGTCTGAGTAATCTTTATGGAACTGAGCCGGGGCCTGTCCCTCCCAGGAAATCTGTTCTGACGGACTTGGTCATTGCTTAGATTTGGCCATGTTCTGCACTGCGTAAAACCTCCACTGCACTTGTCCAAGACCTTGGAGCCTCATCAGTGTTCACAATCTGGATATGCGATTTACGATATGGAAGATCTGAAGATCGGAATACATTTCCCTGGCTATTGTTACTCAGCTTTTAAAACGGAGGCGGCAGGAGATGTAGGTCAGCAGAAACCTTGCTTAGAAGTTTGACTGAACACAGGGATCAGACTACTGTAATATTTTATTGTCTGATATTCAGAAGCAATGAAAATTTTAAAAATGAGTATAAAATTATAATGAATATTAAAATTAATTTGGGGAGGGGAGTGTCATCTGAAAAAAATAGCAAAAGACATAAACTAGAAAAAGATCAAGTTAGGGTGCAACCCTCAAATTCATGACTTGTTCTTTTATCTCCAGTGAGCTCTGTGGTCTCTCTCACCCTATGAGGGTCCAGACAGGATAGAAAGAACTGTGCCGTCATTTCACAGAATGGTAAAATGTGGCTGTGAGAGGGTACATGGTTATTCACTGAGATATCCAAGTTGAGATTCATATTCATTAAAGGGCTATGGTACATGAATTACTTCATTTATCCCTCATACAAAGTTATGAGGGCAGGGCAGTCCTTTTTTTTTTTTTTTTTTTTCTGACAATTTTCTGGTCAAGCCACGCAGCATGTGGGATCTCAGTTCCCCAACCAGAGATCGAGCCTGCGCCCCCTGCAGTGGGAGCTAGGAGTCTTAACCACTGGACCCCCAGGGAAGTCCAAGGGCAGTCCTGTTTTCATCTCTGAAAACAGGATACTGAGGATACTTAGGAGGGGAGGTTAAGAAAGAGGTAGTCCATCTCCAGAGTCCAGGCTCTCCACTCATTTGCTCAGATCTGCTGCTGACCGGCTATCCAGAGAACCTTATGTGACTTACAGAAAGGTGTCCCAGTAGAAGGACCAAGTAGGGAAAGGAGCCTCCCCTGGGTGGATACACCCAGGGGTGGAGCGCCTGGGAACAGAGCAGAGTTGGGATTTCAGCCCCCTCTGGCTCCGTCTAGGGATTCCCTGGTGGCTCAGACGGTAAAGTGTCTGCCTGCAATGCGGGAGACCCGTCTTCGATCCCTGAGTTGGGAAGATCCCTTGGAGAAGGAAATGGCAACCCACTCCAGTACTCTTGCCTAGAAAATTCCATGGATGGAGGAGCCTGGTGGGCTGCAGCCAGTGGGGTCGCAAAGTCGCTCACAACTGAGCGACTTCACTTTCACCTTCTGGCTCCCTCTGCTGGACGCTTTTATACAGCAACCCATGACAGCAATTCTGACGGACCCTGCATCCACTCCTTGAGAATGCAAGTGTTTCTCACACAACTGTTTCCACTCCTGCAAGATAAATACCACCTCTGTGGACCTGGGCCTAGCTAACTGAAGCATCCTGTAGCAAGCCCAGGTGCTCCCCCCGAGGGAAGAGCTTCCAGTTCAGGGTATCAGAATATGAGCTATGCCCCAAAGCCTAGTTCTGGGCCCAATCTTTCCCAGAGTCATCATCATTATCAAATGCAGCATCGTTTTTGGAGGAAGTCACATTTAAACAGCTCTGGTCACCCAGAGCTGTGAGTGTCAGGGGCTGGGTCTCCAAAGATGCTGGTCTCCCTTTGTTGTAAGGTGGTTCCTCCAGACAGCGAATCTCAGGTCCCTCACCTACATACCCAAGTGCTGGGGGAAGCAGGAGAAGCCAGAGACAGATGTGCATGTGGGGTCTTTTTGTAATGCCCCAAATTCTCCACTGCCTTCCATCAATCTGCAGCCGTTGGTAGGAAATAAATCTCTCAAGTCCAAGGACAGAAAAGCATGTCATTATCAGTTGGCTTGTGATGCATTAAGAGTGCATCAGAGTCTATAATCTGACTTCCAACCCATGGCCTGACAGGAAATGGAACGGTCATTCCTCATTAACATCTTTGAACAATGCACAGATGCACAATCCATCCCACAATTATCGTAATCAGATATGATAAAACCCAACCCACTGTCTCTACCTTGAGCGTCTGGATGATTTTCTCTGAGGAGTTCTCCGCCTTCCTCATGATCATCCATCTCTTCTCTACTTGCCTGTTAGGTAACAACAACAAAAGACACATGAGACCCAATAAATGCAAGCGCTCCTAGGGGCCATGCCCTTTGCTACAAGGGAATCCAGCTTTCTTAGTGGTCTCTTCTCCTCCTTTGTCAGTTTATTTTAACTTAAGTGTCCAAGAAGTCTGCTGCCAGGGTAAATGGCCCTGAAGAGCCGGGTGGGCTTAGCAGTGACCGTGAGCACTGTCTTCATCTGTCATTCTCTGGGGAAGGCTTGTCTACCTGTCCAAGCTGTGCTCCATGCCTGGCATACCTGGAGAAAAGAATGTCATTGGCAAAGATCGACGGACAAAAGGCAGCGAGGTACCCGCAGGGACTCGAGGGGGTTCCAGTGTGACCACTGCAGAGATGGGGCAAAGTGGAAAGGCTGGGGACAAGTCAGACTCTCAGTACCTTGGTCCTTACCTTGAAAACAGATGGAAGGTACTGAGGGACTGAAGTGAGGGAGCGAAAGGGTCAGGCTCATAAGGTTTCCAGGATAGCCATGGATTGGATTTCTTATCACAGGAAACCCTTTCTTCTTTCTCTGACTGATACAAGCTGCTTGCAATCCCACAACCTAGAAATCTCTATAATGATGGTCCTCAACACTGGCTGCATCTTAGAATTATCTGTGGAACTTATAGAAAAAAAATTCTTAGGCAGTTGTTGTTCAGTCTCCAAGTCATGTCTGACTCTGCAATCCCATGGACTGCAACATGCCAGGCTTCCCTGTCCCTTACCATCTCCCGGAGTTTGCCCACATTCATGTCTATTGAATTGGTGATGCCATCCAACCATCTCATCCCCTGCCACCCTCTCCTCCGTTGCCTTTAATCTGTCCCAGCATCAGGGTCTTTTTCAATGAGTTGGCTCTTCCCAACAGATGGCTAAAGTATTGGAGTTTCAGCTTCAGCATCAGTCCTTCCAATGAATATTCAGGACTCATTTCCTTTAGGACCGAAGATTCCTAGGCCCTAAACTCAAACGTTAAAATCAGATTTTCTGGAGCTAGAGCATTTTTAAGGCTTCTTGGGTGATTCCAGTATGCAGCCAGGATTGAGAACCATGGGTCTTCTCTAGAGGGCAGGAAGAGCAGTCCTTGAGTTGCCAAGGATATGTGGTTGGTAGAGTCAATGACTCAAATAAAGCCCCCAGTGTTCTACAAGGCCAGCTCTTGGCCTTTGTCACCTGAATCTGCTTAATACACAGCTTCACTTCAGCCATGGAGAAGGAATCTGAAGGCCCTAGAAGCCTCCCCTGGGACTCAAGTTCCTCGCCCTTTAGCTGACAGTCAGTTTTCTACTTTATCCTCAAATACCTAAGCTGCTTTGAGAAGAGACAATTATCTGCTAATTTGTTTTGACATTCTCTGCTTGTTTGGTGGCTTTTTACCGTGTGTACTCCTCACCTGTTACCTTAGTGTTTGTGGCTGCTAAGATATTCTGATTAGGAAAACCTACAGCAGGTAAGTAACTTTCCTTCTTTTGCATGCGTCCTTTTGGAGACAAAGCAGATTTGGCCTGATGCAGTAAAAAAAAAAAAGAAAAAAAGAAAAATTCATCCCTGAGTAAATGGAAAGGATTAAAAACAAAAACAAAAAAACAAAACAAAAAAATGAAAACGATTGCAGGAAAAACCTGCCTCAGTCTAGTAAACTGCTAAGTTAGAAGAGTAGAAAAGAGATAAATTAAAAAAAATCCTGTTTATAAATCCTTTGAGTCTAACAGGAAATTGGATTAAAAGGGAAAAACAAGCTTCCTCTTTTGGAAGAATTTCAAAGCCCAGAAGAATAAACCTTCAGTCTTAATAGCAAGCAGCTATGAGCTTTCAGGGGCAAGAAGCACTCTTCTCCTTTCACAGATGGAGAGATGGAGACAGAATTGGGGATTTGGAAAGAATTTTCTGATGAGTCCCTGTTAGAAAAATAGTTTTAATTTGAAACTCTGGGGGGTTCCCTGGTGGTCCAGTGGTTAGGACTTCCTGCTTCCACTGCCAAGAGTGTGGACTCAATCCTTGGTCCGGGAACTAAGACCCCTCAAGCCATGTGGTGTGGCCTTAAGAAAAAAAATTCTGTGTGTTGCTTAGAAAGGTGTCAAAAAGCTATCATTTTTTACATATATGAACACACATGTGAAAAGACACATCTGAGGTCATTCATTGCAGCATATTGGAAACAACTTACATGCCTCGTCAATTGGGGCTGTATTAAGTAAATCATGGTAATTTACATGATGGAATACAATGCAACCATTAAAAAGGATCTCTTAATGAATTGAAGTAGAATTCTAAGATATATTAAGTAAAACAGAAAAGTAAGACTGTAAGCAACGTGTATAATACGTAACCTGCCAAGTCATTTCAGTATTGACCGACTCTTTTCGACCCTATGGATCAGGCTCCTTTGTCCATGGGATTCTCCTGACAAGAATACTGGAGTGGGTTGCCATTTCCTCCTCCAGTATAATATGTGAAAACATATAAAATATGTCTCTACCCGAGGAAGGGTACACAGAAAACTAGGCCATAGTGGTGTCTGATGGGGAGGGAGCCCAGCTGGGAGACATATCCTTTTATAGTTAAATATTTTAAACCTCCTGAATATATTTTGAATTCAAGATTTGAACTGAAAAAACTAAAACTAAATAAAATGCTGTTGCTTTTAATGAGTTACAAAGACAATGATTGAAACACAGGCAATAGTAGTTGTTAAGTGAGCAAACAAACCAAAGGACAGAAAATTCAGATCCTAGCTCAGTTATTCTGGCCAAGTCGTTCGCTCTTCATCTGTTCATTCAGCTTACGACTATATATTGAGTGTCTGTTGTGTGCAAGGGACTGTGCTGGGCACTGGGGGCACCGAGCTGAAAAAATCTGTGAGAAGCTCAGTAGCTTGTTTCTCAGTAGAGAAACAAGAAATCTCACCGTTGCCATGCAGTGTGATAAATGTAGTGATATGACAGATTTCTGCAGGACCTCAGGGAGGTGAAGCTAAATTAGGCTGGGGAGGTTTGTTTACCAGTGGACGTGGTGCTAAGTCCTGCGGGGAAGGGGAGGCGGGCAGTTCCTGCGGAGCAAGGAGGCTGTGCTGGCGCCAGGGATGGTCGGCTGGCTTCAGTACCCAGACAGTGGGGATCGGACTCTGGCCAGCCAGATCTTGCATATTGCAGTCTGGAGTTTAAAAAAAATTTTTTTCGTTTGCTCTATTTTTCTCTATTTATAAAAGAGATACATTTTTTGATGCCAGGATTTAACCGGAAGGCCAATGGGGACGTGGTAGGAAATTTCAAGCAAACCAGTGGCATGACTGAGCTGTATTTAGAAAGATTGCTGGCAACAGCATGGCATTCTAGGGCTGGGGAGGGGTGAGGGTGAGGGGATGGTAACAGATACCTGGTAAACACAAACTGCAGCGCTAAAACCAGACAAGAGAGACAGTTGCCCGAGGGGTTGGGGTGCAGGCCCTGGACTCAGACCTTGTGTGCTGAAGCTTGGATGCTACATCTCAGGCCTTGCAGATCATGTGAGGCACTTACTTCCTGAGCCTCAGTTTCTGCAACAGACAGGGGCTGGGCCAGGTGTCCTGAAGGTCTCAGCTGTTCTTGGAGAACCTTCCACTGGCCCTGCCCTCTCCCCTCACACCCAGCCCCCTATCAGCACGGTACTTTTAGGCTCATGGCAGGCTCCGGGAAAGAACTATAGGGCGGATGGGGGAGCAGGAGCCTGAGGTGGGGCTCCAGCTGGCCCAGCGTTGTATGACTGATCACAGCCTCTCCATCTGTGAAATGGGAGTAATGATACATTTTGTAGAGAGTTCTTGAAAAGCTAAATTAGGAAAATGTATTTGGAAATTCTTTGTAACATATCATTTAACACATGTATCTACATGACTAATTTCAATGTCTTGTTGATGCTGGAAGGAAATCAGCGTCTCATTTGTGAGTTTCAATTGCAAGGTTGTTCAACTTTTCTCATGTATTAAAAAGATTTCACATTTGTTCTTCAATAAAGTGAATGGATTTATGAAAATCATAAGGTATCTTGCATTATTAAAATGAAAGTATTAAATCTCTGTTCCTCTTTCAGGTACTGAAAGCCTGAACAAAGATTTACAATTAAATTCTTCTCAGGAACAGCACAGATAAACCTCATCAATAAGGGGAATTGTGGATTTGGTGGCTTTGGAAACTAGCTCCCTCTCCCACCAGTTACATCACCCTTTGGCTTGCTCACCTCACCAATCCTCAGTTTCCTCATCTGCACAATGGTGAATTCTACCATCCCCAGGAAGAGGGTGGGGGAAATTAAACAAGGTNAATAAGGGGAATTGTGGATTTGGTGGCTTTGGAAACTAGCTCCCTCTCCCACAAGTTACATCACCCTTTGGCTTGCTCACCTCACCAATCCTCAGTTTCCTCATCTGCACAATGGTGAATTCTACCATCCCCAGGAAGAGGGTGGGGGAAATTAAACAAGGTTTAATATGTGGGAAGCCTGCTCTTAGCAGGGATCAGTGAATAGTTCTTTCTTCTTTGTCGAATCCTTTATAGATGTGAACACTCTGAAAATTATTATTTCATCTAATTCTCACCTCACCATTGAGAGGTAGGCAGGGAGGTTCCGGTATTATTATTTCCATCTTACTGAAGAGGCAGCTGAAGAGGAGTCCCACAGGCGTGACAAGGTTGCTGAGTCCGAGAACACCCAGGGCTTCCCAACTGCTGGTCAGATACTTTAATATTTATGAGTCCACTTAATTTGGCTTGCAGGTTTCAATGACTCTGGGCACTGGAACTTCCCTCCTCAGGGGCCCACTCCACCTCTGGACAATGTCTTGAGCCCAAGATTGTTTTGCTGTTACTTCTCCTCACTGAAATCCATGTTGTCTCTTCCCCACATGACCACAGCGTTCAAGGTAGTGACAGCCAGACTCTTCTTGGTGGGATGTACCCACACCTGCCTGCATAACTTACATCCATGTAACACCTGACTCCCAACCGAGGACAGGGTCAACTCAGGGTACCCCATTTCAGGCAGGTCCCTCTGTCGGGATTCAAAGGCACCAAGCGATGACTGCCTGTGTGATGACTGTGAGGCGAAGGCTTATTTCTCATTCTTCATATCTTCTGGGCATAATGTATATATCCTTTGATGTCAATGTCAAGTATAAGCATATTCAATTCTGTCTCTAGCATTAATTGCCATTATTGCTATTTTCTTCCCCACGACCGTGACCTAACCCTGATAATTTATTAAAATTCCCAGAGGAAAAAAAATCTCTATCTTAATTTATTCATCAATTACCATTTCTTTTACAAAAAAATAGATTTAAAAAGAAAAAACATGGGTCAATTTTTATGTGAACCCAGATGTACTCTGGATTGATCATGTTTCCCCAAATCTAAGCCTGATACAGATTATCCTATAAAATGGGCTGACAGCATTACCTTCAGTGTTATAAAGAGGTTCTTGAATCTGAGGAGGATTCCACGTGTAATAAATGAAGGAGTCTCTCCTGTAGCAACTGGGCTGACCTCTGCACAAAACTGTGGTGATACTCTCCACTTCTTTGTTTATCTGCCTCTTAGATTACAGACTCCTTGGAAGGCCAGGGATGGCGGTGATTCATCTCTGTACATTCAGTGCCTAACAGTGTCTGATACACAGTGGATGCTCAATGTATCCTGTCTGAAGGGAAATGAGCAATCATGGGGGAGAGAAAGCTTATGCTGACTCCACAGAACGCAGGTGAAATGGAGGGGAATGGCAGAGTCCCGCAGAATCAGAAAATCTTCCTGCAAAAGACTGGATGAGTGCTTAGGGATGGAATTTTCTAGAAGGAGCTGTGTTGGATGCTTATATAATTTGGTAGGCGCTGATTTTGATTGGATAGGACTCAGCTGAGGTCTGCAGGGAAGTTTCATAGCGAAGTGGTTGAAAACATGGGTCCGAAGATTTCCCTGGTGGTCCAGTGGTTAAGACCACCCTTTCACTGCAGTGGGCGCCAGTTTCTTCGTGCCGTGTGGTGTGCCCAAGTAACAAAAAAACAAAACATCGACTCTGGAGCAGGGCTGTCTGACCAACTGTATGACATTTGAGAAGTCACTTCACCTCTCAAGACCTTACTTTTCTCATCTGTAAAATGGGATAATGCTACCTCGTTCTTAGATTCGCTTTGTGAGTTAAATGAGTTCTTGCATGTAAAACTTATAACAGAGCCTAGCACAGAACGATTGTTCATTCATGTTAGCAATTGTGATTATTTGTATCCCTTTCCATTTCCTTTTTCTGCTCCAATATTTTTATTTCTTACCCTCATCTCCTGAAATGTATACTGCTTCCTACTACATACACCAGCCAAAAATGAATGAAATGCCCTGTGACAAGGCAGGAAGTGCAGAGATGAAAAGTATAGACTGAGTTGAAGAGCCTGTGTGCCTTTCTTGACTTGAGCTTTCCATCCTTTGATGTACCATCCTGAGATTTGAGTCTTTCTATAAGGCAGCCCCTAAGAGTCTGGCAGCTGCCACATTAGCAAGCAGAAGATCTATCTAGGGAGAGCTGTTAACACTGAACATTTGCAAGAAAAGATGTCGTAAGAGGGGCAAGGACTGGTCTGGGAGTCAGAAAGTCTAGAGTGTCCTCATCAGTCTCATGCAGAAGCAGACTGAGTTATAATTTCTGTGAGTCCTGAAAAGGATGGACTAGAAAATGGGCCTTGGGGATGACAATGCCTTTCCTTCTATAACATGGTGCCAAAATTGCTGAATGAAAACGTGTAACAGGAAAGCACTGTGGACACTAAATACAAAAAAATTGTAAAATCCCCCACTTGCGACTTCTGGAGGCTCCATAAATATGTTCCTGTCTTGTTTACATAGCAGTTATTAATTTACCATATATGTTGCCTGGACAAGGCTTTATCTGTTTTGTTTGTTGATGTATCTCAAAGGTCCAGAAAGTGCCAGACTCATAGTAGGTAGTGGATGCTCATTATGAGTTGAATGAATGAATAGTGCTAATGATGATATCACCTCCCAGGAAGCATCAACCATAATTCTTCAAGCCCTAGGGGAAACTAGAGCATTGCTAAGGAAAAGAAAAACATAGTTTCATTAATATAAGTGTTTGGGGATGAATTGTGTTTCTCTGAAATTCGTATGTTGAAGTCCACCCTCAGTGCCCTAGAATGTGACTGTGTTTGGAGATAGGATATTTAAAGAGGTAAAATGAAGTTGTTGGATGGTCTATAGGCCAATACGACTGGTGTCTTTAAACAAGAGATTAGGACACTGACATGTGTAGAGGAAAGATCACGTAAAGACACATAGAGAAGATGGCTATCTGGAGCAATGAGAAGACCTCAGAATAAAGCAACTCTGCTGACACCTTGAGTTTGGACTTCTGGCCTCCAGAATTGTGAGAAAATAAATTTCTGTTGTTTAAACCACCCAGACTGTGGTACATTGTTTTGGTGGCATACAGTGAGTAATGAGTCAAAGTAATTATTTTGAATACTTCTAGGAAAATCTTTAGTTTTGCTTCCCAGAACCATTTTCTTCTGCTTTCAAGTTTCCCTTTTGGAAGCACTCCTCTCCTCCCCACTCTTCGTTCCTGTGGCTCCAGGCTGGGAAAATCAGTGTCTTCTGTTCCTCGGGCCACGGGGACTCATCTGTACATGACAATGTGACTCAAGCTGGGCCAGCGACTTAGAAAACAGAAGCTCATGGCTATCTTGAAACCATGGGGAAAGAACCTATCTAAGAGGAAACAGGAAAGAAGAGTCCAGACATGGAGAGAGACAGATGTGGGGCAAATGTGTGACTCTGAATCAAGGCCCCACCTGGCAGAGCTGGGACTGGGACCACTCAAAGCAGCTGGAACCTAAGAACTCTGGACCAGTGAGGTTGGGAGGGTGACCCACGTGAACTTGGAAGTCCCTGCCAGTCTACAGCACTGGATAGTGCTCCCATCATGAGCCCCATGAGTGTTTGACGTCTTCACCTTTGTTTCTACCTTTCTTAGTCACCACTTCTTATCAAGGACCTTGATAAGGTCCTTGTTTTTTGAGGGTAGTATGAAGGATCTGAGATCCTTCCAGGGCAACACTTGCTTTGTTCCTGATCAGTTTCTTTCACTCCAAGGTCATTTATTTCTTGTTCACTCATCTCTGAGGGGGGCAAATAATAGGGAGAAAGAGGCTCTTAAGCCAGAGGATTGTGGGATGAAAAGGGGATCCACTTATGGAGCATTTAGGAAGCAACTTCCATGAGCCAATTGCTGTTAGATCCCAGGGCAGGAGGGCGTATTGCAAAGATGGACAAGTGCCATCCCCACCACAGGAACTCTCAGTACCCTTAGCTGAATTGAAGCTGAGCTTGGGAAAGTAATGAACGCCTAGTGAGCGGAAAACAGGGTCAGACATCTGAAAGAGGATTGGCAGTTGCCTTCGAAATAGTTAACTCAAGAGTTAGCCTTTTCTATGGTAGGATTATCAGCTCTACCCACTTACAGTGGTAAAACAGTAACAATTATTGTAATGACTGTCAGGATAAAATGAGTTATATTTACCTGTTTTATGAGTGGTTCAAGGTTATCCTTTCTCCTCTCTCTTCCCTGTCCTCCACCAACCAAACCAGACACCCAACTGATTTGTCCCCGATGGCTGCCTGTGATTACTGTCCTAATTTGTTCTATCTTCCTCTGCTACAAGCTGCCTATTTTCTGTCCTTTCTGATAAAGCAGGAACTCTGAGGGACTTCTGAAGCTGTTTTTTTGTACCATGCAGAAGTGTATTAACTGGAATTCCTGTGTATGTGTCTATAAAACCCCTCGTCTTCTCAGTGTGAGATCACCTTCAGGAACGGCGTCATGTCGAGGTGCAGCTTGCGCGTGTAAAATTCTTTTCTGTTTGAACATATCAGCCCTTTATTTATACAACTTTGAGGCTCTCCTGTCTTCTGAGCTGCTGCCTCCAAGGACTGCTGGGCTCCCTGTGAAGAGAAGCAGAAAGCCCAGCGTTCATAGGAATGATATACAGTGCGACAAGAGCTAGTCCGAATCCCCAAATATTTATAGAAAGCAATTCTTCATCGTTGGAACACTAATAGTAACACCTATTTTTACCATGGAGGAGACAGGGGACTCATATGTGTGGAGGATAACTTGAGGCTGGTTATGAATTCACACCTGGAGTCAGCATAATGGGAAATTGGGAAAAGACACCTTACTGTACTGCCTGGTAGGAGCCACTTTATATAATCTTCCCAATCGCTCTGTGAGGCTTGTATTGCTAGCCCCATTTTGCAGATGAGGAACTGCAGGCTCTTGGAGGTTAAGTAACTTGCCCAAAGTCACATAGCAGGTAAATACAGAGCTGAAATCACGGACTGCCCTGAACTCCTTTTTTATTTTTTTCCCAAACTCCTTTTTTTGATGAGATCTTTTTTGCTACTTCTACAGCTTCCATGAACAGTTATTAATCTGCCTTGCAGCAAACACAGTTATATCAAAACTTCAGTTTATCTCCAAATTTAAAATGTATTTGATGTGTTAGAAAGAGTGATTTGAACAAATCTAGCAGAGAGGGAAGGAAGAATGGGCTGGTGGTGGTGTCCGGGGGCTTTTCTGATCTCCTGTGGCTACAATATTCAAATGCTGTCACCCCACAGAGCATGACAAAGTATATCCTGAACTTGCTTGCCATCCCATGCTCTGTGCTGCAACCTAGGTGCTTTTTCTGGATGCAAACTGGACCACATCATTCTTCTGCTTAAGACCTTCAAAGGCCTTCCCTTCAGGATGAAGTCCAACCCACTTAAAAGGTTTACACGACTCTTCTTGCCTGGCCCTGGACTATCTTTCCTGTCTCATTCAGTCATTCAACAAATACTTATTGTGTGCTTGTTTTATGCCCAGGAGAAAGCATAGGGTAGTGCAAGAAGCAGACAGAGGCTTCACTCTCAGGAAAACTGCACACACATTCCACTGAGAGGGATGAGATAACAAGCAAATAGGAGGAACATCAGTTCCATCTGAAGGTTACTCGTGATATGGAGAAAAATAAAGCAGAGAGGGGAGTGAGGAGCAGCTGGGCAAGGTGATGGAGGTTGCAATTTTAAGTAGTCAAGGACCACCCCCCCCACCAACCGCCACAACCCCTAAAGAAAGCAGTGTTTGGGCAAAGCTCTGAAGGAGGCGAAGGGAATTTTGGTGGGGCTCTCTATAGGAAGCACTGACCTCACTGTGGGAAAAGCAAATTCAGAGGGCTGCCATCGGCTCTGACCTTTCAGTTCCAAGAGCAAGGCTGCCCACATGCCCCCCATATCTGGGAACACACCCCTCCCTTTTAACTCCTCCCCATCCTTTGGGTCTGGCTCATCTGTGCCTCCCGTGACATCTTAAAGAACACAGCTCTTCCCACCACTGCCCAGAGAGGTGCTCATGCATGTGCAGCCACCTTTTCCTCCCCACGTAACTGACTGTAAGCTCCACGAGGGCTGGAAAGGGCCGGAAACCATGGCTATCCTGTTCCCAGGTATCTGCTGTGTCCTGCACAGGGTCAGGAAATGAGTACACACTTGCTACATACTGGCCAAACAAAACAAATATGGTATATTAGCACGTATATGTGGAATCTAGAAAAACAGAACAGAAAAACATTTTTGCAAAGCAGAAATAGAGACACAGACATAGAGAACAACCGTATAGACACCAAGGGAGGAGAGAGGGTGGTGAGATAAAACTGGGATATTAAGATTTATATATATATATATATACACACACACATATATACACTATATATAAAATACATACATAGGGCTTCTCTTGTGGCTCAGATGGTAAAGAATCCACCTAGAATGTGGGAGACCTGGGTTTGATCCCTGGGTTGGGAAGATCCCCTGGAGAAGGGAAAGGCTACCCACTCCAATATTCTGGCCTGGAGAATTCCGTGGACTGTGTACATGGGGTCGCAAAGAGTCGGACACGACTGAGCGACTTTCACTTCACTTCGTGTATAAAATAGGTAACTAATGAGAACCTACCACAGGGGGAGAAAAAGAAGGTACAATCTGTAGAACATAAATTAACCTTAAAACGCATTCCAATATACATTAGGTGCACACAAATACGGTTTGATTCCACTCATACGAGGTACCTAGAACAGACAAATTCATTGAGTCAGAAAGTACATTGGTAGATGCCAGGGGCTGGGGAATAGAGGCGTGGGGTGGGGGATAGGGTCAGAGTTTCAGTTCAGGAGAGGTGAAAAATTTGGGAGATGGATGATGGTGAGACTTCCTTTCACAATGTGAAAGTTCTTAGTGCCACTGAACTGTACAGTTAAATACGGTTAAAATAAGTATATTTTATATTATATGACTTTTACCACCATAAAAAAGCATGAAAAAAAAAAAAGTAATGATAACATTGTGCGCAAGCTACATGTTATGGCCCAACTTGGTTGGGGAGGGCGAGAGAGACATCCAGGAAGCACGTGCTGACCTCGAGGACTGTCCTCTGCGTAGCACCGGCTTCCTCATTCCCAGAGGAAAGTGATGTGTTATTTTTCAGGGCTGATTTCCTAGGGTCACATACATTAGTGTGCTATGAGATCACCCTGGGCGTGGATTTGATCATTTCCATATTTTCTAGGAGACTAACTCTCGGATAGCTGTCTCTGGGCATAGCTCTCCCTCCCATCACATTTGTATTACTTTTAAGTGTTAATGATGAATTAACAGTCAGTGAACCCCCATAAGCAGCCATCATTCCGATGAATATCCACACCCTTCTCTTTTGTTTTGAAATGGGGCTAGAGATAAAGATTTTTCTGGACAAATACATACACTTTTTTTTTTTTGGTCATTTCAGTTATATATCTGATTAGCTTCTCCAAGTGAGACCTCCCCTCCCTGTTTCTAGATCAAATGAAAGCATTTGGTTCAAACAAGAATCAAACANGAATCAGGTGGCCAGAGTATTGGAGCATCAGCTTCAGCATCAGTCCTTCCAATGAGTATTCAGGGTTGATTTCCTTTAGGATCGACTGGTTGGATCTCCTTGCTGTCCAAGCATCAAAAGCAGCTTTGAGGGATTCCCAAACCAGTAGGCCTTTTGGCAACTGCAGGTTGCGTGTTAAATGGGGCCATGTCTGGCATGACATCTGTTTCCTCATCTGTAAAATGGGGACAATAACTGCACCTATCTCATAGGGCTGTTGTAAGGATTAAGGGAGATAATCTTAAATTCTGCACATAGTAAACCTCAAAAACGCTGGCTTGATAACGGAGAGATAATTGTTGAAGGTTATGACAGATACAGTTGGAATTCAGTTCAGTTCAGTTCAGTCGCTCAGTCGTGTCTGACTCTTTGCGACCCTGTGAATCACAGCACACCAGGCCTCCCTCACCAACTCCCGGAGTTGGTCCATCACCAACTTCTGGGGTTCACTCAGACTCACGTCCATTGAGTCAGTGATGCCATCCAGCCATCTCATCCTCTGTCGTTCCCTTCTCCTCCTGCCCCCAATCCCTCCCAGCATCAGAGTCTTTTCCAATGAGTCAACTCTTTGCCCGAGGTGGCCAAAGTACTGGAGTTTCAGCTTTAGCATCATTCCTTCCAAAGAAATCTGGTTGGATCTCCTTGCAGTCCAAGGGACTCTCAAGAATCTTCTCCAACACTACAGTTCAAAAGTATCAATTCTTTGGCGCTCAGCCTTCTTCACAGTCCAACTCTCACATCCATACATGACCACAGGANAAATCTGGTTGGATCTCCTTGCAGTCCAAGGGACTCTCAAGAATCTTCTCCAACACTACAGTTCAAAAGTATCAATTCTTTGGCGCTCAGCCTTCTTCACAGTCCAACTCTCATATCCATACATGACCACTGGGATATGGCAACCTACTCTAGTGTTCTTGTCTGGAAAACTCCATGCACAGCAGAGCTGGGTGGGCTAGAGTCCATGGGGTTGCAAAGAGCTGGATATGACTAAGCACGAATGAATGCAGGCATGATAGGTACATGGAGGTTTGTTATACTGTTCTCTACTTTTCCCTGCATTTGAAATTTTCCATAATAAAAATAAAAAAGAAAATCAGACACATATTGTGCCTGGTCAGACTAGTAGCCAACATATCAATAAATATAGAATTACTGGAATAAATAATAGCTGCAGTGAAAATTCAACAAACAAAAGCCTCAGTTTGGTAATTAAAAACAAATCCCTCTCAGTAAATTATCCGTACATTGTCAACAGAGTTTTTGGGCTGACGAAGTAATCCCGTGGGTAAGACTGAACTAGAAGATGAAGTTTGCTTAGATTTTAAAAAACAAAAAACACAAAACCCTTTGAATCAAGTTTCCTAACCAAAGCCATTTACAAAACCAGGGAGAAAGAAAACAGGAAGGAAAAGAGAGGGGCTGGCTGGGGTGCGGAGGAAGAACATGGAGCTCCGGAAATGCTGTGCCATGCCATCAGAAATGAGAAACAGAAGGTAAGCAGTAAAGTGCGCTTTTCTGGATGGGGAGATGGAGATGGTTAATTCTCCCAGGCATTCCTGCTAGGTCCAATCTCGCCTCTCAGCCTCAAAAAGACTCTAAGAAGTATGCCTAGTGATATCTCCAATGTGCACAAGAACAAGTTTTCAGAGCATGAAATGCCAAATCATGGCAATCAACAGCAGGAAGTATTCTGAGATGGTGTGAGTTATTAGAGAAATGGGAGCTGAACTTCCATATCATTTCCTTGGAAATAAAACAAGTGCAACCTGGGACTTCCTTGGTGGTCCAGTGGCTAAGACTCAGTGCCTCCAATGGTAGGGGCCTGGGTTTGATCCCTGGTTGGGGAACTAGATCCCACACACTGCAACTAAAATAATTTGCATGCTGTCACTAAAAGAGCCTGCATGCCACAGTGAAAGATGGGAGATCCTGAATGCTGCAACTAAGACCTGGTACGGTCAAAGCCAAATAAAATACATCAATAAGTATTAAAAAACCTGCAATCTCTGAATCCTATTTAGAGGCTTTTCCCATCCAGGACACGGACCTTAATATCAGTAAGAGATTTATTTGTCAATTTTTCTTTTTTTGAGGAGGTAGCATATGCCAAGAACTGTCCTAAACATGTGAGATGCTAGGGTGAGTAGAGCAGAATACAAAAAAAAAAAGTCTGTCTTTAAAGTAGTAGCTTGTTCTCTAAGATGACAGCTAAAAAGTTCAACAAAAGGCAGGCTATGGTTCAGGACACTGAAACAAAAGGTTACCTTTGTACCCTTGCACAAAAACTTAGTGTGTCTACAGGTGTTCTTTTTTTCTCCTGAAAGAGGAAGGCTGAAAGGGGATATGAACACCATCTGTGAAACCACCAAGGAAGCAGATGGGGTAAACATAGGTTTATTCAACCTAAATCCTTTAGTGCGCTAGAATTACAGGCTGCTCTTTGAAATCGAAAGAGGTAAATTTAGGACACACAAGATCAAATATGAATTTATACTGTTGTACATTCGTGAAATCTGAACTCAAGAAGACAGTATAGGTCGAAATAGAAGTGGCTTTGTGAAATGGGAAAAAGAGACATAATTATTGTTTAACAGGATTTTTAGGATACTACCAAAGTTCTAATCCCCACAAAGCAACACAACAAAACCCAAGATAAAGCAAGTGAGAAAGGATGTTTGCTCTCCCTAACAAAGGGAGAGAACAGACAATGTCAAAACTGGTGAGATGGTTTCTTTCTTATTTTAAACAGAGACACAGTGATTCTTGGAGAATCTAATAAAGTTTGAGCTTGTACTCTGATACTCTTTTACTGACAACCTTTCTGCCCTGACAACTCCATAAATCAATGGGCTCAGAGCCTGTCTAGACCCCAGCTTAAAAAGATGGATCTGGATGATTAGAGTTTGATACTTTGAGATCCAGACTTTTCAGAAAAATAGGTGAATTTGTTGCCTCCCCAAAGTCTAGGATCAGAGGGATAAAATGCTGACAAGGGCTTGAGATCCTTAAGAGGAAAATTTTGATGGTCCTATCTAATAATCTAATGAAAACCTAATTAATGTTAAATAACCACAACTAATAGTAGTTAATAATGGCACTGCAGTGTTGACCCTTGTTTCACTTGCTGTAAATTTGCTGTTTACTGTGACTCCTGATCATTTTAAGCTAGGCTTGAAAAAAACCAGCTCTGCTCATAGTCCCACTTTTCCTCCTTACAGCGAGAATTTTGATAAAATAGAAAAGAAATAAAAACAATAAAAAACCAGGAAGATAAAATAAAAAAACTCAACCCAACATATTCCTAATTTCAAACAAGTATGACTGTGCTCTTTTGCATGTATTATTTGCAAGTCTTTATAGATAATGGTAATTTTTTTAATATAGTTGCGTCATAGATGACATCACTTTGATTTCCACTTTTAAAATGAAATTGGTAGTTCTCAACGTGGAGTTGGGGCTGTGGGTGTGTGTGATTTTCACCTTCCATGGGGCCATTTGGCAAAGACTGGAGACACTGTCACCGAAGATGGGTTGTGCTACTGACACCTAGTGGATGGAGGCTAGTGGTGCTGCTCAACACTCTATATGATGCCCAGGAAAGTGCCCCACAACAGACTATCTGGCTCAAAGTGCTGAAGTTGAGAAACCCCGTGTTAAACCTTTTGTACTAAATCACATTTCTAGGATGAACAAGCATCATTTTTTAAAATGCTGAATTAAACCCCTCACAATTAATTGATTCTGATTAATTTCTCTGATTGTTTCCAGTTTTTCTCTAGGACATCCTCATTCGATTTTTTTCACCCTCTGCTGAATTATTTCCTTAGGATAAATCCCCAAAAGTCAGAAATACTGAATCAATGGGTATGAATATTTTTTCATGTTATACAAGTTATACTGCCATTTTTCCTTACAAGTGGTTTGAATCAAATTACAACCCACTAGAAGTGTATAAGTGTACCAGTTTTGCCAAAAACTCAATAGTACTGGGTTTTATCATTAAAAAAAGGTGAGAGGAGGCACATATCTCCGATATAAAATTGTACCTCCAGTTTGCCTCAATTTGAATTTAAATTGCTACTCAGAAATGAATATTGTTTCCATATATGTTTTCTATTACTATCATTTTTGATATGAATTATTTGTCTTTTGCTTAGTTTTCTAATTGGTTTTGTTTTCTTATTTTTAAAAAAGATTTACTTATTTTTTGGGGGGGCTGCTTTGAGTCTTTGTTGCTGCACACAGACTTTCCGGAGCTACTCTCCAGTTGCAATGTCTCTTGTGCGGAGCGCAGGCTCTAGGGCATTCAGGCTTCAGTAGCTGGGGTTCACAGGCTTCTATGCTGTGTGGCATGTGGGATCTTCTGGGACCAGGGATTGAAACTGTGTCCCCTGCATTGGCAGGCAGATTCTTAACCTATAGACCCCCAGAGAATGTGATCTTTACCAAGCATAGATAGTAATGATGTTGTAGTTACTGCAATTATGATTATTTTTCTTACTATTTTTTTTACTCTTTAAAGAAAGTTTTACTTTCTCCCCTCTCAAGATAGATATGTTAACCCTTCCTTATAGAATTTTAATTTACACGTTTAATGATCTTTTTAGGTTCTGCTCACCTCACCCAACCGTTGGCCTCTTACATAGAGAGGCCTGGGGAAGAGGAAAATCTCTAGTGATTGAGGTCAGCCACTGAGGTAAGAGCAGTGCTTCGTTTCTGATGGTATCCCAGGAACTAACTTCCCTTAATCAAATGAAATGCCTTAGGAGGAGCCACAAGGCAGAAAGGAAAATACATGGGAAGAAGAATACCAAATTCTGTGAGGAGTTTGAAGGACCTGCATTTTAAAAAGGGCACCATACCTTTAGGACTTCAGAACTGGAAATGTTCCACATGCAGCTATTAATATGCAAAAAATGCCTTCATAAATACTTGATTCTGTTCACAGTGGGGAAGCAGCTCATTTGAAAGAGGAAATGGGAGCTTGGAGTTGAAACAGGTCTGCTTGTCTCCTTTTTCTTTTTTTCATTTCTCATCTCCCAGTTTCCTCTTGTAGGTTTCTTCCCCACTCTTTCCCCGACTAAACCCCCTCCTTCAACTCCTAGAAAGTTGTTGATGTCGGTTGCTGCTCCTCTCTATTTATGGTTTACCGCCTGGGCCCTGATTCTCGGCCAGGTGCGGAAGAGGTGCCTCAGGAGCGAGCCCACGGTCTGCTATCCTGAGTGCTAGAGGCAAGAGCTCTCCGCCTCTTTCTTATCTTCACAGCGTCCACCGCCTCTTCGGAAACGCACAGCGGAGGTTTTAAAATCCAACCACTAGGGGGCACCAGAGGCAGCCTCCCGAACTGGGTAAATCCAGGAACCCAGGCATGTCCTGCAAAGTGCTGTCTGTCTTTCTCACCCACCCGTCAGAAATTTTTTTCCAAATCGAGGTGTGTGACTTCTCATTTAAAGCACGGTGATGCCAATAGATTCCACCTTTGGGTTTTCCCCCCCTCCTCTCAGCACACTGATAAAAAAGTAAAAGTATCTTATGTGACTCAACTCCTAATATGGTCAGATCCCAGTGGTGGGAGGGGGCGGGGTAGGGATTNACTCAAACTTCATGCTGCTAGAGGATAAGATTTACTTTGTTTTTCTTTTTTCCCCCTAAGAAAGTAAATTTCATGTCTGTAAAGGAATGTTTATTTGAGTAACAGATTCAGCTAAGTGCATGGCTCCTCTGAAAAGGATTTTAGTCTCGTATTGGACTAGTGTCCAACACAAAGTTCTTTACATACTTGCTAGTCCTAAGTAGTTCTGTGACGAGTCTGGCCAAATGCAATTCTGCATCTTTGCTTCTTTGACTTGAAGCCTCTACTCTTTCTTTGTGGGCTGACTCTCCCTTTCCCTTTTCTGTTGTTTCTCAGCTGTTCTATCTTGCTGGAAAATGGCTTCTGCACAGATTGAAAACATTTGTTATTTGAGATAACTAGGGAAACTGAGGCCCAGAGAGTGATTTCATGTGATTGGCTCAAGGCCATACCTTGAAAGAGCTTGGGACTAGAACTTGAACCCAGACCTCCTGACTTAGTATCTCCTACTTTTCCCCTCCACTTCACGCCTCCTCCTGTTAGCCTCACTTGATCTTGCCACATCACAGCTGTTTGGCCCTGATCCATCCTCTGGACAAATCCAGCCCAACAAAATTGCGTTGCGATGAGGTTCACTTGACGTGGCTTGGAAGGAACCATGAGTCTCTTAGAAAAGAAACTTATAAATTCTAATGCATAAGGAAAGTTCTTGCAACACCAGGAGAATGAATCAGTCAGCCAGAGTTCAAGAAATGTAAACATGTTTTTAGATAGGAGACTGAAAAATTGCTTAAGACTTCTCCATCTCTTGGGTCAAGACCCTGGTAATTTACTGAGGTCCAAGCTGTCAAGGAGGAGAGACAACTCAAACTGCATTCCTGGGAGATAGAGCAATGGGGGTGGTAACACTTCCTCTCTGAACCATGTGGCGGGATCTGCCCCTCTTATCAAGCTGAAGAAACTGACTAACCCATCAACCATCGCAGGCAAATGGTTGTGAATAGAGGCACAGTTCTTTCCCATTATTCCTGAGCTGGTGTGTACATTCACAGACCACAAACTACACAACTTCCAGACCTGCCTGAAACTGGGAGCCCAGAGTCTTTTTGTGGTGACCATTCCTGCCACTAAAGAGAGAAACAAAAAACACATTCCTTCCCCTGCTGCCCACCATTGGGCCCAAGTAGATTTTCAAATGCTAGCATTAATCTAGCGGCAGGCTTTTAGCAAGGAGATAGCATTCCTGCCAGATAATCGGACAATTTCAGAGATGACCCTTACTAGGTGGGGTCTCATGCCAAACCTCTTCTGCCTTCTTCAAATCATGGGATCCTTCAACAAACATTCAAAACTTGAAAAGCAGCTAAGAGCATTTGACACTAGCATGCAATATAGGTGCCTTAAAATTTCCCTCAATTTCGAGAGTATAATTGAAGTATATACTGTACGCTACCATAGGTAAAACAGATGAAAGTGAGTGGAAGTGTTAGTTGCTCAGTCATGTTTGACTCTTTGCAACCTTATCAACGATAGCCTGCCAGGCTTCTCTGTGGGGATGCTCTATGAAAGCATACTGGAGTGGGTTGCCATGCCCGCCTCCAGGGGATCTTCCCAATGCAGGGATCCAACTCATGTCTCTTATGTCTACTGTATTGGCAGGCGGGGTCTTTACTGGGAAGCCCTGGACATATGTATACCTATGTCTGACTCATGTTGATGTATGGCAGAAACCAACACCATATTGTAAAGCAATTACCCTTCAATTACAAATAAAAATATATTAAAAATTTCCTTCAATTTCAACCTATGTTATTGTTGTTGCTGTTCAACCTATGTTGCTGCTGCTAAGTTGCTTCAGTCATTTCCGACTCTGTGCGACCCCATAGACAGCAGCCCACCAGGCTCCTCCGTCCTTGGGATTTTCCAGGCAAGAGTACTAGAGTGGGTTGCCACTACCTTCTCAACCTATGTTGGCCATGTTTAATTCCCAAGTTGTTGTTTATTGTTTTAAATAAAAATGAAACATGGCTATATTTATTCTGATTGTTTCAGAATAATCATTTCTCTTGGTATAGGATGCTCATCTGATATCAAGAGACTGAAAGTCACCTTATCAGGTAGAGTGGGCCACCTGATTCCTTCCCAGTTGTGTGCCAGTTCTTGAGAGAGAATGTCAGACCTGCAGGCTCCAAAGGGGTCAAATGCTTGGTGGGTACAAGGGCAGGAGCTATCAAAAGTGCTGGCAGGAGCCTCTTAAATTATGCATAGCATCTTTTTCCACCATGCTGTTTCTGAGGCGTGACTTTGACCGCTAATGTTCACTCATGGAACTGCCCCCATAACTTGCAGTGGTTCATCGTTGAGGGGATGTATCCAATGCCAAACAGATCTCAGAAAGTACTTTTGCCTTCCCACAGCTTTGCATGTGGACTTGCAGCAGAAACCAGTGGGAGAAGGCTTAAAAGTCAGCCTTCGTACCTTCAAGGTTTTGTGTTTTTGGTCAAAAATGGAAAATGCAAAGGCAAATTCCAGATTGTTAAAAAAAATTCTTTCCAGTAGAAACGAAACCATAAAAAGAAGGATAATATTGGCCCCTTTACATAGCCCTGCCGACCTTTCCTTAAGAATAGTATCTAAAAATACTTTATTTTATATATTATGACTCAAGATGCCTATGACCTGTAGAGCTTTTGTTGTGTTATAATAAATCTTGAACCTGTTTGTTTAATGCAGGAGATCAAGACCCAAGATGGCCTTTTGGTATTGTCATTATTAAATTCTTGGAACAAGATTTAAGGTCTTGTTTACGCTACACATTTTCACTTTAAATCTTCCCGGATGAGGAGGAGGATGAGATGGGCATATCAAACAGTTGCTTAAGACCTGTGAAAGTCTCCAGCCTAAAGACATACCCCAGGGAGCCAAGTAGACAGATCTAGAAGATATGAGTCAGTCTGGGTTTAAATATGGAAATGTCTAGTTAAATGCAAGGACATTATTTTTCTTCCAATTTGAAATAACTTTTTTTACTTACTTATATCTTCTCAGACCAAGGCTAACTCAGTCTCAAGAGTCTAGCTTTGGGAATACCAGCTTCTCTCAAAAGTTCATAAATTACTTTTTATGGAGAGGTCCAAAGGTGCATGGCAGTTTACCAAGTCCCAGATGGAAGGCAAATTGAAATTCAAGTTGTGTAGCAATAAAATATCAACTACACTAGAAATCCTCCAATTGACACACATCATATGACTAGTAAGGATACTTGTGGTAGAAGATGGCATGGAAGAAGGGAATTCAAAGAAGAGGCTGAAGGTGGAGCTACATACAGAGTGGCCAATCAATTTGGTTCAATATTCTGCGGAAAATACTGTCCTTGGACACTTGCTCTCAAGCAAGTGTAGATCTCGGGTCTTACCCTGCTCAATCCATTGTCTACATAGTTGGGAGAGTCATTTCTCTAAAATAAAAACCTGATTATGTCACTTTGTGTGTAAACAGGATCTCACAGTCTTTAGGATAAATTTCTTAGTTGCTGCCTATGAGCCTTCCTGATCTGCTCCTGTCTACCCCACCAGCTGCATTTCTCGCCACTTCCTCTCTTAAATGTACCCTGAGGTCCAGGTACTACCAGCTACTTACATTTCTCCCATGCCACCACGCTTTCTAACCTTCTTATGGTCCCTTTTCCTGGAGCATTCTTTCATCTGTGATATGGCTAGTTCCTATCTATATTCTTAGAAACTCAGCCTTCTTAACCCCCAGACTGAGTTAGCATGTACTCCCCCATGTGCTCTCAGCACACTCCACTAGTCTGGATGACTTTAAGGCATGGACTATCTCTCAGCTCTTATGCCCAGCACATTATTTGGCATTAGTAGATGGTCTGTTAGTGTTTGTTGGATGAATGAATGAACAGTCTTTATGTGTCCTGTAAAATAGATGCACTAATTCTTTCCATTGGACATATTCTGATGCTGGTGTCTTCATTAATTTTCAAATGAGGGATTTCTAGGAATGAAGATGACCGCAAATGTAAATCCTCAGGCCATAGGGAGATGTGTGAAAGAAGCAAAAGAGAAACCAGGAGGAAAAAAATCCTTAAGAAAACCTCATGCTTTTTTATCATCTTTTTAATGAGAAGGTAACACAAATGCCTGGAGAGCGATGAAACAGAAAACAGTGTTTATGGATTACTAGTTAATAAAAGTTATTTTTTTATCACTCTGACAGGACAAAACTTAACATTCTTAACTTTATTATAGCTGATACACACACACACACACACACACACACACACACACAGACATCTCGAAATCCATACCAGCCTTAAAGTGCATTGTGCTAAGCAGGACTCCACTGCTTGAGCAAGGCCCTGACCCCTCATGCATGTCATACACTTAATGGACAGTGGATCCTGCTCCTACAGAAAGGACACTTCCTGAGCATTCCAAGAATCCTTAGATTTGTGAATACTCCTAGTGTGTATCACATCCCCAGTAAAACTAAACTAAAAACGAAGAAAGGGGGAGCTCTTCAGACTCTTAATGAGTTGATAGATATATAGGATTTGAATGATTTATAAAACTATTTTTTGGCAGAGAATCATCAAATTGTTAGACCACTTCACTTTCTCTTAATCCCATTACCAGTCACAGCAGTTGGTATACTTTTAGGGCCGTTAAAAAAAGTCAAGAACTTACTTCCCTGGTCGTATAGTGGATAAGAATTCACCTGCCAATGTAGGGGACACAGGTTTGATTCTTTGTCTCAGAAGATTTCATATGCCCCGGAGCAACTAAGCCCATGTGCCACAATTACTGAGCCTGTGCTCTAGAGCCTGAGAACCCCAGCTAAAGCCTACGTGCTACAATACTGAAGCCCAGAAGATGTGCTTGGCAACAAAAGAAGCCACTCAATGAGAAGCCTGTGTACCACCATGAAGAGTAACCCCAGCTCGTCGCACCTAGAGAAAGCCTGAGGGCAGCAGCCAAGACCCAGTACAGCCCCAAACAAGCAAACAATGTTCTTTTTTTCTTTTTTTTTTTTAATTAACTTTCCAAGAGCTCCTGCAGATGTTACAATGAATATAGACCACAAGGCTGAGATTGCTTTAGTGTATTCACTAGCTTCTGTCTCCTAGCCTGGCCATATCTATAATTTGACTTCTTACCTCTGTAAAATGATAGATTGTATGTGTCCCTGACTTCTGAAGTCATTTGAAAATAGTCAAAACTGTCCTTCAAGTACACAAATACCTAAAGTCTGTCATCTATATAATTTTAAAAAAATCTTATCATTTTTATCTGAAAATATTCCTTGGGGTGGAGATCTAGATGGCAGAAAAGAAGGACATGGAGCTTATCTCCTCCCACAAACACATCAAAACTACATCTATATGTGGAACAATTATCATAAAAATTATTCCTTAAAACCACAGGGCCAAGAAAACAAAAAGTTGTTAAAGCTCTATAGATTCCAATGAATAGATGCTTTAAATTGCTCTTTAAACTCAATCCCAGCAGGTATCTGGTATTTTCAGAGTAGTGTTACATCCATTTTCTTAAAAACAAATGGGTAGTGTTAGGCTTAAAGAGATGTAAGAATTTTTTGTTAAGGTCTTTGAGCAAATCGAGGGAACAAATAAGTTTCCTCTATTCTAAGCCCCGAAGCAGGTACTCTATGCTTCTATGGGTAGTCCCATCGGAATGGGAGTTGTCATTTAATGGGGATAGACTTTCACTTTTGCAAGATAAAAAAGAGTTCTGGAGACTGGTTACACAACAATGTGAATCTACCGAACACTACTAAACTGTACACTTAAAAATTGTTAAGATGGCAAATTTTATTTCATGTGTATTTTGCCACAATTAAACAAATGTCAGGGAACAGAAGGAGATGAGGAATTATGCTCCAGGCAAAGGGAACAGTGTGTTCAAAAGCTTGGAAATGAGAAAGAGATTTGCATTAGCCTAAGGTCTTTCAGTTACTAGGAATAGAGAAGAGAAGGAATTAAAAGTTTTCTTTCTTTCCCCTGGATAGCTCCCATGGGGCTGTTCTGAAATAGCTCAGGTTTGTCTTTGGCACTTTACCATTTCCCTTCCTATACTTTTCTTTTTAATCTCTTCTTCCATTTAGCTAATATTTTCCTATTCATCCAAGCCCTCCAATGTAGCACAACTACCAGGAATGTTTCAACTCTTAAAGCTCCACTTATTCCCAAATTCTCCAACCTCGTTTCCATCCCATCAGAATTTTTAGTCCCTCAGGGCAGCTGTTCTTACCAGGTTGAGAGAGGACAGTTACCCGATTAAACACATTTTTACTAAAGTGTGAATGACTGTTTGCTTCTCAGAAGTATCAACCTTTTAAGAGACTACTTCAGAATTCAAAGTGAATCTATTATTAATGAGATTTTAACAGTAGTATGAAGTGAAACTGTACCATTTTCAGCCTTATTAGGAAGAATATTTTTGATCTGGAGAGCTACCCTGTAAACAGGCTTATCTGGCTTGATAATCTATCTTGGGAGTTTGGTTCTCCCAAACTGTTCTGACTTTGTTTCAACTTCTTTTCATATCTCTAAAAGTTGCAAATCATTTTTGGTGTTATCCACAAAAAAGTGTCTGATGCTAAGTAATGGTCATTGAAAGGTGAAAAGGATGTGCAACGGAAATCATTTATTAGTGTGAGTCATTATTAAGTCAGGAACTTCCTAAACTCTTGTATGTGAGGTGGAAACATACCTATCTATTCTATTTTACATTTTATTTAAGTATAGTTGATTTACAATGTTGTGTTAATTTCCACCTTACAATAAAGTTATTATATATGTGTGTTTATATATATATATATACATACACAATATTCTTTTGTATTGTGGTTTCTCACAGAATATTGAATATAGTTCCCTGTGCTATGCAGTAGGACCTTGTTGTTTATTCGCTCTCTATACAATAGCTTCCCTCTGCTAATCCTAAACTCCCAATCCTTCTTCCCCACCCCTGCTCCCCCTTGGCAAGCACAAGTGTGTTCTCTGTACCTGTAAGTCTGGGAAACATGCCTGTTNCTGTGCTATGCAGTAGGACCTTGTTGTTTATTCGCTCTCTATACAATAGCTTCCCTCTGCTAATCCTAAACTCCCAATCCTTCTTCCCCACCCCTGCTCCCCCTTGGCAAGCACAAGTGTGTTCTCTGTACCTGTAAGTCTGGGAAACATGCCTGTTTAGATTTACGTCACCACTAAGCATGCATAGTCTTAAAAATGCAGGTTCCTCTGGTTCAGATCCCAGCTTCACAGTTAGGTGTATGACCTTGGGCTAGTCACTTCACCTCTCTGAGCCACCTTGTCTTAGATGAAAAGTGAGGACAATGATATCATTGCTCTGAGGATGAAATGATCTAATGAATGTGAAACATTCATCACAGCGTTTGGCACGTGGAGGATAGACAGCCATGGTATCATCTCCATCATCCTCATCCTGCCCTGGAGGGCTCCTATGAGGAACTGCTTTGGCCCAGTTCCAGCCTAACAAGTGAGAATGAACAGAACTGGCCCCGGCACTCTTCCCACCGTGATCAGGATGTCCCCCCAAGGAGAATGGCGAGAGGACTAATGCCGGGCTCTCTGGTGTTCCTCTGCTTACTTATTTTGACATTGGCAAGCATGTGACAGTGCTTTTCTCCTTCGAATTTTGCCGTCTCTAGCAAAACCAGTGCCCTCCACCCATCTGGCTCCAGCCCTCTGTCTGTGGCCTCGCTTCCTGTTGCTATAGCAGGTCTCTCATGCAGGATTCATCCCTGCCTGTCCCAAAATAAGCAGTGAGGAAGACCACACACATTTCTCTATTAATCAAAGACTATTTTTAGGAGTGAGAGAAAAATCTTTACATAATCATCCTTCCCCCTGGTTTGAAGCATAAGCAGCAGTCGCAGCAGCTGGAAGATGAGCTTCAAAGTCAGACCTGCACCCCCAGTTTTTGCTTATTTCTCCATGGGGGAAACGAAATGGAAAAGGAAGCATGGAAGAGGCAGAACTGACCTCACTCCTGCACTTAGAACACAAGCCCGAGAACCTTTTCTGGATAGTTTTTTAGTTTGTGGATGTGAAATTTGAACCGTGCCCAACCCTGGGAGGCAATACTCACCTCGTTATAATGTGAACCGTGCTGTGTTTGGTCTGCGAAACCCACAGGGCATGTGTGCAAATTCTCCTTTGGGAGCCAGCTCAGCACAGGCATTTGGTCTGACTTTTCTTCTCCCCTAATATTTACACTCAGACCACAGCACCAAGACTGCCCATGAGTCACTCTAGAAGATGCTGTATTTCTCAGACTTTCTATGAAAGGAATCTTATTTCCTGCTGCTGCTGCTGCTGCTAAGTCGCTTCAGTCGCGTCCGACTTTGTGACCCCATAGATGGCAGCCCACCAGGCTCCCCGTCCCTGGGATTCTCCAGGCAAGATCACTGGAGTGGGTTGCNCCTGGAAAATCCCATGAATGGAGAAGCCTGGCAGGCTACCATCCATGGGGTCACAAAGAGTCTGATACAACTGAGCAACTTCACTTTCACCATCTGCAGTAGGGTTTGATGAAAGATGGGCTTCTCCCTTTGACATCAACTCCCAAAGCATAGCACCAAACTCTTAACATCCTACCTTCCTTAAATCACCAGTTATGAACTGGTGATTCGACAAACATCCATCAACATCTCTTCCAGGACCATTCTGAACTGCTAATGTTGAATGTCCAGTGTAAGATGCAGTGACCCAATAAAGGCAGAAACAGGTATATCTCTTGTCTGTCTTGTTCTATGGACTGAGAAAGAATTCCTGCCTAGCTGAAGACGCTGTTTTGACTGTTTTTGTATTTACTCTGTTTCAGTCTATAAGTGGGGGGCAAAGTTGCTTTACAGTTAGAAGACCACCCACCACATAAACAGGTTAGAAGTAAAAGCCTCTGAAATAAACTATCAACACCTTTATATTGAGTGTCATCTTCACTTTCCAGCCCTTGTTATTAGAATTTACTAATTTATGAATGTCAGAGCTGAAAGGGATCTTAGAAATCTTCCCAACTACTTCCATTCTGTACATGCAGAAGAAAATCTGCATATACTCTAAAATCACAGTGCTTCAGTTCAGTTCAGTTCCGTCACTCAATCGTGTCCGACTCTTTGCAACCCCATGAACCACAGCACTTCAGGCCTCCCTGTCCATCACCAACTCCCAGAGTCCACCCAAACCCATATCCATCGAGTCGGTGATGCCATTCAACCATCTCATCCTCTGTCATCCCCTTCTTCTCCTGCCCTCAATCTTTCACAGCATCAGGGTCTTTTCAAATGAGTCAGCTCTTCGCATCAGGTGGCCAAAGAACTGGAGTTTCAGCTTCAACATCAGTCCTTCCAATGAATATCCAGGACTGATCTCTTTTAGGATANAGTGAGATGGCTTGATGCCTAGGTCTCCTAATGAATTAAATAGTTCTGAAAACCATTAGATGCCATCACTGAGGGAAGGCTGATCTATGACTTAAAAAGCATGGAAGAAATAATAATATTTTTATTTGAGGTGTTGGAGGTGAAACCCTGTAGGTACTGTGACGTGTAAATTTGGAGAGGCGAACCTGCGACAGAACAAGAGCATGAAACAGTTAACTCCTGACACCCTCTGTGAGGAGATGCCCAGATCTGAACAGCAGATGTGCCGTGGGGGCCCCGGTGTGGACAGAAATGGGGGGATGACAGACAGGCGTGAGAAGCCCCCGCCTCCAGCTGTAGCCAAATTCAAGGGTTGGACCAGGGAGACGGGAGGGCTTCTAGCCCATCTGATCCCAGCCAGAAAGACAGAGAGGCTTTTGTATAGCCCTGATGAATTTTTTTTTTTTGCAATCTCTTCAGAGTCACTCTGGATGAGAAATATTCTCCTAGCTACCCTTGTCAGTCAAAATGAAAACTAGTTAAAATAATGGCTGAAGAGGGTTAGGATAACAGGCCAGAGAAAGGCAGTTAGGGGAGAGGTAACGGATAGCAAGGACATCAGCTGAGTGGATCGGAAACGGATCTTTTAATGAGAAGCGTGTGTATGTGTCTGTTTGTCAGAGAGACAAAGGTGTGAGATAACAGAAAGATAGAAATAGGGAGGAAGAAGGTCACAGAGAACCAAACACATCTGAAAAAGATTTTGAGACCTAACTCCCCCGCCCCCACTCATTTCCCTATACATATTTGTATTTATATGCTTCATCATCTCATTACTGATAATACATGTACCAGAGACATTGCCAGAAAAGAATGTTTGGTTTTGCTGATTTGCTAAACCATGGTGGGGCTTGGAAAAGCCTGCTCCTTGGCGCTTTCCCACCCCATCATTGCATGCACGCAGCCACAAGCACACACATATCCTAGGCTGAGCAGGGCAACTTGGGATTCTGAGAGGCAACACTGGAGAGAGAAAAAGCCATAATTAGTGTTAATTGTTGACCCTACAGTTCAAGAATAGATGCTCTGGAGAATGGGAAATGAGAACAAACATTAATTATTGAGTAGGGACCTTGGAGACAGGCACGCTGGATTAAAAGGAGAGAGATAAATTGCATAATGAATGTTAATTTTCCCTCAAAGAATTGAGTGGTCGGTGGTTGGAAGGGAAAAAGAGGCTAAAACAATCATGAAAGAGAAAGCTCAATGTGTGTCAGGGTGAGAGGGTGCAGGAGGGTTATACAAACACTCTCCATCACGGCTTGCTCCAGGGAATCTGTGATTGGGGCTTTCCTTAGAACTCTTGTTATTTACCACAGTTTTCTGTAGGGATGCTCAACTAGTTCCCCAAGAGCACACACGCCTGAAAACAGCCACAGTGCGTGACAAGTGGAGAGGCAGTTTATTTTTACTGTGGAATTTGTTTTTTATGCGTGTTGGTGGGAGTTTGACTTTAAATCAAGGAAGCTGTGGGAACTGAGGGCCACACGGGAAAGAACTGCGGTCCTGTGTATGCCCCCGTAGGGGGGACTCGGGCTCCAAGGTCTTGATTTTTGTTTTACCTTAATTATAGCACACAAGATGCATGTGCATCCCCCTCAACCCCAAAGTAATCCCTTTAACTGAAAGTGAAAACAGAAAATGGTAGTTTGAGTAGAAAATTGGAGATGAGGATGTGCTAAGTCGCTTCAGTCATGTCTGACTCTTTATGACCCCATGGACTTGTCTCTCACTAGGCTTCTCTGCCCAAGGGGATTCTCCAGGCAAGAGTACTGGAGTGGGTTGCCATGCCCTCCTCCAGGGGTTCTTCCCAACCTGCGGATCAAATCCAAGTCTTTGAAGTCTCCTGAATTAGCAGGCAGGTATTTTACTACTAGTGCCACCTGGGAGATGAGAATTGTAGCCAATTTTGTGAAGAGACTCTACATACAGTCTTGTCACTGGCTGCTCAGATTCAATGTGCCAGTGACCCTCCCCACATGCAGCTGGTGGCCCTGGGGGCCATCACCTTGCCACGTCTGCTATGTCCGCCCATTGCCTGCCATCCAGGCCCCTAGCAGCTGCTGTCTGGATGGTTCTGTAGTCGTCTGAGCACTTGGCCTTTTCTCCTGCCTGCTGCTGGCACCCCTGTTCCTGACATCCCTCCTCAGGCATCTGTGGTTTCTTGTTGCCTAAAAAGCAGAATTTCAGCTCTTTTTGGGTGTACAAGGCCTTCCCTGGCCTGGTCTTGGCCTACCTTTCAGCCCCATATCCCTGCGTGAACCCCCTACCCCTGCCCCACAGGGCCTCCTTACAGGCCACTCATCATTTCCTGCATGGACTCTGCTTTCCTATCTCTTTGGTTCATGCTGGTCCCTCACTGGGTCATGTCTTTCTTCTTTGTTTATCTACTTCTACCAGTTTCTTAAAGGTCAGTGCAAATGGGAATTCCTCTGTAAAAATCCTTTCTCATCCCCCAGGTTAGAATCCATCACACCTTCCACCAAGGCCCCTGCATTCTGTTGTTTAGGCCTCTGTTACAATGCTCACCTCACTCTGCCTTGTGGGAGAGTCAGTTGCGTGTGAATCTGTTTTCATGTGGGCTGTGAGGTCTTTGAAGGCAGCAGCCACAGGGCCTGGTGCTGAGCCCTGGGTAGTGGGAAGAGAAGAGCACCGTTTCTGGAGCAGACGGGCGTGGGAACAATTATGCTGAGCTGTTCCCCAGGGGTGATTAATGTGCACAAAGGGGTTAATCTTGTCTTTCAGTTTCCTCACCTGTGATGTGAATGAAAATACTCCCTCCATCGGATAATTGGGATGATGGAATGAGATGACATAGATGCCTGAGGATGTCTGCTCTTGGTATTAACATCCTTTTCCATCCCTTGAACATGGTAGGCATCCTGTCCATTGATAGAGGAGTCAGGCACAATGTAATGTGTCTTTTCTGTTTTAGGTCCAGTGACATTTTATATCGGAATTTTACTTAATATTTTACAAGATGTACTGTATGTATGATCTGGTTTGGTTATCACAAAGCAAAGCAAACTAGGATGGCAGGTATTGTCATAGTTGGATTATATTAAGGAACGTAGTGAACTGCTGTAGGCTCCCCAGGTGGCACAGAGGTAAAGAATCGGCCTGCCAGTGCAGGAGATGCAAGAAACATTGGTTCGATCCCTGGTTGGGAAGATCCCTGGGAGGAGCAAATGGCAACCCACTCCAGTATGCTTGCCTGGGAAATTCCATGGATGGATGAGCCTGGCGGGCTACGGTCCATGGGGTTGCAAAGATTAGGACATGACTGAGCACACACACAAGCTGCTGTAACAAAGAGGTTCAATAAGATAAACATTTTTTTTTTCAGGTAAGAGTCCTGAGGGAGGTGGGTAGACTGGGTGGCGCTGTTCCACAAAGGTATCCGGGGATCGTGGTTCCTTATATCTTTTGGCTTCATCAGCCCTTTTCCACGTGTTTGAAGTTGCTTCACCACTACAACCAAGTCCAAGGGGAAAGAAGAGGAAGAAGAGGAGGAAGAGAAGGAGAAGGGCAGTAGTTTCTTTTTAAGGAGATGACCCAGAATTGTACACATTACTTCTGTTCACATTTCATCGCCACACCTGTCATACCTGGCTGCAAAGGAGGCTGGGAAATATAATTTCTAACTAGGCAGCCATGTGTTCAATTAAACTTCACGGTGAAAGTGAAGTGAATTCACTCAGTCGTGTCCAACTCTACCAGGCTCCTCTGTCCACGGAATTTTCCAGGCAAGGGTGTTGGAGTGGGTTGCCCTTTCCTTCTCCAGGGGATCTTCCTAACCCAGGGATTGAACCTGGGTCTCCCACATTGCAGGCAGATGTTTTACTATCTGAGCCACCAGGGAAGCCAACTTCATGGTAGGAGATTCTAAAAATAATAGGAATAATGGAAAAATATATATTGGGGAACAAATAAAATCTTTGCTACTCACAGTTTTAATCAATATTTATGGATAGTGTTCTGGGAGTACCTATGGTGTTCTCTGGTGTATTCAGAAGTAGATGTGGGGGATGTATCTACAGGACTTTTAAATCTCAGAGGAGAATGAAGAGAAAGAGTAAAAAAGATAAAAAAGTGAGGAAATGCCTGGTGAGAGAGCCAGGTAGTAAGAATTAGTAGAACCTAAGGTAGTAGCAGTCAGGGTGGGCTTCGATGGTCAGGTGAGGTGGTGCAATGAAGATGGAACTTAAGCTAGTCCTTAAAGCCTAGAAACTAGAGGTAATAAGTTTTAAGGAGAAGATCTTTGGCCTAGGTTGTTGTAGGAAGATCTGGGCTTGAACCTTAGATTTGTCACATAGAATCTGTGTGACTTTGAGCAAGTCACCATACCTCTCTGGTCCTCGGTTTCCCTTCCATAAAATGAGTTTTCAACTGTGGTCTCATAGCTCTAGTGACTCTGCACAGACCCCACAGCCAGGAATCATTTAGGAGGGAAAGAATTAGCTGGACTCTGAAGAAGTTGTGGGGGTGGGCGCACAGTCAGGCCATCCTCACTTTAACCAGGCAGCTCTGCTTCTACCTGTTTTATCTATAGGTATCCCCAGAAAAGTCTGTTTGATAAAATGCATCCCCTACTTACACGCTGATGAATGTAATGCCTACATTCCCTCTTAACCCTAAGGTTCTATGAAAAATTGTGAAGGAAGTAGAATTTACAGCCTCACAGGCTCTGAAAGAAAAATATAAGTACATATGCAAAAAATAAAGAGGAATTAAGTATTCTTCAACACTTCATATTGAATTTCTTCTTAAAAAAGAGAATTTCCAGCAGATTCAGAAAGAACTGTTATTTTTAATATTTTTCTTCTCTGGAAGGCATAACGTGGTGATAATATCACATTTTCAGCCAAATACAAGGGAGGGGAGTCTTTGTACTTAGAGAAAGCATGAGAGGTTTCTGTCAAAGAAGAGGAGACCGCCCAGCGGTTTTCAGTGGCTCTCTGCAGGTGGCCAGCAGAGCACCGTCCAGCGTGGGCTGCTGAGGCTGCGCTGGGTTCACTGCGGTGAGGGAAGGAACTCTGCTCTCTGAAGTCCTAACAAACCCAGTGATCACTGCCCTGTGGTCCATGGGACAGACCCAAATTAGCCCCACACCCGGCCTCCTGGGAACTGCCCATGATTTCTGCAAGGGGAGGAGAGTATATGGGTCAGGACTCAGTAGAGAACAGAAACCACCAAGGTATTTTAAGAGGAAATGAAGCTGCTACAGAAAACTTGGTGTTTCCAAAGTTCCTGCAGCAGCTGCCTCTTGATACAAGTCTTCACCAGCTGGCTTGCTGGCATTAAGTAGCCAAAGTGCCTCTGCCTTATTCTGCCCTTCAAGCCTCATGCAAGTGCATCTATTTGGCAGAACCTAATTTGCCTGGAGAATCCCAGGGACTGGGTGGAGCCTAGTGGGCTGCTGACTATTGGGTCGCACAGAGTCGGACACGACTGAAGCAACTTAGCAGCAGCAGCAGCAATTTGCATTCAGGGCTTCCCTGGTGGCTCAGATGGTAAAGAATCAGCTTGAAATGTGGGAGACCTGGGTTTGATCCCTGGGTCAGGAAGATTCCCTGCAGAAGGGAATGGCAACCCACTCCAGTATTCTTGTCTGGAGAATTCCATGGACAGAGGAGCCTGGTGAGCTACATGCCATGGAGTTGCCAAGATTCAGACATGACTGAGCGACTAACACACACACAATTTGTATTCAGCCTCCCTCACTGCAAAGCTTATCTGGGAAATGTGATTTTCAGCCTGCCAGCCTCTGGAGTACTGGAAGGTGCCCTGGAAGGAACTGTTGGGTGCCAAATGACCACATCCAACCATGTTTTCCTTTAATTCAACATCTGAGATCTGCTAAATCCACCAACATGATTGCTTATTAACAAACACGGACTGGGCAAAAGGGCCTTATCACCACCCAGGTTTCCTCTACTTTCCTTTTTACATGGAGATGGAAGGATTGCGGATTCAGAACTGAGGTTTGGGAAATGAAAACAAGAACAATCATGAATTATTGAATAGCTGATATCCTGCTTCAGGATTTAGACAACAGAACTCCTTTATGGAGAGAGTCTCCTTGGGAAATGGGGTTATTTACTAACATACAGCATTATACCTGGAAAGAACCTTAGAAATCATCACTTTAGCATTTTCCAAAGTGTGTTCCAAAAACTAGTTAGATGCGCATGACGCTTTACTCAAATAAGAGAGAATTCAATGGTCAAATAAGTTTGGGAAACACTGCATATTCTCATCTTGAGGAGCCATAACCCATATTAACATAGCAGGCTCCTGCAGGGAGGAATCTGCTTCACTTTGGCCCACTGGTTTCCAACTTATTTAGTCTCAGAATTTTTTTTTTTAAAACAGAGTGCCTGCTAACCTTCTGAGGACTTGAATTTCTATGGGACATACACTGGGAGAACTGGATTGAATTCCAGTTCTTCTTTTTCCATACAGAGAAGCTGAGTGCCAAAGCAGTGAATTCGTTTGCAATGATCACAGAAATCAGGGCGAGAGAGCTGCGGATAAAACCCAAGACTTTAGACATTTAGTCCAGAGTTCTTTCTTCTTCATACTGTCTCATCTAATGGACTTCTCTACTTTCAAATCTCCAGGCATCTTTGCTAAAGCAACAACTGCTAAGAAATAGGCTACTCAGGGAAAAGTACATTTTGTCAAATATCCCACCAACATGGAAGGATCCTTTTATCCATGAGTCCCTACAACCAACCTTATCACAAAGGACAAATGGGGAGAACACAGAGAAAGTCAACCACTTTGCATATGTTTGCCTTCAAATAATCAGTGTTTTGAGAGTAACTGGGATATTCTTGGACACTTCTTTCTGTTTACCAAATTGCAGACCATCAGAACATGGCACCAGTATATAATCTATTGTGAAAACAAATTATCCCCAAATCTAGTGACTTAATTTAGTGATATAGTAAGACTTTATTATATCTCACATAGTTGCTATGAGAATCTGGGAGACTCTTAGCCTGTGATTCTGGTACAGCCTCTTGTGAAGTTTCAGTACAGTGTCAACCAGGGATATAGTCACCCGGAAGTTTCATTGGGGCATGACCATCTCCTCTCATGGTAGCTCATGTCTCAGAAGTCACACACCGTCACTTCAGTTTATCAGAAATGAGACTCTTGTCCAGCCCACACTCAAAGGGAGGAAAATTGGGCTCTCCTTTTTGAAGGAACAAGTGTCAAAGAATTTGGAGACATATTTTAAAACCACCACACCAAGAAAGAGCTGCAAGAGAGAAAGATGCTAATTAAATGATCAAAAACTAAGACATGATTTGAGGGTGAAAATCCATTTAGGACAAAAGAAAGTGTTAACTGAAAACTCTGAAAGAGATGAAGAACTTACATTTGCATGGGGCTTGGAGTCCCATATTGAATCATGGGCACAGAGATCCTTGAACTTTTTGTAGTAAAGAACTCAATTAAAGATCTTCTGAAAGAAAACTTCTATTGCTGCCATTGTGACCAGGGGAATACATGAAGGATTTGAATCAAGGATAAGCAACTTGAAGTGAATATCCAATGTTTTGACTTGTATCCTTCCAAGTTAAAATTTCCTTTCTTAGGCCTTTGAATTTTCGAAGTGTAGCAATATCTCAACATGACCAAGAGGGTCAAATTCCAGCTCAAGTCTTCACATCTTTTTTTTCCTTCTTCTGAAGGTTTATACTCATTTCCCTATGCTATCTGAAAGCAAGATATCATGATCTAATTGCTTAAGAATTTATTTCCAAATAGATGTTGACAGAGTCTGAAAGTTTCAGAAAGATCAGACAGATCATATTCCCACATTTACCCAAGGTTTTTTTTTTTTTTTTTTTAAATTAAAAAACAACAACTATGATCTCCAAAAACTTTCCTTTGTGGCACCTGGGGTATTGCGTCAATCAACATGCATTTCTTGGACATATGATAAAGATAAGTTCTCTAGGACTCTTCTAATATATTTGGGAGCTCAAAGGAAAAACAGATGTTGATAAATGCAGTAATCAAAAAAGTGGGGTTGAGAGAGAGACATGGACTGAGGCTACACTGGGGCAGTTCAGTGAGTTGAGGAGGGTTTATTTAGGACAATATCCCAGAAATGATGAGCCTTCCCCTGGAACTTAAAATGATTCTAAATATTTGAGGGCAGTTTAGGCAAGGCTGGGAGATAAGAGAAGGGAGACTGAATGTTTGAGTCATTGGACAGATGAGAAAAGGGTGGGCCTGAATACAGTGGGAGGTGAGATTGGAAGAGTGGTGATCAAGATGAATTTGAGCAAACAGCTGCAAAGAATTTGATGTGGTTGGAGCAAATCCTTTGCAGAAATTGAATTTTTTTTCCAGTATACTTCTTTTCAAAACAAAACAACAAGGCTTTCCCATTAGCAGAGACTCTTGGAGAGTTGGACCTGTTCTACTGGCGCTTGTGGGAAATTCGGGTTTAAGGGTTTCGTCCACCACCCTGGGTCCTAGCCAGTCACCATCAAGACTGCAGGTCCACCAGCCTGCAGTGTATGGAGGATGGGATAGAGAGAGGCCAGTGACTGACTGACTGATGGACTGATGGTTCATTTGTTCATTATCTAGCTAGCTTACTGTGGATGTCTCTAGGTTTGAGGGGCAAGTAGGATTAAATACACTGTTCAGGAGAGTAGGACGAGATAGTAGATATTTTTTTTCCTTATGTGAGATGGTTATTGCTCAGAGCGAGTCTCGATTTATTCAGCACAGATTTCATTTCTCTCTCTCGTTCTTTCTTTCTTTCGTGTGGCAATCACTGAAAGATTATTTCAGTAAACATTTGCCGTGACCCTGTGACACTGGCGTCAGGGACTGCGCTAAGTGCCAGGGACACCAGAATGACTGAAACAGGATATTGACAATGTGACAACACACTTCAATATGTAGCTTGAAGATGTCCCCTTTTGCTTCTGGCTTTTGCTTTGCCCAAAGGAGGGCTATCTCTCTTGGAAGAGAGTGGACAAATGTGCAGCAGATGAACAGAATCGTGTTTGCGTTCCAGCTGTTGTACCAGCTGGGTGGCACTGACACTGGCCTCCACCTGTCTAACTCCTGCTTCCTTTAGTTCAGAACCAAGTTATTTTTATGCTTATATCATGGGACAGACTAAGTGGTGATGGAAGTTCTTAAATGCTGAATTTGGAACAAATGCATTCTTGTTTCTAGAAATCTATGTATTAATACTAAGTGGCTACTTCCACAGTAACAGACACAACACATAAAATGAGGTAATAATCAATAGCTGCAGGTGGCAGAGTCCATCCCCTTATTTCAATGGGATGAGGGGCCTTGGACACAAGGAAGGACTGGACCCAAAGTCATCTGAAAATACAGAGGACCAGCCAGGGTTACTCAAATCTCCTGGCTCTGAGTCCATGCTCTTTTTATTGAGGCAGTCATGACATCACCCATGAAACAAGTGCAGATTTTAATCTTCCTCATCAAGAGGCCTGATGGCTGTACGACTCATGAATACATATCATCAGGGTTCCTGGGTGGTTGACACTCATCACCCTCTGACTTCATTTTTTTTTTCCCTTTGCAAGATGGTTATTGCTCAGAGCCAACATCCCTTTTCCAAAAAGTGAACATTGCCAGAAGGGTTTTTGGAAACTGAACTGAACTGCCTTGCTATCTGTCAGGAGCCAGATGATTTGCAGCAGTGAACCAATGCTCATAAAAAGGAGACCTGATTGGATTACCAATTAGCCACCTCCACCTCTGGAGGGTGGTTGGAAAGAAGAGAAAAGATGGTGTTTAGTTTGGGCAAATACCAAGAGGGCTTTATCATCCTCAATGAGGCATCAGCGCAGTACATTAGGCCTCCTCCAAGCCATTCCACAGGAACATCTCTCTCCTGATGCAAGAGCAAACTTGTTATGCAAACATTGGGTTATTGTGTCTGAACTACAGAAGCACCTCTGTGTCAGCGAGAGGAGAGAAACTGGCTGACTTGCGTCTGTTTTTAATGATGTCTCTGCTGCTGGGAAGTTTTGGAAGCTGCAGGTAGAATCTTCCCCCAAGGAAACAGGGCTGACCTGGGCTGTCTCATCTTACCTTCCCCTGATGGAAGCTCCTGGGTGTGGGTGGGCCCTGGGAGGGACAGGCAGATGTTTTCTCCACCTGGACCTTGCAAGAAGTGTCCCGGTGTAGGGTCTCTGGATTTTTCTTGAAAATAAGCACAGGCACTGGCAGTGAGTGTTAGCACTAGAGCAGGGGAGGGAGGCTGAATGTGGCCTGCTCTCCCCAGCAGGGAGCTGTTGATGGGTGTGCTCAGGAGCTTGTGGGGTGCAGAGCCACCCTTTCCCTCCTGGGGTTCTCCAGAGCTGCGCCATGTTTGGGCCCCATTGTCTAAAGTCAGTGTGGGATGAATGGGGTGGGGCTGCCACTTGCCTATGCCATGGCTTCCGTGAAGGTCTAGAAAAGAGGGGATCCTCTGGTTTTAGGCATCGCTGCAGGGACAAGGTGAGGCTGGTGGGGGCATCTTGCATGAAGGAAATGGAGCCCCGTCCTTCAAGTGTGTGTGCAGCCAGACCCTCGGCGCAGGTCTCAGAGATTCCAGCCTCTGCTTCCTGCTCTGCCAGGTGCCTTCGTGTCCTACTCGGCAACATAGCTGTGCCCTGACGGTCAAATGCGGCCACTCTTAGTGACCCCAGGGGCTCAGGCCACCTGTCTCTTATACACATCTGATAAGAGAAGGGAGACTGAATGTTTGAGTCATTGGACAGATGAGAAAAGGGTGGGCCTGAATACAGTGGGAGGTGAGATTGGAAGAGTGGTGATCAAGATGAATTTGAGCAAACAGCTGCAAAGAATTTGATGTGGTTGGAGCAAATCCTTTGCAGAAATTGAATTTTTTTTCCAGTATACTTCTTTTCAAAACAAAACAACAAGGCTTTCCCATTAGCAGAGACTCTTGGAGAGTTGGACCTGTTCTACTGGCGCTTGTGGGAAATTCGGGTTTAAGGGTTTCGTCCACCACCCTGGGTCCTAGCCAGTCACCATCAAGACTGCAGGTCCACCAGCCTGCAGTGTATGGAGGATGGGATAGAGAGAGGCCAGTGACTGACTGACTGATGGACTGATGGTTCATTTGTTCATTATCTAGCTAGCTTACTGTGGATGTCTCTAGGTTTGAGGGGCAAGTAGGATTAAATACACTGTTCAGGAGAGTAGGACGAGATAGTAGATATTTTTTTTCCTTATGTGAGATGGTTATTGCTCAGAGCGAGTCTCGATTTATTCAGCACAGATTTCATTTCTCTCTCTCGTTCTTTCTTTCTTTCGTGTGGCAATCACTGAAAGATTATTTCAGTAAACATTTGCCGTGACCCTGTGACACTGGCGTCAGGGACTGCGCTAAGTGCCAGGGACACCAGAATGACTGAAACAGGATATTGACAATGTGACAACACACTTCAATATGTAGCTTGAAGATGTCCCCTTTTGCTTCTGGCTTTTGCTTTGCCCAAAGGAGGGCTATCTCTCTTGGAAGAGAGTGGACAAATGTGCAGCAGATGAACAGAATCGTGTTTGCGTTCCAGCTGTTGTACCAGCTGGGTGGCACTGACACTGGCCTCCACCTGTCTAACTCCTGCTTCCTTTAGTTCAGAACCAAGTTATTTTTATGCTTATATCATGGGACAGACTAAGTGGTGATGGAAGTTCTTAAATGCTGAATTTGGAACAAATGCATTCTTGTTTCTAGAAATCTGTGTATTAATACTAAGTGGCTACTTCCACAGTAACAGACACAACACATAAAATGAGGTAATAATCAATAGCTGCAGGTGGCAGAGTCCATCCCCTTATTTCAATGGGATGAGGAGCCTTGGACACAAGGAAGGACTGGACCCAAAGTCATCTGAAAATATAGAGGACCAGCCAGGGTTACTCAAATCTCCTGGCTCTGAGTCCATGCTCTTTTTATTGAGGCAGTCATGACATCACCCATGAAACAAGTGCAGATTTTAATCTTCCTCATCAAGAGGCCTGATGGCTGTACGACTCATGAATACATATCATCAGGGTTCCTGGGTGGTTGACACTCATCACCCTCTGACTTCATTTTTTTTTTCCCTTTGCAAGATGGTTATTGCTCAGAGCCAACATCCCTTTTCCAAAAAGTGAACATTGCCAGAAGGGTTTTTGGAAACTGAACTGAATTGCCTTGCTATCTGTCAGGAGCCAGATGATTTGCAGCAGTGAACCAATGCTCATAAAAAGGAGACCTGATTGGATTACCAATTAGCCACCTCCACCTCTGGAGGGTGGTTGGAAAGAAGAGAAAAGATGGTGTTTAGTTTGGGCAAATACCAAGAGGGCTTTATCATCCTCAATGAGGCATCAGCGCAGTACATTAGGCCTCCTCCAAGCCATTCCACAGGAACATCTCTCTCCTGATGCAAGAGCAAACTTGTTATGCAAACATTGGGTTATTGTGTCTGAACTACAGAAGCACCTCTGTGTCAGCGAGAGGAGAGAAACTGGCTGACTTGCGTCTGTTTTTAATGATGTCTCTGCTGCTGGGAAGTTTTGGAAGCTGCAGGTAGAATCTTCCCCCAAGGAAACAGGGCTGACCTGGGCTGTCTCATCTTACCTTCCCCTGATGGAAGCTCCTGGGTGTGGGTGGGCCCTGGGAGGGACAGGCAGATGTTTTCTCCACCTGGACCTTGCAAGAAGTGTCCCGGTGTAGGGTCTCTGGATTTTTCTTGAAAATAAGCACAGGCACTGGCAGTGAGTGTTAGCACTAGAGCAGGGGAGGGAGGCTGAATGTGGCCTGCTCTCCCCAGCAGGGAGCTGTTGATGGGTGTGCTCAGGAGCTTGTGGGGTGCAGAGCCACCCTTTCCCTCCTGGGGTTCTCCAGAGCTGCGCCATGTTTGGGCCCCATTGTCTAAAGTCAGTGTGGGATGAATGGGGTGGGGCTGCCACTTGCCTATGCCATGGCTTCCGTGAAGGTCTAGAAAAGAGGGGATCCTCTGGTTTTAGGCATCGCTGCAGGGACAAGGTGAGGCTGGTGGGGGCATCCTGCGTGAAGGAAATGGAGCCCCGTCCTTCAAGTGTGTGTGCAGCCAGACCCTCGGCGCAGGTCTCAGAGATTGCAGCCTCTGCTTCCTACTCGGCAACATAGCTGTGCCCTGACGGTCAAATGCGGCCACTCTTAGTGACCCCAGGGGCTCAGGCCACGGAGGAGAAGAAAACTGTATTTCTCCCAGTTGCTTAGAAAGATTGAAGATATTTCTATGACTTGACTTTCCCCATTTCCAAGGCAAAGGGGTCAGGAGAAGAGCTGGCAATCAGTCACAGTGGATGCTTACAAGTGTGTGTTTATACACATACACTGAGGCCTTCCCCCAAGGAAACAGGGCTGACCTGGGACCTGACATGGGAACACACACTCACATATACTTACACCGAGGTGTGCATGCACGTGTACACATACGCATAGCACACACATGCAGGTGTGTATGCACGGACAGGGACACACAGCAACACAAGCACAGGCAAACAGGCATGCCTGCTTAATCACACATACACATGTGAGCACACGAGTACATACATGCACTCACATAGCTATATAAGCACACACATGCCCTCAGATACACATGTGCCCTTGTATGCACATTCATTTACACACACTCAACCTATGCCCTTGACGTTTCTGGCTACACCTCTCTCATAGTCACGGCCTTGTTGTTTATTCTAATCAGATTCTCTTTTTGTAAGGGTGTCCGATTAGGGGTGTGTGTGTGTGTGTGTGTGTGTGTGTGTCTGTTTGGTGTGATTTGTCCTGCGCAATGAAACCTCCTAGGAATACCCTTGGTGGTGACATTATAGTACCTAATGTTTAGGTAATTAGCTCCAAATTAAGACAGCATCATTGCCCTGCAAATATAAAAGGGAGGGGATTGTAAGAAAAAGGTTCCACCTTGAAACAGTTTGGAAGTTTCTTTGGTGAAAGAAAAGAGGTTGGGGCAGGGTGGGGGGAGACAGGATTTGATTTTGACCATTTCAGCCTTAAACAGAGAAGATGCAAGCAGATAATGGGGTTATTGATCCATGTATTGAATTTATGCTTACAAGGCTTCAAATATACATGCTGGGTTTGAGGCAGGGGGAGCGAGAGCGAGCAGGGTTTGAACAGCGAGGCATCTGTCCCCGAGTGAGAGTGGGATGGGACGAAAGTGCGGTGCCTGTTGTTTTTTGGTGGCTCTCAGTTGCCATGTTCCTCTCTGAGTGTGAGCTTCTAGAAGCCCCGAGTGAGGCTCTACTGTTAACAGAGGCATTTTCTTCACCAAACACTCCATCTCCTTCATCTGCTGCTCAACCTGAGAAAGTTGCCCATCCTCCGATGAGGGAGGAACAGCTGGTTGGGCTGCACTCTCTAGAAGTTTGTCGGTTTGTAGGTCTGCAGCCCAGACCCTCCCTGAGGGATTTTCAGGGGTATCTGGACTCTTAAGCAATTTTTGCTTTGTGCGCTGCCCCCACAGAAGCTGTCCCTGCACTCTGTCTCCTCCTGAGCTGTCGGCTCTTAAGGATGAGAACTCGAGTCGGGCTAAAGCACCGAGGGTGTGGTCCTGCCTGCCTCACCCTTCAGAAGAGATCTGGAGTCCTCTCTGTGTTCACAGGCCTCAGGCCCTGCCCTGGGCTGGGGACTCTTCCTCCTAGCCAGGTCCCCCGGCAGGCAGGGTGATGGCTTGGTGTGGAGAATGCCCCGTAAACCCAGGAGGGAGTCTCTGTGATGAGCGCAGGGAACCACGTCATCACGGGTGCTGCCAGGAGGGAGGGAAGCACAGAACAGCTTGGCAGTGCGAGCTGGTGCAGAAAACCCTTTTTTAAAACATGTACTGACTCTTGAGGAATAAGCATGGTGAGCGTTAATCCCACTGACATGGTCGGAAACACTGCTGATTTCCCTTCTTCGGTGGGGTGGCTTTCAGACAGCTTATGCGTGGCCCTGGAAGGTGATTAAAATGAGCCCAGAGTCACAGACAAGCCAAAGGGGTGCATCCATGTAGCCCAGGGGTGACTACCTTGTCCTGCTGCTGGAAGTGGCCCCCCAGCTGGTTTCTCACGTGGGGAGCCTGTGGGGCTGCTGCGGCCTGATGTCCTGGGGCTGTCTGGGCCTCTCTGGCTCTCTGGACTTTTCTTTCCTTTCCTCAGGGCCGGTGATGAGGTCCCCTTCTGGGGCGGAGCAACATCCTCTTCAAAAGCAAAAGGAGAAAAAGCATGAGTGAGAATCAGGATCAGCAAGAAGCAGAGGGAACCTCTTTGTTAACTCTCCGAGTGAAGGCTCCTGGTGTCTAGAATTGTTTATTCCCCACATTCTCACATTGATCTCTCTTTTTTCCAGCCCTGCTAAGGAGCAGAGGCCAGGTATCTCCCATAGCCAAGGGGGGATTACTTTTGGCCCTTCCTTGGGGGAACCTCTAAGAACTGGGAGGAGCTGAACAGTGGTTGTTCTTATTCTTGTCCTGTTGATGGACTCCTGAGATAGAAGAAAGGCGAGGGAGGCTGCAAGGTCCTTCCCTAACTGGCGAGACCCAGCCTTCAAGCTCATGGGACTCTTGGCTACAGAGTTTCAACCACAAAGCAATTTTCCTAAGCAGACCAGTGATCACATGGCTCCTCTGGGTCATAAAGCACACAGCAGCCCCTTCCAGATGGTAGAGGGTAACAGCAGGGATGATAACACTCCACACAGCACATCCTGGCTTCCATCTCTCTCCCTTTTATTCTTTCTTAAAGTCAGCAGGGACTACTCTAGGGAGGGTGAAAGCCAGTAATCGAAAAGGGATTGAGACCTTGTCTTAATCTCAGATAGAGTGGTCTTTATTTCATGTTCAACACACTCTTGCTGTTTATATTGAAAAGCTGGCTTCACACATAGTCTCAAAGTACCATAAGCCACTTTTTTTACAAAGGGAAAATGTGTCTTTACAATGGCAAAATCTAGCAGACACATCTTTAATCAAATAAAGAAGTTTAACATCACCTATAATGGAGCAAATTATAACAAATGGGATAAATATAAAGGGATATTTATGTCCCTTGATGTAATGCACTGGAAAGAACACATAACCAACTTAGTATACTTGTCCAAAATGTTCGATCTGAATCTAATTGTGAGGAAACAGACAAACCTAAATTGAGGATAATTCTGTAAAGCAGCTTAGCCTATCCTCTTCAAAGATGTCAGTGTCATAAAAAATGAGACTGGGGAAGTGTTCTAGAGAAAAAGATGCTGAAGAGATGTGACAGTTAAATACAATGCATGATTCTGAGTTGAATCCTCGATTGATTGGGAAGAAAACAGCTATAAGAAATGTTACTGGTATAATTAGAGAAATTGGAATGTGGACTATATATTAGAAAGTAGTATGACATCAGTGTTAACTTTCTTGAATGTGATAATTGCACTGTGGTTATGAAGGAGAACATCCTTGCTCTTGGGAGACATATGCTCATAAGGGATGAAATGTACAAAGTCTGCAGTTAAGTCTCAGACGGTTCAGCAATAAAATAAAATATGTATGTGTGCATGTGCATATATAAGATCTGGCTTCATTTTTATGATATGAGAAGTGAAACAATTCAGGGCTAGGCAAGTAAACGGGTCTGTGCAACCTCTGGACAGTGGGATGGTCTCACTAGCTTTAAACACCTTTGCCTCAGGGACCCTTGGATGAGAAAGATTCCCATGGAAATCTTGCCTGTTTGAACCCCTGCACCCTTTTTTTTTAATGCATTTGTTACCCAGTTGAGTTACACACTGAACTAACATATTAACAAATCAAGAGATCAGGGACTTCTTAGCCAACTTCCTTCTGGCAGGGTAGTAGATCCTCGTAGATCTAGAGGATGGACAAGTTCTAGATCCTCTGTCCCCAGTGGACACAGCAGCTCAAAACAAGTGGAGGGCTGGTGAGGTGAGCAGCACAGAAGACAAAATTCCCTGGTGTTGCCATCCATCCTGGTGGCTCAGGCTGGGCCTTGAACATTGTGGTCCACAGGGAGAAGCTGCTTTCTTACCTGTCTGCTCACAGAGTGACGCTTGCTATGTTTGGATTTTTTACAAAAAAACTTCAAATTCTCTAGGATGATTAACTCTCATTTAAGAAATATGGTAAACAAGCCCCTGCCTCAAAAATCAAAGGACTTGCATTTCCCTAATAATTAGTGATGTTAAGCATCTTTTCATGTGTCTCTTAACCATCTGTGTATCTTCTTTGGAGAGATGTCTATTTAAGTCTTCTGTCCAGTTTTTGATTGGGTTGTTTGCTTTTTTGATTATGAGTTCCATGAACTGAAATAGCTAGTGGGAACCTGCTAAAGTAAAGGAAGCTCAGCTCAGTGCTCCATGATGACCTAGAGGGGCAGGATGAGGGGATGAGAAGGAGGTCCAAGAGGGAGGGGATATATGTATGCATACAGTTGATTTACTTCATTTGTACAGGAGAAACTAATGCAACATTGTAAAGCAATTATACCTCATTAAAAAAATGAAGTTGAAAATGAAAAATAAAGAAACTACCTATATACTATTACTGTCTTAATATTTAAAATGACAAAATAAAATAATGTATATAATAAGACACAGTTAGAAAAACCGAAGGACCACTCTGAAAACTGAAGTGTGTCAAGAATGTCGTGATCTGGGTTCACTGCTCTGTCTGTTCAGAGAGGCAGTGCACCGTGATGAGTAAGAGTATGGTGCTGGGTCTGGAAGGCAGCTCCGAGCCCAGCGAGGCCACTTGTAATTGCGTGACCTCAGACAAGTTCCTCATCTCCCAGGGCTTCAGATTTCTGATCTGTGAAGCGAGGGTAGGACTGTTGTGAGGAGCAAATGAGTTGAGAAGTGTTAAAAATTGAGGAGCGTGCTTGGCACTGAGGAGCAACTTAAATATTAATGTGCCTCCTTCCACTCCTGATTACCACCCGTCAGAGATCACCTAGCATCTGTGATCCTGTGATCTTGCCCTTGGGGAAGAAGGTTGTTTTCTAAAAGTGAAGAGCTTTCTAAATATGGCCCATTATTTCCAAGCTATCCACACCTAAAAATATACACTTTGATATATACATAAGTTCAGATGTTCATATGATGTTTGAAAAAAATGAAGACTTTTATGGATATTATGAACTTTCAATGAATAAATACATATTCCTAAGTAGACTAGGTTAAAAAGATAGGAGAAGCTATAGAGTGTGCAGTACATGTTTAGTACTTTGGTGCTGTTTTACATCTGCAAGCAGAATATATTCTTGTGTGCTAAGTCTCTTCAGTCGTGTCTGACTTTGCAGCCCCATGGACTGTAGCCCTCCAGGCTCCTCTGTCCATGGGATTCTCCAGGCAAGAATACTGGAGTGGGTTCAGATTTCCTTCTCCAGGGGATCTTCCTGACCCAGGGATCAAACTCACGTCTCTTATGTCTCGTGCATTGGCAGGCAGGTTCTTTACCACGAGTGACACCTGGGAAGCTCATAGAATATATTCTTAGGGGGGTTTCATTAGTAACTAGTGAGCTGGATATGAAGTTGTTTTCACTATGGGCAGCTGCTGCTTGAGCAGAAGAACCTTCGAGTAGCTGGGGAGGAGCTTTGTCCCTTCTAGTCGCGTTTTTTGTGGCTGGGGACCCTGACATGTCTTGCCTTGCTCTCCTCTGGAGCAGGATCCTGTGGGATGCTGGAGGGAATGAGTAGCTACCTTGAGGCAAGAGTGTGTCCCTGTCTGTGTCCACTGGGAGATGCACTCTTAACGCCCTTGACCTCCTTAGGGACACCTGCTTCACGGGAGGTCTCCATGACGGCCCGCACTCTTCTTCTGTTTCTGGTGCTGACTCAGGGTGTGGAGCACCTAGGAGACAGAGAGAAGGCCAAGTTGTGCCAGACATCTGTGGGTTTTGCCAGCTGTCTCTTCTTTTTTAAGAAAATCTGTTTGTTTGTTTTTTAATGCTTTTTATTTTATTTTTCTTAATCCCCCAAAAAGGGATTGAACCCATGCTCCCAGCAGTGGAAGCACAGAGTCCTAACCACTGGCCCATCAGGAAATTCTCAAACATTCAGCCTTAAAAAAAAATTTTTTTTTGGCCACAGCATGAGGGCTCTTAGTTCCCTGACCAGGGATCAAGCCTGCACCTCTTACACTGGAAGCATAGAGTCTTAACCGCTGGACTGCCAGGGAAGTCCCTGTGTCTTCTTTTGGGGGACCCATCTCTTTGTCACTCATTCCACGTGGTTTTGGGTGGTCTGTTCTCTGACTCTAGGGATAGACACGTGACTGAAGCCTGGCTATGAGAGCATCTCATTGTCTTAGCCACAGTGATTGAGTCTAGGGAGGACAGAGCCACAGCCTGGCCAATCAGAGGCAATTTTGGTACTTTTTTCAAGAGCTTTTATGAGGTATATCCATTATACTGGGATTAACAAGCTATCATGGATTTGCAAGAGGCCGTCTTTACATGGGGACAACCTACTTGAGAGGAAAGACTAATAGAGCTGAAAAACTCAGACAAATAGTGTCCGGAGGACATTTTCTGAAACCTGGATCCAGTTCAGCCTGGAGTTGGCTGATCCTTGTACTATCCAATTACATGAGCAAATACATTTCTTTTTTTTTTTGCTTAAGAGAGTTTGAGTTAGGCTTCTAACACTTGTTACTGAAAGAGTCCTCACAGACGTACACAAGAAGGAAGAACTCAATGGATTCACTTTCTGTGTATTTTATTCCTGGTTTTCATTTGGCAGTGTGTTGGCAAGCTCAATGGATCTAATAGCTTTAAGAATCTGGTGCATGATGTCCTGGTGACCTTCCTTCCAGGGTCATCATGGAAGATAACCAGGGTTCAACTGAATCTTGCTGATAGTCCTGTCTTTATGTGCATTAAGCATGTTCTCTTAAAAACTGGAGTATAGTTGATTTACAGTGCTGTGTTAGTTTCAGGTGTACAGCAGAGTGAATCAGTGAAATGCCTTTTTATTCTAGTGCTTTGACTTCTGGGACTTTACTGACCCTGGGGAGACTTTCTCTCCTGGGGCTAGCCAGGCCCTTGAGACAGTAAAGGCAAGTGCATATTTCTTATGGCAACTAACCCGTCTAGAGCCCCTCCCCCCTCTCCCCAAGCATGACCCCCTTTAAACAGCTCTTACACTTCCAGGACACCATGTTGTTGTTGTTTAGTCGCCAAGTCGTGTCTGACTCTTTGCAGCCCCATGGACTGCAGCACACCAGGGCTCCCTGTCTCTGCTAGGCCACTATCACCCTGCCTTTATGACCCCAGGGCCAGGTATCCAACAACTAGGGACAGCCCTGATGCACAGAGTCTGCCCAAATTATTCCAACTAGCCAGTGCCAAACTTGCTTAGCCTGCTTGCCCTGCCTTGCCCATTTCTTCCTGCCAAAAATGGAATAAAAACTCTTGCTCATTCCCTGTACCTCCCCCTGCCACACACACACACTGTGCCCCCTGCCAGCACTTCTGCCTCCTAACTGACCCTGGTTCTTTCCATTTGGCCCTGGGGGACATGGCATGCCCTCTGCTCTTGGGAACTGTGAGTAACAGACCATCTTTTCACTGGCAAGTGTCCCCTGATCTATTGGCCTCATTAGACCTGAATAATAATTTAAAAAACCCTGCATTTAAAAATACTGTAATACTGTATGTGCGTGTTTTAAGGAGCTACATATTTTTTTTTAAGGTAAAATCTACATACAGTGAAAGCAAGCAGATCCTAAGTAAACAGTTCATTGAGTTTTGATAAATGTATATATCCATGCAACCAACTAGATTTAGAACATTTTCATCATCTCAGAAAGTTCCTTAATCCATCCTTCCATTGACCAGTCTTTTAAGCTTAACAGTTATGACATTCTTCATAGTGAGAATTCCAAACAGCTGGAGAGTGAAAACTGAGAAATCAGTGGCAGTTTTTCTGAAGTTTCTAGAAAGCTCAGAACTAGGACTTTTCAAAATTGGAGTCAGCTGTTTAGAGAGTTGCCTTTTGCCTCAGGCTGCCCAGAAAATTCCCAGGGGCAATAATGTGACTTTGGCCAGGGTGTTGTGGAACAGCTTGGGAAGATCAGAAAGAATTTCTGCTTGTGTGCAGGGTGAACTGAGTGGTCACTCAGAAGCCTCTTTCTAAGTCGTAGGTTGGAATTGATCTCACCTTACCTGTACTTTCTTAGCACTTTGCTTAGAAGCTCAAAATCTCTTTCCTGACAAAGATTGTAGAAATCATCTAATGTTACATAATAATGTTACCTAATTCACAATCAGGAAAATGGAACAGGCTCAGAGACATAGAGAACAGACTGATGGTTGCCAAGGGGGAGAAGGGGTTGGGTAGGGATGGAGTGGGAGTCTGGAGTTAGCAGATGCAAACCGGAATATATAGAATGAATACACAACAAGAGCCTACTGTAAGGCACAGGGAACTGCCATATCCTGTGATAAACCATAATGGAAAAGAATGTGAAAAAGAATGTCTCTCTCTCTATGTATATGTAACTGAATCACTTTGCTGTACAGTGGGAATTAACACAACACTGTAAATCAACTATACTTCAATAAAATAAACTACAAAAAATCAGGAAAGTGGCTCTTCAGACAAACTTTGATCTTTCATAGAACCAAAATCCAAATATCCTTTTTATCCTGGCTACCAGGTAGCTCATCTAAATCCAGTGCTTATCAAAGGCAATGAATTCATTGCAGATGTCTGATAAAATTTATTTCTCTACTCTTTTTAACCAGATTTTTATTTTTTCAATTTCAGTTATATATGGCATTTACTTGTTGTAAACTGCCTGAAAATTCTTGCGCCTTTATAACATCTATGGTGCCCTGGACTTATTTATGTGTATGGCTGACTGCCATTTTCTTCCACAGTTTAGCAAAATGCTCTGCTTAATGAAGGACTCAATGCATATTTTAAAAACTGAGTTGAATATGACCAGTAGAGACCTACTTGCAGATTTACCCTTTTTGTTTCTTTTTTAAAAAGTTCTCATAAGGGGGTGACCCTGGAGAGGGTCAGCTGTGATTTAGGAGAGGGCTGCATGAGTGGGTCCCAGACCCCAGTCCTTCCCAGCCTGCCTCATTCCCCCCAGGAGACCCGTTCACAGGGACCCACCTCTTCTTTGTGCCTTGCCTTTTGGCGGGTGTTGGCTATGATAATGAATCTCCACAGGGAAGATGAAGAGCTCTGCTGGGGGCTCACTGGCTTTAAGTTGACTCCTCAGGGGGTCCAGGACTCTGGGTGGTTCTTCTGAGATAAGAGGTAATTTCAAAGCTTTAGGTGCCTGGAGAAAATGTAAGAACAAACAGACCCCAATATGGCAGGTATCTAAATCCTGCTGCCTGCAAGGGATAAATGATACTGTATCTTATTGACTCTCCAGCATCAGAAGCTGCTGGATGTGATGTTGCTTCTGTATCCAGGGCTGAAAAGCCCAACCTGGAAGCCGGTCAACTCACTAGAGTGGGGCTGCTTTGCTTGGTGGGGACTTGGTTATGTCCCTATTAACCCAGTCTCCAACTGCTCTGAGAAGTATAAACGTGGTAAATTCAAGAGCCTTTGTGAGGAAGCCTCTTTCTTTCTCTTTCTTTCTCTTGTAGCCCGGAAACAGCCGGACTGACATGTTGGAGCTGAGATTTCCATGTCTTGAGAGGGAAAAATCTCGACTTATGTCATTATGGGGAAAAAGGCAAGGCTCAGACTGTGGACTGTGCAACCTTTCAGGTAAGAAAGGGCAGAAATAGGAATACACATTTGTATACTTGCTTGCCTTGTGTAATCTGTCTAAGCCTCAATTTCTCCTTCTGTAAAATGGGGGTAATCATACTGCCCACCTCATAAATTGCCATGAAGATTAAATGAGTTAATTATACATAGTTACAATAGTGTTTGGAACTAGGCTTATTTCTATAATATTTCTTTGAGAGAAGATTCTTCTGTCATTAGGGTTTAATACTGAATCTTGCCACTAGCAGAATACCTAGGTGTCTCCACACGTCTGAAATATGAAGATAGCTAGAAAAAGAAAATCACTGTGTGTCAGGATCAACCACAGCTTTAACCCAGTTTCCTTTATGTCCAAAAAGCTCCAAAACATAGGTGTGTGTATGCACAGTGGGGGTGGGGATCTGGGTGAGGAGAGAGAGAGGCACTAGGGGTAGTACTTACAGCTTCCTGTTTCCAATTATTCAGAAGTTGCTAAAAATTTTTCCTTTTAGTTTGCAGCTTTTAACATATGAACTCAGCTCTATGAAATGTATATGTGTGCTGGGTTTCAGGGAGTTCAATTTCACAGGAGGAAAAATAAAAACGTTTCTCACTTTTTAGTGTTCAAAAAGAAAAAAAGATCAGACACACACACAAGCATCCTACGTGTTTAGAGTTGAATGAGGAGGAAATTCACCCAGCAACATTCAGGGTAATATGTATAGTTTTGAGACGTTAAGAAAATGATTAACCCAATGCCTGCACATAGGATCTTTCTGTTCCTAGAGATCTCCACTCTCTGGGTGCCAGCTGCCTGCCCACCAACTGCCCTTTTCTGAATACCGACCTTTGTATTTTGTTTGACAAGGTTTGCATTGGGAAATCTATGTGGAAACTCAAATGGTTCCTGTGAGATCTGGCTGACAAGCCACGCCTTAAATTTCTCCATTGTAATTAAAAATTTACAGAGTTTTAACAGAGTGGAAAATATTGCTTTCCTCTGCTAAACTGTGTACATGGGTTGATGGGAGGGATTCCTACCCTCTGAGCCTGGCTCAGCTCTGGGATGATCCGCGTGTGAGACTGAGGACTCTCCTTGGGCCTGTGTGACCCTGGCCCTGGCAGGTCAGGCCTGCTGTTTACTTCTGGCCCAAAGGAACCAGAGGTCCTTCTGGTGTGAATGGAAAGATTTAGATCACCTTAGACATAGAGAATCTGAGAAAATCCTGAATAGACGGAAAACAACCTCTTCACTGGCACTGGGACCACCTGGCGTGCCCACGGCTCCTCAGGGCCACTGCAGATGGTATGAATCCCCACTGACATTAGTGTCGGTCCCTACTGGACACAAGGTACTTTCACATAAGTGCTTCATTTCCTTTCATCCCTCCATCAGCCCTGTGAGGCTGGTATTATTATCCCTGTGCACAGTGGAGGAGCAGCTCAGCAGTGAACCACTCGCTCAAGTCACATAGCTGCCACGATGGCTGAACATTCCAGAGCCCCTGATCAGTCTCACTTACCGTAAGTTCAGGAAGATGTACCTGAAACTTCTGAAGGGGAAAGCCCCTTCACTCTCACCTGAAACTTCTGAAGGAGTTGATAAACCTGCAAAATTTATCCTACATTTTCGAAGGTGAGAGACCCTCAGTTAAGCAAAACCATTGCCAGGTTCCAAGTATTTTGAGTTTGAAGTGGGTCAGCTGCTTACAAACTCAAATTCTGTCCTTACATGCTTACAGATAACCCTCAGACCCTTAACAGAGTAAAGGGTTCTGTTACCATCAGTGTGGTAACACCATCTGCTTTAATGGGGGGCAGCTGACATTCCTCTTATTCACTGTTTTCAACGTTTAGTGAATTACTACCCTTTTAGTCCAACTCCACACAGTGAGCTCAGAAGCAAGTAAGGTCAGTTCTTGGAGACATCTCTTTGAGTCACCTCATTCCTAGACTGAGGTTAATCTTTTAAGCATGTGTGTGCACATGCGCGTGTACACACACACACACACACACACACACACACACACACACACACACACCTTTTTCTTCTTCATGTCCCCAGGCATGTTTTTTTCTGAGCCAGCAGCAGATGCTATAGGAGGCAAAAGACATTGTTCAGCAGGAGGCTCCTTGAACAAGTGGCTGCTTCTGCCCTGGTGCAGCCTCATAGTCCCTTGTTTGTCTGTAGAAATAGGATGGCAACAAGAGCTTATTAGTTGCAGGCATGGGGATGAACAGTTGACTTTCAACTTTAATCGCCTTTGGGTTAATGGGAAGAGAGGCAAGGAGATGCTGAGACACCTGGAGAGCCACGGTGGCTGAGGCAGCTTCAGGGAGCCCTGATCTCATGATCTGGGTTGGGTTCTTGTTGGCTGAGTCAGGTGATGGAGAGACTAATAATGATCTTAATAGTTACTACGTGTTAAGTGCTGACTGTGGGATGAGAATTGTGCAAAGTATTTTACATGCATTAACTGAATCCCCATAATAGCCTTAGTGTTAATAATAATACGTTAGTCACTCAGTCATGTCCGACTCTCTGCAACCTCATGGTCTGCAGCCTCCCAGGCTCCTCTGTCCATGGAATTCTCCAGGCAAGAATACTGGAGTGGTTGCCATTCCCTTCTCCAGGGGATTTCCCTGGAAAACTCAGGTTTCCTGCATTGCAGGCAGATCTTTGCAGGCTATTATGCAGGGAAGTCCATAATAGCCTTATGAAGGTATTATTATTATTCCCACTCCACATATGAGAAAATGGAGCCTCAGTGAGATTAAATAACTGCCCAAGGTCACAGTTAGTAAGTGGGGGTCATTTGAGCTCAGGCAGTCTGATTGTGGGATGTGTGCGGTTGAGGACTAGTCTCATTCCCACCTCTGGCTGGACTTCAGTGGTTATTTTCTGTGGTGAGTGGCATGAGGAAGAGACACTCAGCATGCTCAGTGTTCTCTGGAGGATCAGGTTTACCCAGATCAACAAGCAAGGCATTCGGCTTCTTACCGCTGAGGTCTGCCTTCCTGTTGGGGAAGGTGCCTCCGTAGTAGAATGCCGTGTGGGATTTGTCGTGCAGAAGCCAAGAGTGATCGAAGAGGGCATGCCCGAGGGTCCTCCTGGAGGTTTGCTGTGCTTTTTCATGGTGGCTTTCTTTTGAAGCGTGGATACAACGGTGATTGTCTTTTGACGTGTCCTAGGGAACGACAGATATGCATTCCTGAAAACAGGTTTTGCAAAGGAACAGAGCCGGTTCCTCTGACAGTCAGACTTTGTGGCTAGACTTGTGATTCCAAGGATGAAATCTTCTTAGCAGCCTGGGAAGAAAAACATGGTTATCGTGGCCAGATCTCTAATGCTGTTTATTACATTCATAAAATGTTTTATTGCTGGTGATAGAAAGAATGACATTTAGCCATGCCTGATGTATAGTGCTTTCTTGAAAAAAATTAAAAATCAAAATGGAGCTCTAGTATCATTGTCTTTTCTTTTTGGCAGACTTTTTTCTTTTATCACAGTAAAATATACATAACATAAATGTATCATTTTAACCATTTTTAAGTGTATAGTTCTGTGGCATCAAGTATATTCATGCTAGTATCACTGTTTTTATCCATCATAAAATGTCTCTTCCCTCTCACTAGGTGGTACTTCTCTTCTCCCCCTTTCCTGTCTCATTGGCACATGACCTTCTTGTAAGTCATGCGTGTTTATTTAAGATAGAAGCATGCGTTATCTATGCTTCTCTGTTGTACAGACACACAGACACAGGCCTTAGGGTTTCAAAAGTTAATTTTTTTCCCTTTGGCTGCACCGAGTTTTAGCTGTGCCATATGGACACTTAATTGCAGCATGTGAGATTTAGTTCCCTGACCAGTGGTTGAACCTGGGCCCCTGCATTGGGAGCACAGTTTCTTAGCCACTGGAGCACTAAAGAAGTCCCTAAAAAGCATTTTTACTGATTTAATCCTCATAGCAAACTTCAGAGGTGTGTGTGATAACAGCTCTATTTTACATAAGAGGTAATTCAGGCTCAAAGTTAAGTTTCTTGGACGTGCTCATCACAGCTAGAAAGATACAGGACTCAAAGCAAGGCTTTTCCAACTTTAAGACCAAAAGCACTTTTTTTCTAAAGATGACTAGAGATGCCTAGATGGAGTAAAGAGTGTAGGGAGGATCTGTGGTTGAGTGAGATTGGAAAACCACAAGTTAAAGTGAAATCAGCACTTCTACTACAGAGCTTCTCAAATGGTCCATGGTCAAATGTGCACTGTGCCTCTCTGGGAGGAGAATGTGGTGCACAGCATTTCCCAATTAAAATAATTTTTTTCCCATGGAGCATCTGGCAGTGCCAGGGTTCTACCAGTTGCACCTTGAAAAAACAGGGATCAATAGGCTCAAAGTATTAACACTTTTCTCTTCTCTGGAGGACCCCAAGAAATGGTGACAGGAGAGAGTATCATCCCCAAAGTCAACAAGAACAATGACAGAAAGTGAAAGTGAAATAGCTCAGTCATGTCTGGCTTTTTGTGACCCCATGGACTGTAGCCTGCCAGGCTCCTCTGTCCATGGGGATTCTCCAGGCAAGAGTACTGCAGTGGATTGCCATTTCTTCCTCTAGCGGATCTTTCTGACCCAGGAATTGAACCTGTGTCTCCCGCATTGCAGGCAGACTCTTTATCCTCTGAGCCATCAGGGAAAGGGGACCCCCATTAGAAACGGTACCTCTGTCTGTGTTTCATCTTCCTGCCAGGGCTGCTTCCTGAGTGGTGGCAAGCAAGTCCCCTGGCTGCCACTGTCCTTGGCTACAGAGCCCTGGTCCACTTGTCCACCAGCCCCAGCTTCCCCTTCATCCAGGTCCTGCTGACCTGCAAAGGTGAACAGTGGGTCAACTTTGCAAGCCCACACATGAGTATGACGCTGTTAGCTGCTTCCAAACTACCTCCCTTCTTGCTTTTCTGAGCAACAGTGTTGATCAAGGCCCTTGTTCCTCTGCCCTCCTGATTTCTGTATTTCTGCTAGTGTCTCTATGGAAGTGGCAGCCTGCTCAGTGGAACAGACTCTTCTGGGAGTCAGGAGCTCAAGGTTGAGTCATTTCTTGGACTCAGTTTCCTCATCAGTAAAATGTGGATACTGATTTCTTGCCCTTGCTTCCCTGCAGAGTTGTCTGGAGCTCAAATAAGATCATGCATGTGACAGCCCTTTGTCAATTGTGAGGGGCTAGGGGATAATCAAGGTGTGACGATGGTGGGATGACCTGCAGCTCTGCTCTGTTGTCACTGAGATGCTCTGTGTGAAGCACTTGATTTCTGGGGCTGTCTACTGGTCGTTTCCTTGTGGAGAAACTCAGACAATCCTCTGAGGTGGGACGGCTGCTTAGCAAGCTGCACTTACCCTGTCTGTGCAACCCCCAGGAAGGATCTGAGTCAACAGATGACTCTAGCATAGTGAACAAATCTTTCATCAATGGTTTAAAGGGTCCTGCAGCTATTTTCATCACTTACTCAAGGTAGATTTATTGCTGAAATAGTCTGGCAAACCTTCCTTGTTTGGAGCTGCTGTAGCAACACCTCAAATCTCTGCTTGTGGCTCTGAGGCATGATGTAGGGTTGTATTTCAACCAGGGGCTCTGGAAGCCCTCAGGGGCTCTGTGTATGTTGGAGCACTGGACTTCTGGAGGCTCGTGGCCAGCCTCACCATACCCCTGAATTCCCCAACCTTCATTATTCCCTACTTCATCCTCATCCTTGGTGTCACTGGGTCAACAGCCAAGTGCCCAGCTATGGAACACTCCCTCCTTGCAGCTCCCCTTCCTCCGCCCATTGGCTTCTGAAGGTGACCTTGGCTCAGAGCTGATGCTGAGAATGTTGGTGGAGCAGATGCAGACTCACGCTTAGCTTTGGGGGCTCTGCTCAATTTAGTGACTCAGGGAGCCCCTCGATCTGCCTGTCTCCAAGAAGACCACAGCTGCATATAGGATGTAGCACTAAAGACCTTTTTATATGTTTAGAATGATCCTTTGAGGTCAATCCAGGCTTCAGGGCCATCCTTTTTGGTCAGATGCACTTGGTAGCCTCTACCAGCATTTCTAAGGGTATAGGAAGTGAAACTCTGGGCAAATGGCTGCCAACCTGCTGAATGGTCTTATGGGGCAGACTGCTTACCCTGGGGCAGGGTGTTTTGTGCAGAAGGATACAGAGAGGGATTCTTCTTTCAGCTGTATCCCAGGTGATATTGAATATATGACTCAATCTATGTGAGGGAAACCAAGATTTTTCTCAGCAAATGTCAGTTCTGGCTCATTTGTTCACACTTAACAGAAACAGGTTAGCAACCAAGGTATGGGAAGTTTCAGTTTTGAAAGGAGACCACACCATGTGCTCTATCTCAAACATGGGTTCAGATTACTCAAACAGTGTGAATGGGGGTAATAATTTAGAGCTCTTAGACAGCTTTGTACTTATGTCTTCTCCTATGATTTTTTTACAACAACCAAGAGAGGGTGGAATGCAGATAGCATTACTCCCATTTTATAGATAAGCAAATTAAGGATGCATGAAGCGTAAGTAACTTAGCCAACATCACTCTGTTGGGGGATCTGAGATTTGTGCCCAGGGCTTTTGCTACTTTCTCCAGTACAGTGTCTGGCAAGGAGAATGAGGCCAAGGGGAGATAAAATTAAAACCTATAAAACCATCGGTCAGGGTTCGAGATATAGTCTGAGCTATTTTTCCTTCTTCACAAGTTGGTTTTTGGTCCTTGTGATCACAGGCAATTGGGTGTTAAAATTATGTTTAGAAAACACAAGGTAGGGAAGTCTATAACTAACATTTATTGAGCACTTGCTGTGTGCCAGATACTGCATATCCCATTTGAGTCCCAAGGTGGGTATGGTCATCTTCATTTTATAAATGAAGAAACTGAGGCCCATATTGTTCAGGGGGTTCTTAAGGCAAGAATACATAGCTTTTCTTCCAAAGATCAAGAGTCTTTTAATTTCATGGCTGCAGTCACCATCTGCACTGATTTTGGAACCCAAGAAAATAAAGTCTGTCACTGTTTCCATTGTTTTCCCATCTATTTGCCATGAAGTTATGGGATTGATGCCATGATCTTAGTTTTTAGAATGTTGAATTTTAGGCCTGCTTTTTAACTCTCCTCTTTCACTTTCATCAAGAGGCTCTTTAGTTCCTCTTTGCTTTCTGCCATAAGGGTGATGTAATCTGCACATCTGAGGTTATGGGTATTTCTTCTGAGAGTGAAAAAGGCATAAGAAATAATCTAAAATCTAAACTCTAGACATGCAATGTCCAATACAGTAGCCACTAGCCACATGTAGCTATTTAGATGTAAATTAATTAAAAGTAAATAAAAACTTAAAACTCATTTTCACAGTCACACTACCTACTTTTCAAGTGCTCAGTAAGCAGATGTGGCAGGTGACTACTATACTGGAACTGGACACTATATATATATATAGTGTGTGTGTGTATATACCTCCTAGGAAGAGTTGACTCATTGGAAAAGACTCTGATGCTGGGAGGGATTGGGGGCACGAGGAGAAGGGGACAACAGAGGATGAGATGATGGCTGGATGGCATCACTGACTCGATGGACGTGAGTTTGAGTGAACTCCGGGAGTTGGTGATGGACAGGAAGGCCTCGTGTGCTGTGATTCATGGGGTTGCAAAGAGTCAGACATGACTGAGCGACTGAACTGAACACATATATGTATATATACATGCAACACATTCCATCATTGCAGAAAGTACTATTGAATGGTGCCGGTCTAGACTAACTCCCTCAGTTTATAGGTGAGGAGAAGGAAACAAGACTCTCTAGACCTTATTTTGAAAAACTTCATTTTATGCTGTTAAAAATCCCAATACTTGAGATCTGGTTTGATAAAATCAACATGTACCTTGTCCAAAAGATTTTCCTTGTTGAATCCAAAATGGAGGGAAGACAGGCAGGAGATGGTATTTGGGGGGTACACATGAAAGGTCCTGTTGTGGCCTGAGATTCTTTGGTACATTATGTTGACTGTCCTGAAGCAGCATAGAATCCTTGATGTATCCTGAAGAGTAGGTCAGGAGTTATTGGTAGAAACAATGGTTGTCAGTCTAGAGGTCTTGATGGTAACTACAGGTTTCCCCACTTGCATTAGTCTTAGCTTTGGACATTGTCCATTAAGAAAGACAGTTAGAAGATGGAAGAGATTAAAAAATTAGATAGAACCCATAAAGGGTTCTCTAGCCAATGTCTTGGGTGCCTCTGGTTCTGTACCATATATATGCTTCTTCCACCCCACCATTCCCAGGAATTGGGTTCCCCTGGTGGAAGGAACATGGCTGTTTCTTTGGGATTGGGTAAAAGGCTCCTCCTGCCTTAGATGAATTCTCAAAGTTTCTCCTGGATGTACCTGGCTTGCTTCTGTAACCCCTGTGATTCTCAATCCATTCTACAATTATTTATTGAGGGCTTACCAATGATCCCACCTCTCTGCTAGGTAGGAACTATGGCAAGAGGCCCAAGAATGCATGGACACATGGACCTTTCCTTACACCACACCTTGTAGCCACATGATTTTCACAGAAGGGTCTGAGACATCTTTTGATATTAAGAAGGGCTTTCCTCCTTGAAGATTTTGGGCCTGGGCTATGGGGCAGTGGCCTGTCTTGCCCTCTGCAGCACCGAACAATAAACATATCTCTGGTTAAGAGGCTCTTTCTCACAAGCGTTAGATAAATGGAACTGCCTGGAACCGTGGGCCGGCCATGAAGGGTAAACCAATTACTGGGCAAGCCCACAACTCCCATTTTCCTTCAAGTCATCACTTAACTGGGGAGAGAGTTGTCTTCCTTTCTCTCCCAAATTAAACCTATAAAGCAAGAGAGAGTCGGTCTTCCCCTGGTCCCGTCTGTTTGTTGGTGCTGAAGAGATGGCAACTAGCCAGGCAGGCTTTGGCAGATCCTACTGCTAACCCTTGTCTTCCCTAACAGGTTTGCCAAATACAATATGGGATGTACAGTTTAAGTTGAATTTCAGATAAACAACGAATACCAATTTTTAAAAGTAGGAATATGTACAAATATTGTAAGCGTAACTTTTCTTCTTTTTTTGGTTAGTGCCTGTGTGTGTGTGTATGCGCACATGTGTAGGTGCTTTAGCATTCTAATTCCCATTTAGCCATTCTAATTCCCAGCCACTGACTGCTTTTATTTTCAGGCCTTCACAGAGTGCATTTGGGGTGTCTGTTCAGCAGTAGGGTGTCTGTCTGGTGGGTAGTGCTGGAGAGCCACCATCTTCGAGGAGGAAGTCTAGCATTTCTCCGTCCTAGGGGATCTGAGGTCCCCTCCGAAGGGGAAGCAGTGGTCTTGGGAAGATTGTGGTGTCCGAGGTGTGGGCAGGACCTGGCTTCCGGTCTCAGCACTACTTTTGGCTGAATGACCTTGGACATTTTACTTTACCCCCTGGGTCTCTTTTTTCCTTCTCGTGTAAAAGATCGAGATTGAACTGGAGGACATGGAGTCTCTGAGTGGGCGGGCCTGGGAAGCGGGTTTTGCTCCGCATGAGGGGCCTGAAGCTGCTGAGGGGCGCTAGAGGGAAGGCGAGACTTCAGGCTGCCGTCCCTCCGCAAATGTAGGAGAGGCGAAAGGTGTGATGGTTGCTTGCAAGCTAACAAGATCGAGCACTTTTAACACAGAATTGGGCGTGAAATTCTGATGTTTCAGACACTCAGGGAAAACACATGCTTGCACCAGAATGCGGGGCGGGGCAGCTCAGGGCACACCTCCTCCCACGTCCCCGCTGACCTGCACACTGGAGCTTGTATATGGTGCCAGGGGGCCACGTCCGCAAGAGGCCGCGGAGGTATCTCTTGGCTGAGTACCCAGGTTGGATCTGCCGCAGGCCCTGGCTCTCTGGTTGGCTTCGGAAGTGAAGGTACGGCTGCCAGGCTCTGTCCTGCTCTCTCTGTGGGGACACCAGTCAGGAAACAGCAGGGCTGCTGAGCCCGGAGCCCCCCAATGATACAGGCTGGCTAGCACAACCATTCTCATCAGTAATCCGGAGACTCCTGATAGATGCTGCAAGACACCAGAAACGGATGCCACGGCCAACAGACATAAACCGAGAGCCCAAGGAGCAAAGCTCTGAAAGTCCCCTGAGGATTTGCAGTTGGAAGGAGAAGGAGAAATGAGAACTACCAGACCCCATCTTGAGACAGAGCTTCAGAAAAGGATAAAGAGCCTCAAAGGAAAACAGAGTATTTAGTTTAGCCTGTGGAAATCAGTACCTTAAAAGTAGCTCTGTACAGCGGTGGGAAAGACAGCTTGACAAGTCAGTGTTAGCATTCTATGTTTGCCATATGAGTAATGGGACAGACAAGCTCTGTCCTTGTTCAAAGGGAGCACTGCATTTTGAAAATATCTGACTCTGCAGCATTTCATTTCAGCCAGGGAGAAGTTTCTGGGCACCTACCTGCCAAAGCCACTGTAAGTCATGGCAGATAAATGTGAATAATAACATCTTAAATTTGGCTAGGCAGGGCTTTATATAAATACAAATAACTTTTACTTCATTATAATCCTTTAAGGTAGATGAGTTAATATCATAACCACTAACATGAGGCAGACCCACTCCAGTGTTCTTGCCTGGAGAATCCCAAGGACGGGGGAGCCTGGTGGGCTGCCGTCTATGGGGTCGCACAGAGTCGGATGCAACTGAAGTGACTTAGCAGCAGCAGCAGCAGCAACATGAGGGAGAAACTCCCTCAAGCACAAGAACAGCAAACATGTGGTACTTGTGTTGATATCTCCTTTCATCCACCTCTTGCCTGACAGACATCACCAATCAATCACAGCACTCTTGACTGATGAACTGATTGTGATCTCAGCATCCTTCTCTTTTAAAAACTGAGGCATAATTTATATTTAATAATATGCATAGAGCTTAAATATTCAATTTAATACAACCTGACAATTCAGTTATACACCTTTGTAGTCACCACACAAAATAATATATAGAACACTTTCATCAGCCCAGAATATTCCCTCATGTCACTTTCTAGTCAGTGTCTCCATACGCACCAGGTAATCATTCTTAGGTGCGGTTAGTAAGATACTGGCCTGAGTTTCTTTGCCATATCCTGGCAAATTTACCAGTGAAGGTTTATAGTTTAACAAAAAAAGAGGAAGGAAACAAGAAAAACATGGCAATTTAAAACCTGATTGATGGGTGGGAGGAAGGCTTTAGGGTTTGAGTGCTTGCCCTGCTACACAAAGCTGTGATTTGCTCACATTCTGATTAATTCAGGAGATGGAAATGCCACAGAGTGGACGCCCACAGCCATCGCTGAGGATTCAAGACCACCAGGGACTTCTCTTTAGCTTAAGAGAGGGCTAGAACGCCAAAGTCCATAAAATGAAGGAATTCCTCTGCTGGGAAGAGGTAAACGGGTATCTAAGGCCTTCATTCATTCATTCATTCACTTATCAAGCAATTCTAATGCCAGGCACTGGAGAAAAAGCAACAAAAAAAGCAGATCGACAACTAATAAATAAATTCAGTAAAAGGTAAAAGAAAGCATGGCTTAGTATTCAATTGACTCTATTTTCTTGGAATTTGTTAATTAAATGAATGCTTGGAATCCAAGCACAGAATATCAAGTGGTCTAGACAGTTTATATGGCAAAAAAAGAGTTTACTTCAAGTGCAAACAGAACCTGAAAAATTCAGCCCCATTTGAGGCTTTTTCCAAAGAACATGAGAGGGTGAGTTGTAGGGAGGTCAGTGAACACAAAATGACTTAAGTTCTTTCATTCACTCCATTTTTTTCATTTGTCATGTAGCAAGAATTTGCTGAGCACCTTTTATGTGCAAGGCACTGTGTTAAGCCCTGTAATATGGAGCCATCATAATAAGGCCTTTTCTGGATAAACTGGAACTTCATTTCCTCCCATAAACCTTTGCTTTCAATGATTCTCCTCTAAATGTGATAAGACCAAGGCTCCTCTGAGATGCTGTGGCCCTGAGCAGATTGCACGATGCACTGTCTGGAGTGGACAAGAGTCCTTGTTTCTCAGCAGTGTGCATTTCTGAAGCTCCTGCTTGGTTCTGGAGCTTTACTGGGCTGCTTGCTCAGTGGGGCAGAGATTTAGGAAATTCCTTATCCTGGAATTTGGCACATCTTGGTACATTTTTGCTTCAAGTTTGAAGGCTGATCTTGGCCTCTGTGTTCATTTCCTGTTGCTGCTGTAACAGATGACCACACATTCAGTGGCTTTATTTTTAAATTATTATTATTTTTTGGCCATGCCACTCGACTTAGTTTCCTGAACTAAGGGATTGAACCTAGAGTAGTGGAGTGAAACCACTGGGGTTGAACCTAGAGTAGTGGAGTGAAACCACTAGGTCCTAACCACTGGACACCAAGGAATTCCCCTTATAGTGGCTTTAGGCAATNATCTGGCCCCAGCCCCACACTGGCTGTCATGGCCATGTTATTCCACTTCTGGCAGGCGAGGGTTTTCAGAAGATGGAAGGAGCCCATATGTGCAATGCGCCCGCCTTGCAGATACGGGGTGGCAGGGTGCCAGTGTCCCCAGGAAGACAAGAAACACCCGGATTGCCAGCTGCCGTCGTACCACAGAGGGTGGCCAGCCTTTGTGTGCAGGAGTCCACAGAGAGATGAAGAGGGAAGTTCAGATATCCCAGGGCTGGCAGGCAAAGCCATCTGTAACTTGACCCTACCCATTTCTCCAGGTAAGAGCCACACCTGTCTAGTTACTCTGACTTTCCTCTGCCACTGTCCTCTCTGGGCCTTCACTGACCTATGCCCAGAGAGTCTCTCTCCAATTATTTTTACCACAAGACTCAGCTCAAATTCTACCTCCTCCAAGATGTCACTCTAGATTTTCCTAGCAAGAAGCAATCACAGTCTCTACCATCTTTATACTTTGACTGCATATTAATAAATTGTAGTCTAGATCCTCTCCTAGGCTGCCTTGTATCAAGTGCACGGGGGCGCAAATCTGCCTCCCTGATCACATTGTACGCCCACCCCTGCTGGGTAGAGTTTATGGCCTCCGCCCGCCACACCCTGGCAACTGCCATGTTCATCTAACAACTATTTGCTGAGAATTTGCCATGTGTCAGGCAATGTTCAAGGCATTATTTAATAACTATTCAAAATGTTAACTCAGAGGAATGGAAATCCCCCAAATATCCCTGTACTTTTCTGCTGACAACTTGTCTCCTCAAGCTGCCCACTCCAGTCAGAAGTCCTATCCAGAGGAGCAAAGCCGGACGTCTCCTGCTCTGAGACAGAGTCCGTGTGCTCTGGCAAAGACCAAGCCCTAGGACAGAGAGTGACCGTCACTGTTGTTATACATGTGTAGTAGCCAGACTTGGGGCTGCCAGGTAAGTGCAACCAGAGTCAAGGTGAGGGTAAAGTGAGGAGGGGAGAGGTGTGTGTCCACTTAAGCTGTGCCTGAAAAGACTTCTCAACGCCAGCCTGACTTTCATCAGTCTTGTGCAAACAGTGCCACCAGCTCCTTCTCTGCAGGTTTAATTTCTGAGAGTCTGTGCAGATGATACTAACTCTCCCAAATATCTTTGGTGGTCATGTGTTACTGAATATCAGGCCGTTAAGAAGAGAATCATAAAGTGGTTTGAATTTTCCCATAGCTGCAATGTTGTAACAGGGTTTGATTCCTGACCAAACCATTTAGTATCAAAGATTTGACTAGTCATATGCCACAAAAGCAAAGATAAAACAACTGGAATTGAAATCCGAAAATATGAAGCTTCAGTTCCTGTAAGAACTCAGTCTGCTTCAGTTTGAATCTTGGCTCCATCATTTACTAGCTGTCTGGGTTTGGGGAAATTACTTGACCCATCTGTGCCTCAGTCTTTCTGTCAAATAAGGATGATGAAAGTACATACCCTGCATGCAAAAGAAAAAGAAGTTGAATCCTTACTGTGTACCGTATATAAAAATTAACTCAAAATATAGTTAATATACAGGGCTTCCCTGGTGGCTCAGAAGGTAAGGTGTCTGCCTACAATGCGGGAGACCTGGGTTCAGTTCCTGGTTGGGAAGATCTTCTGGAGAAGGAAATGGCACCCCACTCCAGTATTCTTGCCTGGAAAATCCTGTGGATGGAGGAGCCTGGTAGGCTACAGTCCATGGGGTCGCAAAGAGTTGGATTCAGCTGAGTGAATTCACTCACTCACTCATAGTTAATATAAAGAGCTAAAACTATAAAACTCTTAGGATAAAACTTAGGGGAAAGCCTTCATGACATTGGATTTGGTGATGATTTCTTGGATATGACACCAAAAGAACAGGCAACAGAAGAAACAGTAGATAAGTTGGACTTCATGAAAATGTAAAATCTGGAAATTCCCCAGTGGTTCAGTGGTTAAGTCTCCACGGTTCTCTTGCAGGGGGCACACGTTTGATCCCTGGACAGGGAACTAAGATTGCACATGCCATGTGGCCAAAAAAAGAAAAGAAAATGTAAGACTCTTCTGCATCAAAGAACACTATCAGGAGTGAAAAGGCCAACCCACAGAATGGGAGAAATTATTTTCAGGTCATATATTTGATAAGGGATTAATATGCAGAATGTATAAAGAACACTTACAACTCAAAACCAAAAATCAATCTGATTTTAAGTGAGCAAAAGACTTGAACAGACATTTTCCCAAAGAAGATATATAGATGGCCAATAAGCATACGAAAAGATGTTCAATATTACTTGTTATTAAGAAATGCAAGTCAAAACCACAATGAGATACCACTTCACACTCATTAAGAGCTATTATTAAAAACAAAAAAACAAACAGAAAATAACAAGGGTTGTTGAAGGTTTGGAGAAATTGAAACCCTTGGGCAAGGCTAATAGGAATGTCAAATGATGTAGTGGCTGCTATGGAAACCAGTATGGTAGTTCCTCAAAAAACAAAAAAATAGAATTATGTATGATCTAGCAATTCTACTTCTGGATATATACTCAAAAGAATTAAAAGCAGGGAAATTGACAGATATTTGTACACCCATATTTATAGCAGCATTATTCATAATGGCCAAAATGTGAAAGCAAGCTAAGTGTCCATCAACTGATGAATGAATAAAGAAATTGTGGTATATACACTCTTGGGAAACCTATATGCAGGTCAGGAAGCAACAGTTAGAACTGGACATGGAACAACAGACTGGTTCCAAACAGGAAAAGGAGTACGTCAAGGCTGTGTATTGTCACCCTGCTTATTTAAACTTATATGCAGAGTATATCATGAGAAATGCTGGGCTGGAGGAAGCACAAGCTGGAATCAAGATTGCCAGGAGAAATATCAATAACCTCAGATATGCAGATGACACCATCCTTATGGCAGAAAGTGAAGAGAAACTAAAAAGCCTCTTGATGAAAGTGAAAGAGGAGAGTGAAAACGTTGGCTTAAAGCTCAACATTCAGAAAACGAAGATCATGGCATCTGGCCCCATCATATCATTGGAAATAGATGGGGAAACAGTGGAAACAGTGTCAGACTTTTTTTGGGGGGGGGCTCCAAAATCACTGCAGATGGTGATGGCAGCCATGAAATTAAAAGATGCTTACTCCTTGG
>SJYV01042000.1:470980-519577 GCA_006410875.1 Neotragus pygmaeus
GGCAAATACTGCCTGGGCAAGTGTTTAACATGTTGTCTGTGACTGGTTTTCTCTGAATTGCTCACATGGTGTCACGAACACAGTTTTTTTTTTTTTTTTTTTTTTAATGTTTTAACACCGAAAACATTTTGTATTGGGGTATAGCCAGTTAACAATATTATGATAGTTTCAGGTGAACAGTGAAGGGACTCAGCCATATATATACATGTATCCATTCTTTTCCACACCCCCACACTCCTCTTAGCAACTGATTTTGTTTTCTACCTCTCAGAGTTAGTAGAACCCAAGGGCATGGTTATCTTTTACCCCATATAACTTTCAAGAGAGCCTTTTTATGCCTAGAGGCTTGAATAGGGTAGAATGTGGCTTCTAGGCCAGTTAAAATTTCCTGGTATGCAAGGAAGTAGGAAGAATTACCAAGGGCAGCAGATAACTTTGAAATTAGACCTGGAGTAGCTGGCAGTTTAAATGGGAGAAAACCATTCTAACCCATCGCTTCAGCTGTATGCAGGGAGAATTTCTATACATTCCAGATGCTATGTAATGTTACCTAATTTGGCTTGTTTAGGAGCCTATAAAGCAGTTACATATCTTGTAAGTAAGTGAATGCCGTTGGCCACAGAGGTCCTTTCAAACTTTATATGTCTTTTAATACAGTGAAGGTCGAATATCATGACAAACTACCATGACAATGGAAATCTCTGTGTGATCCAAAAATTTTCAAAGCACCCCCAGTGGATTTCTTATTCCTGGCAGGATTTAATGAAATAAAATTCCAATACAACAAAGGAATTTTGCCACCTCTTTAAAAATCTTCTAAAATGAAAAAAAAAAAGTTTTTTTTTTTGCTTATATTAAATATGAGTCCTTGTGGGTTGAATTCCAGAAGGTTCAAGGAAGCCATTGAATTGGCATGAACACACTCAGCATTTCAACCACAGAACATGATGTCTAAAAACCCAAACAGCCATCAGCTTGCCTAGAACCCAGGTGGAAATTCTGGTCTTGTACCAAACCGCCCCAATTCTAGACCATGTGGAATCTCCTGCAGTCTAAAGCAAATGAGGCCATAAATCAGCGAGGGAAGGGGAGGACAAGGGCCCAGGTGGCAACTTCTGTGGGTCAAGCAAACTACCTTATTTTCTTGAGTTTCACCAAAGAGGAGGAATGATCTCTTGGTGACCCCCACCACCTCAGAAACAAAACCAACCAAAACACACAGGGCTCAGCCCCAAGTGGAAAAACAGAACGTTCCCCTCCCATCCCCCAGATATGCTTTTATTCATTGGTAAGACTCACCTCTGGTTCAAAATAGACTTCTAGCTTCTGTTTGTTCTGGACCAGCTTGCCATGTCCCCGGCTCAGGAGGGAGAGGGTGAACATGCTTTTCCTCTGAGCACCCTTCTCAGGGGCAGTTCATCTTGGTTTTGAAGGCTGAAAACTGGTCACACCTCAGGGTTTCCTGAGCTCAGCAGTGAGCCCAAGAAGACCACAAACACTGGGCCTTTTATGAAATACATTTTTTTTTCCACTCGTACAGCAGCTTCTTAATAACAACTAGCCACACAGTTTAGACAGTGTATGTCTTTGTCGGGAGGAAAAATAAACCACACGCCCAGACTCCTCAAGCCCTGCACTGTCTGCCCTCGGGGCAGCCCTCTCTCTCCTCTTCGCCTGCACCCTTGTTGTGCCTGCTCCTGTTGCTCGGGTACCGCCCGTGTGCGCTGGCAGATCTGGGCCACAGGCACCCTCCTTCTCACTGTGACCGGAGGTTGTTTCCTGGTTGCTATGGCAGCCCAGGGACGTGAAGTCGCTTAAGCCAGAGTAGGCAAGGCAGGGACTGTTGAGGGCAGGGGTCACACCCTGTGGGGACGGAGGGTCAAATGGACATTGAAGGGACCCGGCTCAGATTTCAGGTCCTGATTTCAGGGATGGGGGGGCATGTTGGGGTATTCTTTCTGTTACAGGACTTGTCCTGCTGGTAGAGAGCGTCCCCCCCTTCTTCGGATATAGAGCCTTTCACTGTCAACCAAGCATTAACAGACTCAGAGGAGTCGTCTATGTCGCCAACACTGACCTGGGACGTTTTCCTTGGCCGAGCTCCAGCGTCTTCTCAGCTGGACGTGAGGCCTCCTTTTCTGGTAGTTGCTGCTTTGCAGGAGTGAGTGTAGGTCACCTGGGTCTCACTTGGGCAACTCCCATCTCTAGAGGGTCTTCCGTGGTGGCTCAGATGGTAAAGAATCTGCCAGCAATGCAGGAGACCTGGGTTTGATCCCTGGGTCAGGAAGATCCCCTGCAGGAGGAAATGGCAACCCACTCCAGTATTCTTGCCTTGGAAATCCCACGGACAGAGGAGAGCAGCCTAGCGGGCTATGGTCCACAGGGTCACAAAGAGCTGGACACGACTGAGTGACTAACACTTTCACTCTCATCTCAGGAGGGAGGGGGTACTTGGGAGATGTGGGTAGTGGGCAATTTGGTTGTCACAATGACTATCTGCTGTCCTGCCTAATGAAGAAATATCTCACTCTGAGTGCCAAATTCATCCCCTTTGAAAAACACTACTGTGGCCTGGGATGCTTGCTCTCCTTGATGCTGACACCATGAGGAGGACAGGACTGAGGGGAGGTGGCCAGGGGAAAAAGAGACCCTTTTGCAGGTGATCTGGGACTCTACTTTGGTCTGGAAAAGTGACCTGTCCTGTCATCTGTCATCGGAGTCTTCAGGGCAGTTCTGTGGGAGTGCTCCCTGCTGACCTGGAGGAAGAAGTACAGCTGGACCCAGGCCCACACACTGTCCCATCTCCCTCTGTGGCTGTCACTTTTCTGGGAGGCAGTCTCAAGTCTCATAAGGAAGAAATAGAGGTCATGGTGTATAATGAGATTGGATTTATCACGGGGAATCAAAGCAGTGAATGCAGAGGCTCAAAACTGAATTTAGTCAAAACCACCATGGATACCACTTTGACAGTCCTTGCGTGCTATGTGCTAAGTCGCTTCAGTCATGTTTGACTCTTTGCGACTCCATGGACGGTAGCCCACCAGGCTCCTCTGTCCATGGGATTCTCCAGGCAAGAATACTGGAATGGGTTGCCATTTCCTCTTTCAGGGGATCTTCCTAACCTAGGGATCGAACCTGGGTCTGTTACATCTTCTGCATTGGCATTGGCAGACAGGTTCTTTACCACTAGCACCATCTTAGAATGACTATTAAAAAAAAATAAAATCAAACAGAAAAAGTCCAGAAAATAACAAATGTTCTGAAGATGTGGAGAAATTGGGATCCTTGTGTATTATTAGTGGGAATATCAAATGATGCAACAGGTGTGGAAAACAGTATGCCAGGAATTCTTTGGTGGTCCAGTAGTTGAAACTCTGAGCTTTCACTGCTAAAGATCGGATTCAATCCCTGGTATGGGAGCTAATATCTACAAGCCATTTAGCATAACACATAAACAAAAAACTGTATGACAGTTACTCAGAAAATTAAACATAAATTACTATATGATCCAGCAGTTCTACTTTGGGGTATATGACCCAAAAGAAGTGAAAGCAAGGACTTAGATATTTGAACATCCATATTTATAGCAATGTTATTCCCAATAGTCGAAATGTGGGAAAAATTCAACTGTTCATTTGACAGATGATTGGTTCAGTTCAGTTCAGTTCAGTCACTCAGTCATATCCGACTCTTTGTGACCCCATGAATTGCAGCATGCCAGGCCTCCCTGTCCATCACCAACTCCTGGAGTTCACTCAGACTCACGTTCATCAAGTCCATGATGCCATCCAGCCATCTCATCCTCTGTCGTCCCCTTCTCCTCCTGCCCCCAATCCTTCCCAGCATCAGAGTCTTTTCCAATGAGTCAACTCTTTGCATGAGGTGGCCAAAGTACTGGAGTTTCAGCTTTAGTATCATTTGTTCCAAAGAAATCCCAGGGCTGATCTCCTTCAGAATGGGCTGGTTGGATCTCCTTGCAGTCCAAGGGACTCTCAAGAGTCTTCTCCAGCACCACAGTTCAGAAGCATCAGTTCTTCAGCACTCAGCCTTCTTCACAGTCCAACTCTCACATCCATACATGACCACTGGAAAAACCATANCTTGCAGTCCAAGGGACTCTCAAGAGTCTTCTCCAACACCACAATTCAAAAGCATCAATTCTTCGGCACTCAGCCTTCTTCACAGTCCAACTCTCACATCCATACATGACCACTGGAAAAACCATAGCCTTGACTAGACAGACCTTAGTCGGCAAAGTAATGTCTCTGCTTTTGAATATGCTATCTAGGTTGGTCATAACTTTTCTTCCAAGAAGTAAGCGTCTTCTAATTTCATGGCTGCAGTCACTATCTGCAGTGATTTTGGAGCCCAAAAATAGAAAGTCTGACACAGTTTCCACTGTTTCCCTGTCTATTTCCCATGAAGTGATGGGACCGGATGCCATGATCTGCGTTTTCTGAATGTTGAGCTTTAAGCCAAATTTTTCACTCTCCTCTTGTAATTTGATTTGCATTTCTCTAATAATGGATGCTCAGCTTTCTTTATGGTCCATCTCTCATGTCCATACATGACTACTGGAAAAACCATAACTTTGACTATGTGGACTTTTGTCAGCAAAGTGATGTCTCTGCTTTTTACTGTGTTGTCTAGGTTTGTCATAGCTTTCCTTCCAAGGAGTGAGTATCTTTTAATTTCATGAGTGCAGTCAATGTTCACATTGATTCTGAAACCCAAGAAAATAAAATCTGCCACCATTTCCATTTTTTCTCCATCTATTTACCATAAAGTGATGGGACAAGGTGCATGATCTTAGTTTTATGAATGTTGAGTTTTAAGCCAGCTTTGTCACTCTCCTCTTTCACCCTGATCAAGAGCCTTTTTAGGTCCTTTTCACTTTCTGCCATTAGAGTGATATCATATACATATCTGAGGTTGTTGATATTTGGCAATCTTGATTCCAGCTTGTGATTCATCCAGCCTGGCATTTCACATGATATAATCTGCATGTAAATTAAATAAGCAGGGTGATAATATACATCCTTGATGCATTCCTTTTCAATTTTGAACCAGGCCATTGTTCCATGTCCAGTTCTAACTGTTCCTTCTTGACTTATATACAGGTTTCTCAGGAGGCAGTTGAGGTGGTCTGGTACTCCCATGTCATTAAGAATTTTCCAATTCGTTGTGATCCACACAGTCAAAGGCTTTAGCGTAGTCAATGGAGAACAAGTAGATGGTTTTCCAGAATTCCCTTGCTTTCTCCATGATCCAGTGAATGTTGGCAATTTGATCTCTGGTTCCTCTGCCTTTTCTAAATCCAGCTTGTACATCTGAAAGCTTTGGTTCACATATTGCTGAAAGCTAGGTTGAAGGATTTTGAGCATAACCTTGCCAGCATGTGAAATGGCAACATTATATATCATTACACTTAGTATGGAATTTTCCCTTCTATGTCTCACTCAAAGGCTATTTAGCAAGTGATTATACCTGGCCTATTTAACAAATTCATTCAAATCCAGGGGAAGTTTGAAATGGGATGCAAGGTCCTAAAAGTTCACCCAGAAGTTTATGATAAGCTAACATCCCTCGTTCTAGCCATCCTTTATACTGTTCTCAGAGTTATCATTCTGAAATCCGAGTAGAATCACAACAACCCCCTGTTTTCAAAATCCTACTTGAAGATTGAAGTCCAAGATGCCTTTGCAGGGACATGTTGCCTTCATGGTCTTGGCTAGCTGGCCCATCTTTCCAGCTTCAACTCTGTCCATGGGAGCCAAAGCTATGGCTACACCAAAGAAGCTGGCTACACCAAAGAAGGTGGCCCTCTCCTAGAGATCTCAGACTTTCCTGTCCATGGCTCCTGCCCCTCTCATCCTCCCTGCTCACTATCCATGAATGTCCATTAAAGCCCACCTTTAGTACCCCTCCTCGTGGCCTTCTACAAGGCCTACCACCATGCATCACCCCACCATCACCCACATCACCCAGCCATCACCATGCATCATGCCACCATCACCACGCATCATGCCACCATCACCATGCATCACCCAACCATCACCACACATCACGCCGCTATCACCACGCATCACGCCACCATCACCACACATCACGCCACCATCACCACACATCACCCAACCATCACCACACATCACCCAACCATCACCCTTGCTTCTTTTCCTAGAGCACCTGCTCATTTCCACCTCCAAATCACTGTTGTCACATCATCTTTCAGATGCTAGTCCCCACACACCTGTCTTCTCACCCTGATGGGAGCTTCTTGAGGGCAGAGACCACATCTCACATGTAGTAATCTTCTAGTAGAGTTTTCCTGAAAGGTCCTTTTGACCTTTCAGGGATGGAGAAGATGATGGGAGAGAACGTGCATGCACTTCAGTTGTGTCTGACTCTTTGTGACCCCATGGACTATAGCCCATCTGTCTCCTCTGTCCATGGGATTCTCCAGGCAAGAATTCTGGAGTGAGTTACCATGCCTTCCTTCAAGGGATTTTCCCAAACCAGGGATCCACCTCATGTCTCGGCAAATGGGCTCTTTACTACTAGCACCAACTGGGAAGCCCATGGGACAGAACATCAGTAGCTTAAAAGCACTGGAAACTATTTGGAATCTTCACTTTGTAGAATTTTGCCTCATCTGTTGTAAGGAGTTCACTCTATAATAATGCTGACCAATGGCTTTCAGATTACAAAGTGCTAACTTCAGTTTTTTATTTTCTTTGCTCTACATTTTTTTAGATTTTAGCTCAAAATCTAAAGTATGCATAACATAAAAAGTATCATTTTAATAATTTTAAATGTACCATTCATTGACATTAAGTACTTTCACATTATTGTACAGTTATCACCACCACCCATTGTCAGAACTTTTTCATCTTCCAAAATTGAAACTCTGTACCCATTAAACACTAACTTTCCATTCCTTTTCACACATCTCCTGGGAAACATCATTCTAGTGTCTGTCCCTATGAATTCAACTATTCAAAGTATTTACCTCATACAATTGGAGTCATGCAATGTCAACATTTGTTCCTTTGTGACTGTCTCATTTCATTCAGCATAATGTCTTCAAGGAAATCCAACCAGTCAATCCTAAAGGAAATTAACCCTGAATATTCATTGGAAGGACTGATGCCAAAGCTCCAATACTTTGACCACCTGATGTAAAGAACTGACTCTTTGGAAAAGATCCTGTGCTGGGTGAGATTGAAGACAAAAGGCGAAAGAGGTAGCAGAAGATGAAATGGTTAGATAGCATCATTGACTCAAGGGACATGAATCTGAGCAAACTCTGGGAGATAGTGATGGACAGGGAAGACTGGTGTGTTGAAGTCCACGGGGTCACAAAGAGTTGGACACAGCTTAGCAACTGAACAACAATGTCTTCAAGGTTCATCTATATTGTAGCATGTATCTAAATTTATTTCCTTTTCAAGGCTGAATAATATTCTGTTGTATATATTTGTCACACTTTGTTTTTCCATTCATCTATCATCTGTAAGAGGAAAGCGAAAAAGTTGGCTTAAAGCTCAACATTCAGAAAACGTAGATCATGACATCCGGTCCCATCACTTCATGGGAAACAGATGGGGAAACAGTGGAAACTGTGTCAGACTTTATTTTGGGGGCTCCAAAATCACTGCAGATGGTGACTGCAGCCATGAAATTAAAGGACACTTACTTCTTGGAAGAAAAGTTATGACCAACCTAGATAGCATATTCAAAAGCAGAGACATTACTTTGCCGACTAAGGTCCGTCTAGTCAAAGCTATGGTTTTTCCAGTGGTCATGTATGGATGTGAGAGTTGGACTGTGAAGAAGGCTGAGTGCTGAAGAACTGATGCTTCTGAACTGTGGTGCTGGAGAAGACTCTTGAGAGTCCCTTGGACTGCAAGGAGATCCAACCAGCCCATTCTGAAGGAGATCAGCCCTGGGATTTCTTTGGAACAAATGATACTAAAGCTGAAACTCCAGTACTTTGGCCACCTCATGCAAAGAGTTGACTCATTGGAAAAGACTCTGATGCTGGGAAGGATTGGGGGCAGGAGGAGAAGGGGACGACAGAGGATGAGATGGCTGGATGACATCATGGACTCGATGGACATGAGTCTGAGTGAACTCCGAGAGATGGTGATGAACAGGGAGGCCTGGCGTGCTGCAGTTCATGGGGTCACAAAGAGTCAGACACGACTGAGCGACTGAACTGAACTGAACTGATCACCTCACAGTTGTCAGAATGGCCATCATCAAAATGTCTACAAACAATAAATGCTGGAAAGGGTGTGGAGAAAGGGAACTCACTTGCACTGTTGGTGGGAATATAAATTGATACAGTCACTGTGGAAGAGACAGTATGGAGATTCCTTTAAAAACTAGAAATAAAACCACCTTATGACCCAGCAATCCCACTACTAGGAGTATACTCTGAGGAAACCACAATTGAAAAAGACATGTGCCTCAATGTTCATTGCAGAACTATCTACAATAGCTAGAACATGGAAGCTAGAGGTCCATCAACAGATGAATGAATAGTGAAGCTGTGGTACATGTATACAATAGAATATTATTTAGCCATAAAAAAGAATGCTAAGGTGGATGAAACTAGAGCCTATTAAACAGAGTGAAGTAAGTCAGAAAGAGAAAGAAAAATACTGTATACTAACTCACATATATGGAATCTAAAAAGATGGTACTGATGAAGTTATTTGCAGGGCAGCAATGGAGACACAGACACAGAAAAGAGACTTATGGACAAGGTGTGGGGGTGAGTAGGAAGGAGAGGATGAGATGTACGGAGAGAGTAACATGGAAACTTACATTACCACATGTAAGATAGTCAATGGAAATTTGCTGTATGACTCAAGGAATTCAAACAGGGGCTCTGTAACAACCTAGAGGAGTGGGATGGGGAGGGAAATGGGAGGGAGCTTCAAACGGGAGGGGACTTACGTGTAGCTGTGGCTGATTCATGTTGATGTTTGGCAGAAACTAACAAAATTCTGTAAAGCAATTATCCTTCAATTTAAAAATAGATTAATTAAACAAAAAAGAAAGTGTCAAAGAATTGATGCTTTCAAATTGTGGTGCTGAAGAAGATTCTTGAGAGTCCCTCAGATAGCAAGGAGATCAAACCAATCAATCTTAAAGGAAATCAACCCTGAATATTTATTGGAAGGACTGATGCTGAAGCTGAAGCTCCAATACTTTGGCCACCTGATGCCAAGAGCCAACCCATTGGAAAAGACCCTGATGCTGGGAAAGACTGAGGGCAAAAGGAGACAAGGACAGCAGAGGATGAGATGGTTAGATAGCATCACTGACTCAATGAACATGAATTAGAGCAAGCTCTGGGAGATAGTGATGGACAGGGAAGACTGTTATGCTGCAGTCCATGGGGTCACGAAAAGTCGGACATGACTTAGTGACTGAAGAAGAACCACAACATTTTGAAAATGTCACTGCTCAAGGGAGACGGTAAGGAGCATAAAAGGAAAGTGATGGAGTGACTGGAACTTGGATGAGAGCCATTGTTGCTGGCTATGGAATAACTCCAAGGTTTCCATTGGCAATTCTTTCTCTGAGCTCACCTGACTTGGAAATGTTAACTCATGCATAGGTGGTGAAGCCATTCCCCAGGAAGTGGTCTTTCTGAGCCTAGGTTGGGTGAGCATCTCACCTGGGAAAATACCCGGGTGCCCATCTGGCTCTCCCAGTGCTGTGCAGCAAGGCTGGGATGGTAATCTGGGAGCAGCCAAACCATAGCCCAAAGAGGGCCTCTCTTGAACTGTCATGTTTACATCCATGCTGTTTAATACAGACAATGAACAGATGTACAGATCAATTAATAGACATTTAAAAGCATTTACTCAGTCCCCACAGCAGTTTATGGAAAGTGCATTTAGAAAGCAATTGAGGTTATTGCTATTCTAAAGTGCTAGGGGATCCCAGATGAAAGGCCCTTGTAACTGGAAAGTATTTATAACTCAAGAAGAAACTCTCCACACCCATGTTATATAACACCAACACCATCTCCTGGCATGCCTGACCTGTCAGCCCATGCAGCATGTCTGTTTAAATTACACTGTAAATTCTATAGGGTGGAGACCTCATTTTTATGGTTTGTAAAGCATCACGAATAACCATGGCACTCTGTAAATAAATAGAAACCACATGAAATGAAAAGAGATGTTATTCAGTGGCCATGTCCCCAGCACGTCCAGGAATTTGTCCCTTGCTCCAGAGTGTTTGGCAGTAAATGGATGCCACATTGGTGAAGTAGCCTATGGGATGGTGCAGGTCCTCATCCCCCTTTAAAGGGCAGTATGAGAATGTGGTCCAAGAATTCTAGTTACCTGCTCAGGCAGCCTACAAGACTACAATCATTGCTGCTGTCTTAGTTACTCCATGAGGCAAGACCAAGGCACAGAGAAATGAAATGATTTGCACAAGACTTCCCTGGTGGTGCAGGAATAAGAATCCACCTGCCAACACCAGGGACAGGGGTTTGATCCCCGGTCTGGGAAGATCCCACATTCGGTGGAGCAACTGAGCCCGTATGGGACATCAACTGAAGCCTGCACACTCTAAGGCCCACGAGCCATAACTGATGAGCCCATGTGCAGCAACTACCGAAGCCCATGTGCCTCGAGCCTGTGCTCCACGACAAGAGAAGCCACTGCAGTGAGAAGCCTGAGCACCCCAGACTTGCCACACTGTGGCCAAGTAGCCCTCGCTTGCCACAACTCGAGAAAAGCCTGCACAGCAATGAAGACCCAGTGCAGCCCCCCCCAAAAAAAAGCAGTGTGTACATGTAAAAAGAGCTAACTAAATAAATAAATGATTTGCACAAAGCCACAGACAAACCAGAGGTGACATAAGACCTAGTCCCAATTTGGTCCTGCCCACATGAGTGTTAAGTCGGTCAGCCATGTCTGGCTCTTTGAGACCCCATGGACTGTAGCCCTCCAGGCTCCTCTGTCCATAGGATTCTCTAAACAAGAACACTGGAGTGGGTTGCCATGCCCTCCTCCAGGGGATCTTCCCAACCCAGGGATAGAACTCTTGTCTTTTCTGTCTCCTGCATTGGTAGGCAGGTTCTTTACCACTAGCACCACCTGGGAAGCCCTAATCCCAGCCTATTGGTCATCCTGCTTCTGCAACAGAGTAGCAGCAATGATTCATAAGAAGCTACATTACATCCTGGTTAATATCCACCAGTCTGGAAGCTGCTAACTGAGGCCATCACACCGCCCCATTCTACCATCAAACTGGTGACTGGACACTGGATTTGTGTCCAGCAGCTGTGATAAACTCAAAATAGTCATATCTCTTCAACCTTTCTTCTCTTCACTTGACCTTTCAAATCTAGTTGCAGTGGAGTCCGTGCAATCACATTTTTAGCTTTCCAGCATCCTGCACTGAAGGGACATGGAATGAAGGTTGGTAAAGCCATCTGTGGTCATCTGCCACAAGCACCAAAGATAAATTGTCCAAGAAAGTCCAAACAAAGAATATTAAAAATGCGGGCTGTGTATGTCACAATCAGCATGGCTTTGCATTATGAAAAGTTCTATTTGCTTGTGTTTTATACTCCCGACTAGACTAGAAATCTTTGGAAGGTAGAGACCACATCTTATAGTTCTTGAAAGTGAAAGTTGCTCAGTCGTGTCTGACTGTTTGTGACACCATGGACTGTAGCCTGTCGGGCTCCTCTGTCCTTGGAATTCTCTAGGCAAGAACACTGGGATAGATTGCCATTCCCTTTTCCAAGAGATCTTCCTGACCTAGGGAATGGACCCAGGAACCTGCACTGCAGGTAGATTCTTTATCATGTGGACCACCAGTACTTCCCTGAGCACCCCTTGCATACAGTAGCAGTTGGGTAAACATTTGTGACTTGCTTTTTAACATGTACAGAGAGATATGTGATGATCTTTGAGCCAGTAAGACTGGTATATGGAGAGAATTAGGTTAAAGCCTGTTTCAGTAGTTAGTAACTCGCCTGTTCTATAAAGCTTAGGAAACATTGAAGGTGCTGGGAAACATTGAAGGCAAAAGAAGAGAGAGACAGAGGATGAGATAGTTCGATGGCATCACTGGTTCAATGGACATGAACTTGGGCAAACCCCTGGAGACTGTGAGGGACAGGGAGGCTTGGTGTGCTGCAGTCCATGGAGTTGCAAAGAATCGGACATGATTTAATGACCGAACAACAACAAAAACAAAGTTTAGGGTCATAGGTGAAAGTCACTGACCAACAAAAACCTTGATATTTAGAGGCTGACAGGGCACCAGGAGAATTAATGCAGGAGATACAGAGCTCTCAGTTTGTTGGAAGAAGCACAGACTTGCTGAAGATGTCTTCCTCAGCTTGTTCAGAGGCTCAGGTTAATTTCTCATGTGGCCCAGATCAGGTTTGAAAAAATAAAATGCAAAAGGCAATAAAGACTACTCTAGAGTCACAGCAAGGGAGAAAGTATCAGCCATGACTCCCTGCCCCCTTCCTCTTCTTATGGATAAATTATGACCACATGGTCCATCTAGTTGAGGAGCTAGAGGGCTGGAGATCTATTTACTTCAGGTCTTTCTGAACAATTTGCTTTGAGAGTCTAAAATATTTAGCTTTCTTTTTGCTTAGGGCTTCATTTTATTAGTAGGAGTGCTCACAGCAATTTCAAGCATTTAAATTTACGATGGACAGATAGTAAGGTTGGAGAAGAAACAAAAATCACACATTCTTGATTCTTTCGTAACATGTGGAAAATCAATCATTCTGGCTAGCGGCTCAGTCACCAGGGGCAAATGTAACACACCTTTGAAGTGGCCAACTTGTGAGGGGTGATGAGAACAGTGATTTTAATTCTAAGTGGAGAATCTCAGAGCAAATGTTGTTCATCAAAAGTACACAGATTCTGATAATTTAGAACCATTGACTATTAGAGTAAGAAGGTAAAATACTTTATTTATGTCATTATACGGTGGTGGATAAAATTTTTTCTTTTGATTTTCATTAATTGTTGTTCATTAACAGTGCTGTTTCTTTAATTAACAAATAAGATGACTTATGTAAGACACTGGATGTAGTGCCTGGCAAGTACTGGCTCAGTAAATAGAAAAAAATTTTTTTCAATAGATAATAGGCATGAAACAACAGACTAGTTTCAAATAGGAAAAGGAGTACATCAAGGCTGTATATCATCACCCTGCTTATTTAACTTATATGCAGAGTACATCATGAGAAACACTGAGCTGGAGGAAGCACAAGCTGGAATCAAGATTGCTAGGGAAATATCAATAACCTCAGATATGCAGATGACAGCACCCTTATGGCACAAACTGAAGAACTAAAAAGCCTCTTGATGAAAGTGAAAGAGGAGAGTGAAAAAGTTGGCTTAAAGCTCAACATTCAGAAAACAAAGATCATGGCATCCAGTCCCATCACTTCATGGCAAATAGATGGGGAAACAGTGGAAACAGTGGCTGACTTTATTTTGGGGGGCTCCAAAATCACTGCAGATGGTGATTGCAGCCATGAAGTTAAAAGACACTTACTCCTTGGGAGGAAAGTTATGACCAACCTAGATAGCATATTGAAAAGCAGAGACATTACTTTGCCAACAAAGGTCCGTCTAGTCAAGGCTATGCTTTTTCCAATGGTCATGTATGGATGTGAGAGTTGGACTATAAAGAAGGCTGAACGCCAAAGAATTGATGCTTTTGAACTGTGGTGTTGGAGAAGACTCTTGAGAGTCCATTGGACTGCAAGGAGATCCAACCGGTCCATCCTAGAGGAGATCAGTCCTGGGTGTTCATTGGAAAGACTGATGTTGAAGATGAAACTCCAATACTGTGGCCACCTGATGTGAAGAGCTGACTCATTGGAAAAGACCCTGATGCTGGGAGGGATTAGGGGCAGGAGGAGAAGGGGATGACAGAGGATGAGATGGTTGGATGGCATCACCAACTCAATGGACATGGGTTTAGGTGGACTCTGGGAGTTTTTGATGGACAGGGAAGCCTGGCGTGTTGCAGTTCATGGGATCACAAAGAGTTGGACATGACTGAGTGACTGAACTGAATTGAACTGAATGGCATCACACAATTGAGAACACACCGAAATTCTCTCCCCACCGTTAGCACACAGTGGTGAAGCTTTGTTGTACAAAATGATGCCCTGAAAGCCATTTTCTCACACTAGGGAATCTCATGTGTTGTTCACAGTAAGTTGCTGGGCTGCACAACTAGATACTTCTTCGTTACCTGGCTCCCAGTTCACTCTTCAAACTCTGTGATGGGAATGGTTTTTGCACTTTTTAACTACTATGGAGTGAAAATTGTGAGCTGTCTGCTAATCATTTTAGCAAAATGTTAATTTGATGAACAAAGTATTAGTATCTTTCCAGGGACATATGTATTGTATAACCCAAGGTACACAAATACCTCCCCGCTATGTGCCCACATTAGTGAGGTTTTGATGTACCAATCAGTGTCCTCACTCTTAGCCCAGGAGAGGAGCTGCCAGGGAGCTGGAGATGACAGTCTGAGGAAGAGGAAGGGGCATCAGGGAGCCTGGGTTCTGGGAGAACTTCCCCTCAAGGCCCTTGCTGCTAGAGTTCACTTTGTAAACCCAGGAGCCCCTGGCCCACAGGTAAGCCCACTGCCTGTGACTCAACCTTTATAGTTTCCTTTGGAAAAGCATTCATATCTTCCGGAGAGCCGAGTTCAGATGCAAGTCCTTCTGCAGAGATGAATTAACCATACTGTGTAGGAAGGGGACCCAGAGCACATGCCTGGGTTTGGGACTGATGGGGGAGAAATGAGGGAGAGGAAGAGTTGGGGCAAGACGGTGGGTAAGTCTCCCTTGGGAAGTGGGTTCACGAGGCCCATCCTCAGTGGCTTTGCCTGTTTCCCCGTTTCCCCAGAAAGCCAGCCTGTGCCTACACTCCTCCAGGCAACAATCTTAAAGTGGGGCAGAGATTGCCAACCTCTGGCTGGCCCTAGGAAGCTCTGTAAGTAGGTGTTTAAGGAGGGAAGACACATTTCCTTCTGATCTCACAGAGCAGACCCACCTAGAGCAGCAGAGTCCCTTCTCAGAGTCCAAAGACCGGATGCAGGCCTACTGAGAGTCGAGAGGACCCACTAGTGTTACAAAAAGTGTGGTCAGATGTGAACATGTCCTCTGCAGAACCTTGGGCCTTAACCAGTCCTTGCGCACACCCACCTCTGATGCCAACCCCTTCTAAAGCAGGTTTCACAGGGCAGTTGTTAGGTAGGAAGAACCTCTTTGAAAGAGTACATTGCAACGGGATTGGCTGAGAGGAGGGGCAGCTTTTCAGATTTTACCAAAATCCTGGTCTTGATTCACTGTCTAGACATGGTTAGGTGCACAAAGGGTTAACTGGCCTCGTAGGACTCGGCTGCCAAGTACACTTAATGCTCAGTCCAGCACTCCAAGCTTGTATTCTTATGCTGCTGGAGTGGCCTGTTCATGGCATCTGGTTCCCTGGCAACAGCTTTCATTGGCTCAATCAAAGCCCTTTCTTCTTAAGAAAGCTCCTACTGAGACGCCCACCACCACCACTAATCACCATCTTAACTCGGGGTTTAGGATGCAGCTGGTATGAAAAATAGTATTTGTGTATGTGAGAAGATAAAGCAATGGACTGGGTTGGATACACCTGCCTTGCATGATCCTTGTACTGGTTTTCTACAGGACCAGTTGGAAATTACCTGCTTTTCCACTGGGACAGAGGGAAAGCCAGGGCCAGAAAGTTTCCCAGAGCTGGCTTTCTTTGTTCGGCAGAAATCCATGTGCCTCTGTGATTCATGACTCGCTGTTTCCTGGGCTGATCTGTGATATAACTGCAGGCTCTGTGCTCTGACAAGGGGTGTTGCTGAATTGAGGGAGTTCAGACAACGAAATCCATATTGTAGAAGGCTTGTCCCCAGTCTGCCACAAGCTGGGGAAAGAAGTTTGCCTCCAATAGAACCCAGGGAGCCTGGCGTCTCCTCCACCCACCCCAAAATGTCTTAGCAGCTTCAGATTTGCTAAGAAGAACAGGGTAAAGTAGCTCTTCATGCAGCATATGGGGGGAAGAAAGTTGACGAGATTCTTTAACTAATAAAGATGGGCATTTTTAGGGGAATCCTTTAATCTTACAGAGAATCACTTTTGAGTTTTCTTGTTTTGTCTAGTGAATGGATAGATGAAATCAATAGAGATGAGGAAGAAGGCGAGCTGTTGTCACTTTTGGCTCACCTATACCAATCCATTTAATTCATTTTCATTTTTTAAAAATCAAATGTCATCCCATGTCCTTATTATACTCTTATTGTTATTAATCTAAATTATTTAGATTAAGAATGATTGTTATTAATAATTCAAAACATTAATTATTAGTAATTATCAATAAATTATTATAATTAACCATTATTAATTATGTTAATTATTATTAATATAAACGCATAGCATCATTCAGGAATTAAAGTGTTCAAAATGCACAGTAATCTTTAGAAAAGATGTTGACTTTTGGCTTGGCCATCCATCCTATTTGTGCTGCCCTAACCTTCTGGTTCTCAAGAGAAAACCGTCATCCTGGTCGTGGTGCCAAGATGTAATGGGACAGTTGACAATTCAGAGACAGTTAGGGTTTGTGGCTGCTCTGCTTGGCAAGCCAAGGTCCTCCTCTGCAGCTGTGTGTGCAGATGAATGGGTCTCTGTGTTTGATACCAGCCTGCCTGCAGCTTAGCCGAGTGAGAGCTCTGGGTGGTGCTACCTCACAAGTTGTTAAAAGATGCTATTGAGGACATTTAACAAAAACAACATATATTTAAGAGTCATTTGGGGACTAGGCTTGTTCCAACTCTTGTTAGATGTGTAATGGAAAAATTCTTCCCATCTCTGAGCCTCAGTTTCCTCATCTGGAAAATGGGGATGATGGCATCTGTCACGTGGGGCTGTGCAAGGACTAGGTGAAATGATGTGCCACCCCCACTGATCCTGATTAAATCATTCTGAAGTAGGGTCCTGACACTGATCATTTTTATTCACAGGAGCTCCTCAGGTGATTCTAATGTTCAGCCAGCATTGAGAACCACATGCAACAGGTAGGAGACTCCATGGTTATTTATTTTTTAGACTGAGGAATTCCTGGGGATAGAGATGAAGAGGATGAAGAGAAACAAAATTCCTTAGCTCTTTCTTTAGATCCAGAACTTACAAGAGATTGGAATGGAGGTGTAGTCTGGTGCAGTGGAAATGTTCTCTGTCTTTGAGCCTTTTCCAAATAGTTTTTACATTCAAAAAAAAGGAAAAAATTATGGAGCATTTACATGAAGGCTTTGATAAAATATAGTGTGACATGTGTAAATAGATAAATATATAGTTCCTGGGCTCAGGAAGCATACATCCTAGCAATGGAAANAGCCTTTTCCAAATAGTTTTTACATTCAAAAAAAAGGAAAAAATTATGGAGCATTTACATGAAGGCTTTGATAAAATATAGTGTGACATGTGTAAATAGATAAATATATAGTTCCTGGGCTCAGGAAGCATACATCCTAGCAATGGAAAAAAAGACACGCTACAGTGAGCCTACACATTACCGGGCTGGGCATGATTGAGTATTAAGACTCCAAGCTGCTCTTGCCTGGGGGAATCTTAATGGTGTGACACAGGAAGTTTCAAGACACTCTGAAGTGGGAACACATTTTCAGCTTGGATTCTAAGCAGGAAGTGATTCTTACCCTTTCTAACAAAGGATAGTGCACACTGGTTAAAGACCAAGAGAATAAAGACACAAAACCCTTGGTTAGTGCATTGAGGTTTATAACATACTATTTCACTAGTTAGCAGAATAGGTAGTAAACAGGCATTAATATGGCATATTTTAAGAAAGAAAATCTTTCATATGCATCAAGTGAAAGATTTGTTGTTGTTGTTTAGTCGCTCAGTCACGTCTGACTCTTTTGTGACCTCATGGACTGTAGCCTGCCAGGCTCCTCTGTCCGTGGGATTTCTCAGTCAAGAATACTGGAGTGGGTTGTCATTTCCTACTTCACAATTGAAAGGTGCTTGGTACTTAAAAGCTGTATAGGAGTAAATATGTAAACAAATTTTTTGCGGTTACTAACAAGGTGGGGTCGCCACAGCAACACGAGGGAACAGGGTCTAGAGATTCTAGAACTTGCAAGAAGATTCCAAGCTAATCCCCAAATGGTCCTTTTGGCCACACTGTTGTGAGTTTTCACTAATCCTTAGGATGGAGAAAGAGGAGACTGGGATTAAAACTCCTTGCATATTCTTTGGAGTTAAGTCTACAAAAGAATATATCACAGGCATGGCGTATAGGTTAACTGTTATGGACCAAGTAGAGGCAGTTGGTAGTGGCTCCCTAGAACACTTGATTGAAAACAATTCCACAGGACCCCAGCCTAGCAAAAAAGAGTTCCATAGCTGATTTTACTTATGTCTTCCATAGGTGAGGGAGAAAGAGTAAATTGTGAAACATATACTGAGCTTTGCCAGTTCAATATTGTAAGCTATACAGATTCTCATTACAGGGTGTAGATTTCATTATTCTTAACAAATTCTTTGGGTGTTAACATAGAATCAAAAGTTAACCATTCCATTTATTAGTATGTTAAACCTAATTCCTCAAATCCAAGATGTCATATATTTTAAGATATATTCCTGATTTAATAACAGGTTTTAAGGATTAAAAAAACCACTGTAAATCTGAACACTAAAAATAACATTTATCTCAACATTTTTTTTCGGTACTCCATTCAACTTATGAGGATAAACATTTTTTAAATTCAGCCTGATGATTCTTCCTGAGTCATTTTTGACCATTGACAGCTGTACGTAGCATTATGGGGATTCTCCACTTTTTATCACCTTGCCTAGTAATCTTGACTTCCTTAGCAAGTGCATGCCAGGCATTTTCATTGTTAGTCATATTTCGGACTACCAGGGGCCTGGCAGGTTACAGTCCATGGGGGTCCCCTAGGAGTCAGACATGTCTTAGAGACTAAGCAACAACAACAACAAATGACTACTAGGGATTCATTTGTATTTCTTGTTCAGTTAAATTCATAGTCTTGTCCTATTCTTAATTAAATTACTCCTTTCTGGAAGGTAAACAGCTTGTCTCGAAAGTCATCCAGAAGGTTCAGAAAGATACTTACTTGGCACCTGCGGGTGACTTTGCAATGAATGAATTGATCGTTCCAACCTCCTTTAACTTTTAAAATGGTGTTTCTCCTGAGAGATGTGTCAGTTTTTATCGTATGTAATTACAGTGCCCATTGTGTAGACTGGCAAATCCCCTTTCTGTGTCCTCTGAAATGGTTGGCTGTTGTTTTGCTAGAAAACATGAAAGTGTAGTCATGCCTTCGGGAATAAATATTTGCTTCACTTATTGTAAATATGCCTCACTAAGCTCTCCCATGGGTAGACAATGACAACTCTGTCTCAACTCACTCTCCCGCCAGCAGGTGGCAAATTTCTTTGCCGTGATATAAGCAGCATCCCAATTTTAGAAAGGTGAAGATGTGAACAAATAGAGTCTGAGAATAAAGGGAATACGGTGGATATCTAAGGGAAGCAAACTCGTAATATTCCTTTCAGGATTCTGGTGCTCAGGGTTAGCAAAGGGACAAGAAGCCTCCTCCCCCTTACAGAATCATGTTTTCCAGGAATTAGTTGTATCTGGGTGTGCTGCATATAACACACACAACACAAAATGGAAAATATTACAAGAAAGTAAGACAATATAGAAAGTATTCAGTTGTGTAAGGGAGGAGTGGAGAGATGCTATGGGAATTCAGAGGGACAGAGTACCTCAGCTAGTATGGATCAGGGCAGAGAAGCAGACGATATTCAAGTGCTCTTGAAACAGATTGGAGAAATAGGTACTGGGTGGGGTCCTGTGAAGAAAACAGGCCGATTGTTGTGGCCATGAAGAAGCACTGACTGTGCAGAGCATAACTGATCGAGGACCCCACATGTGCACTGAGCTCCATCATCACGTTGGCACCGAGGCCAAGCTTCCCACAGACCGTTCCTCGTGGAGGACTGAGAATGACAGAGGTGGTGTGGCAGGCAGGCTAGCTCTTGGGAGGCACTGCTGGTGGGGGTGACTTTGGCTCCAGGACTTCTGGCAGCCTTGCGTCTTCAGAACTGCATCGAGTCTAAGATGCTTCCAATGCAAACTTTCTTCTCCCCTCTTCATGTGGTCAGACCTGTCCCTGGTAGTTCTCCTGGCTCCCTTCCCATTTTCCCTCACAGGCGTTTTTCATAATAAATCCCTTACACATCTAATGCCCTCGTGGTGTCTGCTCCTTGGAGGACCTGGACAGACACCCAGTCTTTGTGGAGATGCCAGGTGGGTGTTGTCAATGTGTTCCAAACCTGTTGCTGCATTTGCTTCGATATTTCTCACCCCTTTTCCAATTACCACTGTGTTTTAGAAATTGGTGCCATTGGGTATTTGCCAGGGTGAGCAATACTTTCAGCAGTAAGAAGTGCATATAGAAAAGTCTCCCAGAGAAAAGGAAGCAGACCTAGAGGATGATTAGAAAGGCATCCTAATTTTTTCTTATTGTGCCAATTATTTATTTAAATAGAGTTTGTTTTTTTAAAGAAAGGTTTGTTTTGTTAGTTGGGACTCTTTTTGTTACAAATGACAGAAACCTAAAGGAAACTAGATTAAGCAAAAACCGGTGAACTATGATGCTGATGGGGCTTCCCTGGTGGCTTAGCTGGTAAAGAATCCTCCTGCAGTATAAGGGACCCAGATTTGATCCCTGGGTTGGGAAGATNTTTTTTTTTTTTTTAAAACAAATTCCCATAGAACTCAAGTGATTGCCCTTTTTTTCTTTTGCCTTTTTTTGTAGTGTAAAAAAATGTTAGCTTGAAACATTTGAGTATAACAACAATTTACTAATTGTAGAAATTCCTCTTTTTTTTGTTATGCTTATTAGTTCTAAAACCAATGTCCCCGAAACCAATGGTCATCACGTTTCTCTGTTTTTTCAAATTGCCCAAGACCACCAAAAATAAAGGGGGGAAATTCTATGTAATCATTCCTTTTAGGTGATTAAAAAAATTGCAACCACCAAACATGAAATAACATTTATTTTCCTGTTGATGTATTTGAATAATTTGCATTGAAGTTAACACACACAGCAAAGGAAGAACTTCCTAAAGATTATTGCTTTAATTTGTATGCACAAAGAGATTTAGGGATAACTGTTAGTAAAGGATGGAGCCTTTAATCAAATGTAGTCAAATGAGCTGTTTGCACTGCTCAAGGGGAGGTGATAGGGTCCACTTATCAGAATCCCCAACACTAGCTGGAGGAGACCTCCCATACTTTCTGCCTTAGAGAAAGAACCCAATTTGGCCAAACAGTAGATAAGAAAAAGGACTCACGACTGGCTAGGTCAATGCTGGCAAGGCTGAAGTTTGATAATGTCTAATAATATCTCATGTTTACATAGGAACCTTTCCCTGGGGCAAAGTACTTTACCAGCATTATCTCATTAACCTGTCCTCTGACCCCCCAAAGCATCCACATTTTACTAAAGCTGAGTGTGAACAGAAGAGAGAAAGAACAAAATGATCAAATGGCAAACCTTTAGAATTCGGGTCTCTGTATTTCCAGACTGGGTTGCTGGCCCATAGCCTGTCTTCACTCTTTGTTGAGGCCCTGAAGCCCAAGCAAATGATGGAGGCCTTCAGATTTGGCAAGGCCTTTGAAAAAGGAAAAACAACTCTTGCTTTTCTCTGTTTTCAGTGTGTCCAAAGCCTAAATAGTGTGAAAAAGCCTAAATAGTCTACCTGTATCTTCTAATTCAGGGGTTCTTAATCTTGATTCAATGGCTTTTGGGTAGGCGGAAATTATCTGCAATCTTAGGCATATATGACCATGTTATGCATCTTTTTGGAGACTGAGCCCAGTTACATCAGATTTTCAAAACGATCTATGCTTCCTTGCAAAGGGCCTCTCAGTTCTTAGTTTTGTTCTCTTACTGGAGTGAGGTATTGTAGCCAGTCTACAGCAAAACTAGTAGAGTTGAACTCTGTGTTCAGCTCTGATCACGGGCCATGGAGCAGGAGAAGTTGATTTTGCCTGATAACCTGTAAGCCATGTTTCTAAGGGTACTAACACTTTATTTGGCTCCAAATAATTTTCCACCTGTGACTCATTCATTGTTTTATCAAAACAGACCTTCACTGAGTATACTAATTTCCTAGGTCTGCCATAATAAGTTACATAAATTAGGTGGGTTAAGACAACAGAAATTTATTCTCTAACAGTTCTGGAGGTTAGAAGTCTGAAATAAGATGTCAACAAGACCATGCTCTTTCTGTCGGCTCCAGAGGAACAATTGTCCTTGCCTCTTCTGGCTCCTGGTGGTTGCCAGCAATCCTTGGCATTCCTTGTCTTGTAGATACATCACTACAATTTTGGCTTTTGTTATCACATGATATTCTCTTTGTGTCTCTCTTCTTATTACAAGGACAATATTCAAACCAGATTAAGGTTTCACCCTACTCCAGTATGATCTCATCTTAACTTAATTAACTGCATCTGCAGTGACCCTGTTTCCAAATAAGGTCACATTCTGATGTTCTGGAAAGGACATGGATATGGTGGGGGACACTATCCAACTCAGTACACTGAGCATCTCTCTGTATTGTATATTACACTGGGCACCAGAAACTAAATATAAGGCAAATCACTGCCTAGGTACTAATAATATATAATGACCTTGCTTCAAGTCCACCAGTATTTCTTCTTCTTGGAATTCCTTTAGGTGTCCTGGAGTGATGTAGGAGTCCCAGGGTGATGGTGGAGGTATTTTGGTCTCCACTCTGATTTCCCTCTGGATCTATATTCCTGTCTATTTTTGAAGAGAGCTGGAGTGCATCCAATTAGGGGCATGAAACTTTCAGCATTCAAAATAGCTACAAATTCTCCCTTTCATCAACAAATAATTTTGTAATAGAAAATCAACAAGGATTTACTTGTTGGAATTCCCTAACAAGTTTACTTTGTATAGGATTCCCTATAGCACAGGGAATGGGTGGCACAATGGTAAAGAATCTGCCTGCAATGCAGGAGATGGAAGAAATGTGGGTTTGATCCCTGGGTGGGGAAGATCTTTTGGAATAGGAAATGGCAACCCACTCCGGTACTCTTGCCTGGAAAATCCCATGGACACAGGAGCCTGGCAACCATGGGTTGCAAAAGTGTCAGACATGACTGAGGGACTGAGTGCGCGTGCGCGCGCGCACACACACACACACACACACACACACACACACACACAGGGAATTATATTCAATATCTTATAATAATCCATAATGGAATATAACCTGAAAAAAATATAACTGAATCATTTTGCTGTACACCTGAAACTAACACAATATTGTATATCAATCATACTCTAATAATAAAAGTAAAAAAAAGAATTTGTGTGAATCATGAGTATGTAGGACAGGTGTAAGTAGATCAGCACTACCAGTGTACTCTTTGCAGAGCTGGAATGCTGAGAGCTGAGGCTGGAGAGTTAGACAGAAACCACGGAGGACTTTGTATGCTGAGTTTAGGGTTTTCAATAAGAAAGAGACAGTTGCGTTTCCCATGTTTCCCTCTGGCATGGAGTGAGATGACTTGGAGGAGGGATCACAGTGAAGGCTGGGAGCCCAGTTAGGGGGGACATTACAGTATCTAAGAAAGAGATGGTGGTCATAGGGGAACTGGAATCCAGGCTGGTTGGCTGACTCGAGGTTAAGGGAGAGGATGGAGCCAAAGATAAATTGCAGCTGCTGGCAGAGTGAAATACCGACCGCGTCGTGGCAGCCACAGTGTTTCGTAAATGTTAAGAGCCTGCAGGACGGCAGGGGAAGACAGCGGAGCAAGCCAGCCCTGACAACAACAGGGGAGCACAATTTCCCTTATAACTACCTCTTCTCCCCTGAGGCGAGTCCCATAGAGGAGTTACGATGACTAGTTACATCTCTCTAGAGAGATGCCTGCTCGACTTTATTCTTCCAGCAGTGCTGTCTTACTCAGGATGCTTCTGGTAGAGAAAGAGGACATGTCAGGATGGAAGACGGCAGAGCCTAGTTGGCTTGGAGACATCCTTTTGTCCTTTGACCATCTCAGCATCATGCACTAAACAACTAAGCCCAAGTTACTCCCCCAGACTGGAATAATAGCACTGACTTTTTTTTTAAATGTTGTGAGGGAGCCATTAAGTCATTTTCCCAAACAACCCCCACACTCCTTAGGGAACCTGTCATTATTTCTCGAATCACTCATTTTCATGGGGGGGGCTCTTATTGGGCTCCCCTGCAACCCCTTTAAAGTAAGAACGCAATGATATGAACTCAGTCCCAATCCACATTGGCTCCACCAGTCATCAGCTCCCCCACTGGTGGCCATGATTCTCCTGTGATACCCTGCCATGTGGGGTGAAGTCATTAAACATAGATCATGGAAAAAACAGGGTCTAATACCCTGCTAACCAGGAACACATGACTTGGAATAAATATATTTCACAATCCTGAGAAAAGCTAATCACAGTTTTAGAGATATTTCAAAGAAACAGAGCCTCATACACCAATAATTCAGTAGTCAGGGTAGGGGAAAAAAAAAAAAAGCAGGAAGAGGAATGCAGTACTGCACAGGAATCAAGAGGTCTTGAGCAAGTAACTTAACCTCCTAGTGACTCAGCTTTCCCTATCTTTAAACTGGGATAATAGTATCCATCTCAGAGAGTTGCTGAGAGAATCAAATGAGATAAGATGTGCTTAGTATACTCTGAGTTTGTGCTTGGTACATCAAAACCCTCAATGTTACTGCTTATCATAGTACTGGGGGCACAGGGGATGAGACTAAAGATGGGAAGTCAACGTTGTCAAAGGAATGATTGAATTGAGGTGTCAGTGGCTCAGAAGCAGGGCTGTGTTCAGAATTTTCTCTTACTATCTTGCTCTCTCTCCTTCCTGGGTTTTCCCTTTGATCTTTTTTTTTTTTTCCTCTCAAACTCATTCCATCTTTGTGTTTCCTTTTTCTTGGTTCAGAGTGACAGGTAAGAAGGATCTCTAGGTTAAAAGAAGTGTCCCTGAGGAAAATGAGGCTAACTCCATTCTGCTTTTTCTTAAAGGCTGGTCCTATGCAGAAGGCTAACCCCAGGTTAAGTTCTTTCATTTTTAAAAATCAAATAGCCAGGATTAAGAGACACCGTAATGTTTATCCTACCCATGCTGTATCTATCTTGGAGGTGGAACCCATTGAGTATTTCTGTTCATAAACAGATTCCTAAAGTGGTGGTCTGACTAGCAAAAAAAATGTGTTTTATGGTTTCAAAATAAGAAAGGCATTTCAGGTAGATTCTGATTGGACAGCAGAGATCAATTTAGAGTTTTTTCAGCCACCACTGCAACAGATCAGACAGATTTGGGCAATGCTGAGAGACGAGCACGGAGCAGTTATAAATACATAATAGCGGTGGTGTGCACTGAAAGGGGACTTGGTTATATGGAGTAAACACTGGTACAATCTGTAGACCAAAAACCACTTGGTTCAGAGATGAATTAACTGAATTTCCTTGCTCTTTCACTTACCTCTTAGAGTGAAATAGATTCCCACCTTAGATGAAATATGACTCTGCGTTTGTGGAGGGACTTCCCCTAAGTGAACCCCAAACCCCGAACGGAGAACTTGAAAGCGTAATTTTTAGCCTTCCTTTTTGTCAGCCACTGGTTCTAGCAGTAAAATGAAACGTCTTTGTGACTTGAGAGGATGATTTGGTTTGAACATTTGTTCTCATTTTCTGGGGCTCTTCTGACTTTGTCAAGCCTTTTGGCTTTTTTAAGAAAGCTGCTAGAAGCACTGGCAAATGCGTGCTCTGCTGGAAGCCGGAAGGACTGGTGGCAAATTAATATGGCATCGACTTTTTCCTAAAGAAAATATGTTATTTAGTAGTTTTATTCCTTGGAATTGCTCAGTGCAGATGGTGATGAAAATGGCAACAAATCCTTTCTGCTAAAAATTAGTTTCCTTCTAGGCTGGTATGTGTCTTTGTGCAAGGGTGTCAAATGGATGCCATTTGACATCCATGTCAACCCTCACTGAATGAGACCCAGAAGTTAACAATGAGAAATGCAGCTATTACCACAGTATTCAGTGTTAATCAAGAAGGACTGAGAAAGGAAAAAAGAGGAGGTGGGGGGTAGAATACATGTAAGATACATTTAAAATAGCATATTAAATTTAAAAAGATCTTACCTTAACATTTAGATTTTCCCCTCAAGTCAGCCTCCCATTAGAGCATCAAATTTCAGTTTGAACTATCTCTCACATGCAAGCTTCCTTTTATTTATAATAGACTGCGCTCGCACGCACACACACACACAACCACCACCACCTACCTTTCATTTCTTTTATGCATGACTTGATTTTCTGTGAAACTCTTTAATTTCTAAGCAATCTAAAGCTCACCTAGTCCCATAAACTAATGAAGGGGGTCTGGATTCTCCTTATATCTAACTATCAGGGCTTGATGAGAAGATTGGCAGATAATTGTACTGGGCAAAACCATTTGTGTTTATTTACCAGTTTCTGCTATGAAGTCCCGTACGACTACACTCTTCTCCCAGTCGGAAATCCAGTTATCTCACAGGCGAATTTTGTAAGCCTGCAGAAATGTGGCAGGGGAGGTGCAGTGGGCTCAGGGCTCCTGGTGTTCACCGTCAGGGCAGAGGCACTGCTCTCTCACTTCTTTCTCTGCAAATGCACTGGATTTATTTTTGCTGTTTTATTTTTTTTATTAAAGAACAGCAACAACAAACAAAGTGTTCCCTGAGAATTCACACTTTCCAGAGCCAGGGGTGGGAGGAAGAAGAATTGAACTACAGTCCCTGGAATTGTTTTCATTCTTTCCACTCAATCTCGTTTTGTTAAAGAGCACTCCAAGGGGGAAATGACCTAAAATATGCCTCAATTTTTGGGGGGGTCCAAAATCACTGCAGATGGTGATTGCAGCCATGAAATTAGAAGATGTTTACTCCTTGGAAGGAAAGTTATGACCAGCTTAGACAGCATATTAAAAAGCAGAGACATTACTTTGCCAACAAGGTCCGTCTAGTCAAGGATATGCTTTTTCCTGTGGTCATGTATGGATGTGAGAGTTGGACTGTGAAGCAAGCTGAGCACTGAAGAATTGATGGTTTTGAACTGTGGTTTTGGAGAAGACTCTTGAGAGTCCCTTGGACTGCAAGGAGATCCAGCCAGTCCATTCTGAAGGAGATCAGCCCTGGGATTTCTTTGGAAGGAATGATGCTAAAGCTGAAACTCCAGTACTTTGGCCACCTCATGCGAAGAGTTGACTCATTGGAAAAGACTCNTGTTGGAGAAGACTCTTGAGAGTCCCTTGGACTGCAAGGAGATCCAGTCAGTCCATTCTGAAGGAGATCAGCCCTGGGATTTCTTTGGAAGGAATGATGCTAAAGCTGAAACTCCAGTACTTTGGCCACCTCATGCGAAGAGTTGAGTCATTGGAAAAGACTCTGATGCTGGGAGGGATTGGGGGCAGGAGGAGAAGGGGACGACAGAGGATGAGGTGGCTGGAAGGCATCACAGACTCGATGGACATGAGTCTGAGTGAACTCTGAGAGATGGTGGTGAACAGGGAGGCCTGGCGTGCTGCAATTTATGGGGTCGCAAAGATTCGGACATGACTGAGCGACTGAACTGAACTGAACTGATGGATCAGAAAATAAGTTACAAGAGAAGGAGATACCTTGAATGTGAGTAAAAACTATATAAAAATCATTAGCTACAGCAAAGTTGTGCCTAGAAGGAAGTTGATAACTTTATATTATACAGGAAGAAAAAATCATTACAGTTTCTTCTTTTAACGCTAGAAAGAAAAGAGTTTATATAACAAAAGAGGGAATAAAAATCATAGTTAAATGAAATAGATACCAGGAAAATAATAGAAAAAAAGATCCCTGAAACCAGTACTTGCTTCTTGAAAAGATCAACAAAATAAAAAATCCTTCAGACAGAAAATGCATTAGATCAAGAAGAAAATTGTGTTAAGACAGAAAATGTCACAATGCTCCTGCTCAGTCACTTCAGTCGTGTCCAACTCTGTGTGACCCTGTGGACTATAGCCTGCCAGGCTCCTCCGTCCATGGGATTCTCCAGGCAAGAATATGGGAGTGGGCTGCCATGTCCTCCTCCAGGGGGTCTTCCCGACCCAGGGATAGAACCCATGCCTCTTACATCTCCAGCATTGGCAGGCAGGTTCTTTACCGCTAGTACCCCCTGGGAAGCCGCCAGAATGTCTCCAGCCATTACCAAATGTCTCTCTGGGAGCAAACCCTTCAGTTGAGAATCATTGTAATACACTATATTAATAAAGGGAAAAGGCAAATGATTATAACAATGGACACAGAAAAGACATTTGACAAATCCAACACCCATTCATGATAAAAACTCCCAAAGAACTAGAAATAGAAGAGAACTTCTCAACCTGATTAAAAAAAAAAAAAAAAATCCACAAGAAGCCTGTAAGTAATAGCACACTTAACTGAATGCCTTACCCTAGGATTGGAATCCGCTAAGGATGACTGCGCTCATCATTTCTAATAAACATTTTACTGTCAAGCCAATTCAATAAGGCAAGAAAAATAAAGGCTTACAGATTGGAAACGTAGAACAAAAATTGTCTTTATTTATAGATGACATGATGACACATAGATGCTGCTGCTACTGCTAAGTCACTTCAGTGTCCAACTCTGTGCAAACCCATAGACGGCAGCCCACCAGGCTCTGCTGTCCTTGAGTTTCCCCAGGCAAGAACACTGGAGTGGGTTGCCATTTCCTTCTCCAATGCATGAAAGTGAGAAGTGAAAGTGAAGTCACTCAGTCATGTCCAACTCTTTGCAATCCCATGGACTGCAGCCTACCAGGCTCCTCCGTCCATGGGATTCTCCAGGCAAGAGTACTGGAGTGGGGTGCCATTGCCTTCTCCGACATGTAGATGACATACTAATAAACCTCTAAAGCACTTAAAGAATAATGAATTCAAGAAGGTCACAAGATACAAGATTAATATAAAATCAGTTATATTTTTATGTACTAGCAATGAATGACCTGAAAATAGAATTAAGAAAACAATTTTATTTACAATAGTATTAAAAACAGGGAGACCTGGCATGCTGCAGTCCATGGGGTCACAAAGAGTTGGACACCACAGAGCAACTGAATTGAACTGATTAAAAAGAATAAAATATCTAATAATAAATTTTACCACAAATGGGAACAACCTGTTCACTGAAGTACATTAAGTAGTCCTAAGTCAAATTAGAGAGGATCTAAATAAATGGGAGGGGGGAACCACATACCATATTCATGAATTGGAAGACTTAATTTTGTTAAGGTGGCCGTTCTTCTCAAATGGACTTATATCTTCAACCCAATTCCTATCAAAATTGTAGTAGGCTTGTTTTGTACAAATTAATAAGCTAATTCCAAAATTTACATAGTAATGCAAGGAGCTAAGCCAGGAGCCAGGAAACTTTTTCTCTAAATGGCCAGACAGTAAATATTTTAGGCTTTTCAGTCTCCACTATCCTTATCGCAACTATTCATCTTTACTGATGTAGTTCAAAAACAATCATAGAAAATGCACAATGGACGGGTATTGTCATATGTCAATAAAACTTTATTTACAAAATGAAGTGGCAACCTGGAACTTGGACTAGCCAAAAAATTTTTGAAAAAGAAGAAAACGGAGTCAGTTAACCCTAAGTGATTTCCATACTTGTTACAAAGTTGCAGTAATGAAGACAATGTGAAATTGGTGTAATGATGGAAATATAGATTAATGAAACAGAGTCCAGAAATCACTCAGAAATGTTTGATCAGTTGATTTTCAGTGAAAGTGCCAGGGTAATTCAATGGCAGAAAGGGTAGAATATCTGTATGGAAAGAAAAAGAAAGTTGTGGACAAAAATTAACTTGAAACGGATTATATGCCAGAGTGTATAGCCTAAAACTATAAACTTTTAGGAGAAAATATGTAACCAAAAGCATGATCTATAATAGAAAAAAAAAAAAACTGACAAACTGGATTCGTCAAGATTTTAAAAGATCTTTTCAAAGGCTACAGTTAGAAATTTAAAAGGGAAGTCATTTGACCACAAGAAAATACTTACAAAACAAAAAGTTTAAAAGATTTGTGCCTAGAATACATTTGAACTTGGAACTAAACAATAATAACTCTTACAAGTCAATAATAAGATAACAAAAAATGGAGGCAGAAGATTTGAATAGACATTTGCCAAAGAAGATATGCAAATGGAAAATGAACACCTGCAAAGATGTCATTAGTCACAAGGGAAATGCAAAGTAAAGCCACGAGGTACGTATAACAACCACAAGAACGGCTCATTAAGAAGACTGATGATATCAACTGTTGTCGAAGATGTGGAGAAACTGGAATCCCCTCACAGAGCTGGTAGAAAGGTAATATGCTGCAGTGATAAGCCACTGTGCAAAACTGGCAATTTCCCACAGATTAAATGTACAAGTACAATGCAACCCAGTAATCTTATTCCTAGGTCTACCTAAAGAGAAAGTTTATGTCCACCCAAAAACTAGTATTCAGATATTCACGGTGGCATTCTTTTTTTTTCTTTTATTCATAGGAGCATTATTTATAATAGCACAAAGCTGAAAATAATCCAAATATCAGTTGGTGAATGGATAAACAAAATGTAGTGTATCTCTACAATGGCATGCTATGCAGCAGTTAAAATGAAGAAACTACTGATACATGCAACAAAATGGATGAACCTCAGAAACATTATGCCAGTTGACACAAAGTGCAATCTATTTATTTACAGAAATTTTCCGGAAAATACAAACCTATAGAAACAGGAAGCAGATTGCTCTTGCCTTAGTCCAGGGCTGGGAGCAGGGACTGACCCCCGAAGAGGACACAAGGGGTGATGGATTTGTTCTAAAATTTCATGATGGTTATGATTGTGTAACTGTATACATCTAATGAAATTCATTGACTGGGTGAATGATATTGAAAACAGTAAAGTTGTTTAAAAATGGGAAAAGTACAAAACAAAAGTATGTGCAGGGATCCTAGTGCTTCCATAGTGAGAGGCCCCATTGGGCCCACAGAAGATCGAATGGGATTTCTCAGGACACAGGGGCAGGTCACAGAATACTGAGGTGTGGCTGGAATCAAAGATATCTGAACTTTGTCAAATTTTCCCAGGATAACCCCCTGCCTCAGCTTCTGCCTTTCCTTATTAATTCTTCTGTCCTGTTTTCTATAAAACAGAGGATATGGTCAACAAAGTTTACATGAGTGTTGTTTAAAATCTCTTCACACAGAGTAGCCACAATTCTCAGAAAGAAGAAATATGTTTTTAAAAAATCTTCCTTGTTACTAACTTACTACAAAATCTAACAAAATCAAATCATGCCAATCAACCCCTCATCTTACTTCATACTTCCTAAGTGTTAAATAATAACCTTGAAACCTATAGTTTAATATCTTACAGGGATTAAGTGAGTAAGTGAAGTCGCTCAGTCGTGTCCGACTCTTTGTGACCCCATGGGCTCTAGCCTACCAGGCTTCTCTATCCATGGGATTTTCCAGGCAATAGTACTGGAGTGGATTGCCATTTTCTTCTCCAGCGGATCTTCCCAACCCAGGGATCGAACCCGGGTCTCCCACATTGTAGACAGACGCTTTACCATCTGAGACTCTACATTAAAATTTCTAAGCACTGATGGGAATTTGTATGTGTGAATCTTATTAAAGGAACTGTCAAAATGGACAGAATCCACATTTAGCCAAGCAGACGATGAAGACTGGAGAAGGGAATAGCAACCCACTCCAGTATTCTTGCCTGGGAAATCCCATGGACAGAGAAGCCTNATTTTCCAGGCAATAGTACTGGAGTGGATTGCCATTTTCTTCTCCAGCGGATCTTCCCAACCCAGGGATCGAACCCGGGTCTCCCACATTGTAGACAGACGCTTTACCATCTGAGACTCTACATTAAAATTTCTAAGCACTGATGGGAATTTGTATGTGTGAATCTTATTAAAGGAACTGTCAAAATGGACAGAATCCACATTTAGCCAAGCAGACGATGAAGACTGGAGAAGGGAATAGCAACCCACTCCAGTATTCTTGCCTGGGAAATCCCATGGACAGAGAAGCCTGGCAAGCTGCAGTCCATGGCGTTGCAAAGAGTCAGACACGACCAAGCTGTGGGTCGATGAAGACAGCAGGCCTAATTTTAAAATAATAAAAATCTCATTTCTGCTACAGAACAGAGAGGGGAGTGGGTCAGTGTGTGTACTGAGTGGAGATCCCCCGGAACAAAGACAGAACATACAGGTACAGTTTACGTCTGTTTCCCTTCAATTGGTGGTGAACCTAGATGAGAACTGAGTGAAGCAAGTAGAGCAAAAGAAGGATGGGCCTTTCCTGAGCTGCTAAGCCAAAAGAGCAGCTGCTGGAGTCGTGGATTTAGGAGATGTGTGTTCATGCCAAAATCTGCATGTGAATTCTTATAGCAGCTTTTATTCATAATTGCCCAAACCTGGGAGCAACCATCAGGACTGGGAAATCAAATCATTTCTGGGAGATCTTCCACAACCCAGGGATCGAACCCAGGTCTCCTGCATGGTGGGCAGATTCTTTATCAGCTAAGCCACAAGAAAAGCCCAAGAATACTGGCGTGGGTAGCCTGTCTTCTGCTGTCTTCTCTAGCAGATCTTCCCGACCCAGGAATTGAACTGGGGTCTCCTGTATTGCAGGCAGATTCTTTACCAACTGAGCTATGAGGGAGCAACCAAGATGTTCTTTCAGTAAGTGAACGAATAAACAAACTGTGATACATCCAGACAACAAATGTACATCTGGGGAAGGAGTTTTTTAAAACAATTACGCTGGTCCTGGTTGAAGCCCCCGCCCCCAGCACTCCCTGCCTCTCTCCCTGTGGTGGTCAGCACACTGACAAGCAGAGTCAGTGGGTAACGGCTATTTGATGAAAGCAAAGGGACCACGTATCACTGGATCAGGAAATTAAGTACAGAAAATCCACAGGCATGCATTCACTTATTGTCTCAAGGCAGGACTTGTTTCAAGAGCAGGGAAGCATTCTATGTGCCTAGGACGCTGCGGTTTTGCTTTTTGCCTGGGAGGTGTTTCGCTGCTGTATCTGCTTTCCACATGTGGTTCCGTTGCGGGCAAGAACTTTCCATTGTAACTTGCAAATGATGTCAGATGTGCAATCTATGGCCCAAGGACAGGATTTTTCCTCCTTATCTTATGTTACCGATCTCTCCATGATAGAAGATATGACATTTTACCCTACTCTTAACTAACCCACGATATTGATCCCTCTGCAGAAAGGGGCAGCCCAAGGAAAATAATGCATCCATCCATCATTCCAGCAGGTGGCGCCCTCTGCACTCCATCCTCATTCCGCTAACCTCCAAGGCTGCCATTCCATATCCTTACCAATTTACCTGGCACATTAAACAGCTGAAGGCCAGGTCTGAAGTCGGGAAGTAATCTTAGGGTGTTTAGAACCTACCCAGACTAAAAGTTTATCCCTTCTGTGCAAAAAAGTGTTTAGTGTATAGTCCAATCCTACCCTTAATTTTGTAGATGAATTTAGCTCAGAAAACGAAGATCATGGCATCTGATCGCATCACTTCATGGGAAATAGATGGGGAAACAGTGGGAACAGTGTCAGACTTTATTTTGGGGGTTCCAAAATCATTGCAGATGGTGACTGCAGCCATGAAATTAAAAGACGCTTACNAAGTTAAATAAGCAGGGTGACAATATACAGCCTTGACATACTCCTTTTCCCAATTTGGAACCAGTCTGTTGTTCCATGTCTGGTTCTAACTATTGCTTCCTACCTGCATACAGATTTCTCAGGAGGCAGGTCAGGTGGTCTGGTATTCCCATCTCTTGAAGGAAGGTTGGGTTGTCTGGTATTCCCATCTCATGAAATATTATTCAGCTATTTTTTAAAAAAGATTGAAATCTTGTCCCTTTCAACAACGTGGATGGACCTAAACAGTGTTATGCTAAGTGAAATAAATCAGACAAGTACAAATACTGTATGACTTGACTTGTATGTGTAATCTAAAAGACAAAACAAATGAATAAGCAAAACAAAATAGGAACAGTCATAGATATAAGATAAAACTGCTGGTTGCCAGAGAAAAGAGGAGTGGGACTTATGGGAAATAGGTGAAGGCGATTAAGTGGTATAAAATTCCATTTTTAAATTAAATAAGTCACGGGGATATAATGTACAGTATAGGAAATATAATCAACAATGCTATAGTAACTTTATTTGGTGACAGAAGACAACTAGGCTTATTGTGATGATCATTTTGTAGTGTATGTAAATATCAAATCACTATGTCCTACACTTTAATATAACATTGTATGTCAATTTTACTTCAGATAAAGAAAAATAATAACTTCAGACTGATTTTGGTGGGGAGGGAGCCACAAGTACAGCATGAGGGATCTTAGTTCCTTGACCAGGAATCAATCCTGAGTCCTAACCACTGGACCACCAGACTGATTAAAAAATTCCCCAGACTGATTTAAAAAAAAAAAAAGGTAAGCTCCTTCTGCATGCTATTTAAAAGAGATTTGTGTGTGTGTTAATCACTCAGTTGTGTCCAACTCTTGATGCCTCCATAGATTCTAGCCCACTGTATATGGGCTCCTCTGTCCATGGGGTTTTCCAGGTAAGAATACTGGTGTGGGTGGCTATTTCCTTCTCCAGGGGACCTTCTCAACTCGGGGATCAAACCTGGGTCTCCTGCATTACAGGCAGATTCTTTACCATCTGAGCCACCAGGGAAGCCCAAAAGAGAAATATCTAAAATAAAATAATATAGAAAGGTTACAAATACACAGATGCCCAAAGACAGACCAAGCAAATACAAAAAGAAAGCACTATAATAATGTTAACATTAGCTCATACAGAATTCAAGGCAAAAAGCTCCATACAGAACAAAAAGTTGTTTCATACAGATAAACAATAGATTCATCAAAATGTATAGCAACCATGAACCTTTTTGCTCTCAATATCATGGCTGCAGATATGTCAAGAGTAGTAGAGTGCTCACAGTCTGTCAAAGGAAGATCCAATTTCTTTACACATAGCGACTCACATAATCTTCCCAAGTGCCCTATAAACAGATGATGTCACTTTACAGGTGAGGAAACTTGTCAAGGCCTGTGGGCTTGTGAGGGTAAGGCTCCAGTCCAAACCAGGCAAATGAACCAGCATCAGCGCTCTTAACTTCCTACTATACTCTCTCCAAAAAGTAAAAAGAAGTATTCATTTCAGTTCAGTTCAGTCGCTCAGTCGTGTCCAACTTTGCGACCCCATGAATCGCAGCATTCCAGGCCTCCCTGTCCATCACCATCTCCAGGAGTTCATTCAAACTCAGGTCCATCGAGTCGGTGATGCCATCCAGCCATCTCATCCTCTGTCGCCCCCTTCNAGTCGTGTCCAACTTTGCGACCCCATGAATCGCAGCATTCCAGGCCTCCCTGTCCATCACCATCTCCAGGAGTTCATTCAAACTCAGGTCCATCGAGTCGGTGATGCCATCCAGCCATCTCATCCTCTGTCGCCCCCTTCTCCTTCCCAGCATCAGAGTCTTTTCCAATGAGTCAACTCTTCACATGAGGTGGCCAAAGTACTGGAGTTTCAGCTTTAGCCTCATTCCTTCCAAAGAACACCCAGGGCTGATCTCCCTCAGAATGGACTGGTTGGATCTCCTTGCAGTCCAAGGGACTCTCAAGAGTCTTCTCCAACACCACAGTTCAAAAGTATCAATTCTTTGGCGCTCAGCTTTCTTCACAGTCCAATTCTCACATCTACACATGACCACTGGAAAAACCATAGCCTTATAGAAAAAGAAAAGTAAAACCCATTGGCAGAGTGGGAAAGGTTAACAAACCACTCCTAAATTTTGTCATGTCAAGATGACAAAAACTAAATAAAGAAAATATCTGAATAACATCTACTACAAGCTTCTCTTCATAGCAAATTATTCTCTCTCTCCAAAGGGGAGCAAACACATTCTTTTCAAATGTCTGTGGAACATTTATTTAAAATAAAGAAATAATAACATTTAATAGTCATAAAAAACTTTCTCAGTAAATTCTAAATTTCTAAAGTGAACTCTTATAAGATCCCCCTCACTGATTAAAATGGAATTAAAGCTAAAATCTCACTTCTCTAAATAACTCTTGTGTCAGTGAGTAAACAAGTTAATTTATAAATTATTTGGAAATTAACATATGTTGAAACAGTCAATGGAAAATTCTATGGGATGTAGCCAAAATCTTACCCAGGAGAAAATTACATCCTTAAATAAGTTTTTTCCTAAAACAAGAAATGTCTAGAATAAATATTTTTGGAACATTAGACTCAGAAGCTAGAAAAATAACAACAAAATAAACAAAGGAAACCAATGAATTAGAAAACTTAAAACAATTAGAATTGCTGAGTAAAGCTAAAACTAGTTATTTTTTTAAAAAGCATTAACAGATGTTTAACAAATCTAACAAAAGGGAAAAAGTTTGAGAACATATATACACTGGCAATGAAAAATTATAAAATAAACTACAGATAGAGAAGAGATCATTCTTATTAAAATAATACTTATCACTTTATGCCAATAATATGAAAGCCAAAAAACAAAAAAATTTTGAGAAATTGTTTGATTTTTTTTTTAAGAACAGGAATTGAAAGAATTAGCAAACTCAAATCCCTAAAAAAGTTCCAGATGCTGGCTTAATAAAAACACTAGTAAAGGTTTCAAGAACTCAATTTGCAAGACTAGTTTAACTCTGACATCAAAATGGCCAAAATAGTAGGGAAAAAGTAACCTATAATCAAATTCAGATGAACACACACACACACAGACACACATATATATCCTAAAAATAGTATTAGCAAATATATAGAATCAACCACACATTAAAAAATAATACAATGCCTGTAACCAAGATTTATTTCCAGAACTCAAGGATGGATCAAGATTAGAAAATCTATCAATGTTATTCACAAGATTAACAAATTACAATAAAAAGCCAAAAGATCACTTTGATAAATGCAGAAAATGTAGTTGATAAAATTCTATACTGAACTCCAGGTTAAATCTATGGGTAAACTAAGAATGGAAGAACTTACATAATATGATACAGAACATTTTTTTTTAATCAACAACAGTCTCTAANCAAAGTACTGGAGTTTCAGCTTTAGCATCATTCCTTCCGAAGAAATCCCAGGGTTGATCTCCTTCAGAAAAGACTGCTTGGATCAAGCAAACTTAAAAGCTTTTGCATAGTAAAAGAAACCATTCAAAAAAATAAATAAATAACCCATAGAAAGGAAAAAAAAAAATAGCAAATGAACCAACTAACAAAGGATTTATCTCTAAATACACAGGTTATGTAGTTTGATGTCAAAACAAACAAAAACCTCAATCAAAAAATGAGAAGAAAATCTACACAGACATTTCTCCAAAGAAGACTTATAAATGGCCAAGAGGCAAAGAAACGATGCCCAGCATAGCTAATTATCACATAAATTCAAATAAAAACTACAAGAAGGTATCTGCTCTCACCAATCAGAATAACCATCATCAAAAATTCTACAAACAGTAAATGCTGGAGAGAGAGAGAGTATGGAAAGAAGAAAACCCTCCTACACCATTGATGAGAATATAAATTGGTATGACCACCATGGAGAACAGTAGAGTTTCCTAAAAAAAGCTAAAAATAGAACTACCATGTGACCCAGAAACCCCACTCCTGAGCATATCTCTGNGAGAGAGAGAGTATGGAAAAAAGGGAACCCTCCTACACCATTGATGAGAATATAAATTGGTATGACCACCATGGAGAACAGTAAAGAGTTTCCTTAAAAAAAGCTAAAAATAGAACTACCATGTGACCCAGAAACCCCATTCCTGAGCATATCCCTGAAGAAAACCATGATTCCCAATTCACCGCTGCATTATTTACAATAGCTAGGACAGGAAAGCAGCCTAAATGTCCGTCAGTGGAGGAACAGATAAAGAAAATGCAGTACACAAATGCAATGGGGTATTGTTATGGCTATTTTATTTTATTTCNGCAACTCTACAGAAGAAGCGTCGGGCTCTCAGGGTTCCGGACCGCCCCGCCCCCTCCCCTCCCCCCATTCACAAACCACTCCGGGGGCGGGCCCCCGAGCTCCAGGGAGGCCCAATAGCAGCCTTTGTTTTCTGTGTGACTGCCTTCGGATTGGGTGGAAGTCGGAAGGGGCGGGCGAGGGAACGAGAGAGGCTAGGTCTGCGGAGCTCTGGGCGGATTCCTGAGGGGAGGGGCAGGGGCCTGGGAGGGAAAAGTTAAGAAAAACTTTTACCCTGAATTCACTGGGGGGAGGGGGTAGAGAAGCGCACCAGAAAGGGAATTTGCTTGAAATATTTGTTCCTTAGTGTTCCGGGTACACTAAAATACACATTCCTGAACAGAAGGGCGCACCGGGCAAGGCTTTTGCATGGAGAGGTTGAGAATAAGAGTAGCGCCTCCCCGGAGAGAGACGTGACCCGGGGTCGCGTTTAGCCCTCCTTGGGCTGAAAATGCTGGGTTTGGCGGGCGGCTTTTAGGTGACAGGATCCTAAATGTGGGGTTCGGAATGGGGCAAGAAATGGGTGGGCCTCGCTTTTCTCTCCGCAGACTCAGACCACGTGAGGCCACAATCCCCGTTCACCCCCTCTCCGGGTTGTAAAAAGGAGGAGGGGCCGCGGCTGAAGAGAAATAGGAGTCGGGCGGAGGGGGCCGGCTTAAGGCAAGAGGAAGTGTCGACCCCTCCAAGGGGACAGGGCCGACGAGCGGCAGGCGCGGGGGACCCAGGCTTCAGGCCACCCTGCCTGCACGCACGGCCCAGAGACTAGGGATTTGGTATAGCTTTAGAGAAGTCGTAAGAAAACTAATGCAGGAAATTATTGTAAAAGAAACCTGCGGCCGAGTGCCCAGGAACACTGTACAGGTTTACAGCGTGTATTTAATTGCCCTGTTTTCTTTAGTTCTGCGGCGTGTGGCCCTTGGGAGTCCCACCTTCGTCGCGGAAGCGATGATTTGATTCTTGGAATCTGCGTAGAAAAGTTTTAATGCGTATTAGAAACCAAAGGCATTAGCTAATTAAAGAGTTTCCAAAACACAAAGAGAAGTTATCCTTGTTCTCGGGTAGCGTTTTCTGATTGGCAAGCGTTCTTTTGTTCTCGATCAAATCTTCGCCCCGCTGAAGGCACTGGGCCCTGGCGCTCTCTCTCTGGTTACTCCCAGCGAAATCAGAAGTTACAGCGGGTGGAGGTGGGGGATGTTCCTACCCTCTCACCGGACCGCGAGGAGTAGCATGAATTCCCATGCAGGGAAGTGACATGCTAAGCAAGGAAAAATCTTCTCTGTGACATTCCCTCCTCGCCCTACCCCCCAATCCTCTGCCTTAAAAAACGTTACTCCTGGCCTAGCCCTTCCTCCTGCCAGCCCAGTTCCAGGAGCTAGAGCCCAGAGGGATTCTGATCAAGATGCAAGTTTGCAGAAGTTAGAAGTTGCTGTCTCTGCTGCCCGGGGTGAACCTCTTCTCCAGCAAGAAAAGACTGATCCTGAAACCGAAGACAATTAATTGGGTTCCCTTCCATAGGAGACTTTGGCCTCTGTTTTTCTTTTCTTTTATTTTTTTTCTATTACTGGTTTATGGGGAATCTGTTCTTCCACTTCACAGTTCTTTGTCTTCTACTCTTGTTAATGGGCCTAGAAGGTTGAACCATTTAGGCCAAGGTAGGGTGTCAGACTGCTCACATTCTCCATCTGGTCCTCAACAGGAATCCTCGTCTTTTTTCTTCCAAAGGATCAGTTTTCCCTTCACACCCAGGACTTTTTTTTTCTTTTTCTTTTGGGCAATCTGCCTCAAGGTAATATGAAAGATTAATAATATTTTCTTTAAACATATTTCCTTCTCTCTTTGTATTTTTCAAGGGCTCCTCTTTTTCTTTCTAAATTATTATTCTTATCACTTAACATTGGGGAGCCTTGATATTGATTGCATTGAAAGATGCTGTTTAAAGACAATGCAGCTTCTTTGCTTTGTCATTTAAAAATGCGTGTGTGGTGGGGGGTTGGAAATCCTTTTTTCTCTCTGTGAGCGCCAGGATATTCTCCTTTTTTAAATCAAATTTTCATGCTTATTCATCAGGCCACTGATCTAAGTCATCTTTGCTTATTGAGGGAGAAATTGCAAGCACTGTCATGTAATAAAATGAAAACTGACAGGATAAAATACTGTCTTAAATACAACTAAAACCAATTTAGTTATGAGCTTCTTCTCCTCATAGCCTCAGACAGCTGCCTGATGAGGTAATAGGGGTAATTTTTTTTTAAAGGGCGGGGGGAATAGCCTTTTAAAAATTCAAGGGACAAATGAAATATTTTTTAAAACAATCTGTGTATTAGATGCAGAAAACCCATCCCCATTTATCTTGATGAACTGTATCACAGATGAGAGTCTTGCTCTGACTCAGGTAGACAAGCGCAAAAAACAGAGAAGCAAAGGCCAATTTTTGGGGGGAGTGTTTTGTGTTTTTTAGGAGGATTAAAAAAAAAACCACTCCAAAATTATCTGGAAAATAAAAATTCACTGTTTATGAGAGAAGTGTGGTAGCTTTCTGTGCCTTACCTGACATAGAATGCTGATTTCAAGGAGCTAAGTAATAACATGGAGTAGTTCAGAAAAGTAAGCTCATCGTGTAGGGGGCTAAATAGTCTGTTTTAGGCTCTGTGATGGATGTAGTAACGTTGGTTCACATCTGTTTAGAATCAATTTAATTGTCTTTTCCAAGTAACACCTTCCACACCCAACTCCCAAAGCCACTAACTGGTATCTTCCTTGGAAAGCTAAGGGTGGAAAATTTTGTAATCGTCTGCTGCAAAACTTCCAATTGTCTCTGCCCTTTAAAACAACAAAGGCTTTTATTTCTTCACATCATAGTCATATGGTTCCATAGAAAAGTGATGGCTATTCATTGGCTCCAGTTATTTAAATATTACTTATCTTGGCCAAGTCCCAGGTTTATCTAGTTGAATTTCATTCTGATGTCAGGCCAGATTTGAAAATGGCCACCTTCGTAGTGCCACAATCCTGTGGTTGTAGTGAAACTCCAGCTGCAAGAATTGCTCACGCAAGACCAGAAAGGGCAGCTTTTAGCATATACTTTCTGGCCTCTCTTTTACCAGACAATTTGTGACTTTATAACATTGAGGATTTGGGATTACCAATGGCCAGGTTGCCTTTGGCTTCTTTTCACTTTAGTTGGGAGTGTTGGATCATTCAAAAAATGGGAACATTTTGATCCCTAAGGCAGACTTTCAAGTATTAATGAAAGTTAGAGATGTCTAGATTGAATTAGGGGAATTAGAGGGGGGCCATGCTGAAATTCTGTCAGGTATGCTAGACTCTACATGTGGAGGTGGTTTGTGTGGCAGATTCAGTGATTGTGTCTATTCCACCATCTTCCTTGTTGGTTGAGGACTGTATTAGTTATCTGTAGTTGTATAACACATTACTCCCTAACACAGCAGGTTAAAACAACAAATATTCAATATCTCACAGTTTCTGTGTGTTAGGAATCTGGATATGCTGAGCTTGATTCTCTAGCTTGAGGTCTCTTACAAGACTGCAATCAGGGTGTTGGTCAGGGCTGCAGTAATTTCAAGGCTCGATTGGAGGAAGATCCATTTCCAACCTCATAACAAGGCTTTTGGCAGGCCTCAGCTTCTTTTTATTAAAAAACAAAACAAAACAAAAAAACCTTTTTATTTTGTATGGGTATAGTTGATTAACAAACACTGTTGTGATAGTTTCAGATGAACAGCAAAGGGACTCAGCCATACCTATGCATGTATCCATCCATTCTCCTCCAAACTCCCCTCCAATCCAGGCTGCCACATAGCACTGAGAGGAGTTCCATATGCTATACAGTAAGTCCTTGTCAGTTACCCATTTTAAATATAGCAGTGTGTACAGGTCCATCCCAAACTCCCTATCTCTTCCCCTCATTCTTCCCCTCAGCAACCATAATTTTGTTCTCTAAGCCTGTGAGTCTCTTTTTGTTTTGTATGTTCATTTGTATCATTTTTTTTAAAGATTCCACATATAAGGGACATCCTACAGTGCTTCTTCTTCTCTGATTTACTTAACTCAGTATGATAGTCTCTAGGTCCATCCATGTTGCTGCAAGTGGCATTATTTCATTCTTTTTAATGGTTGAGTAATATTCCATCATGCATGTGTACCACATCTTCTTTCTAGTTGCTGGCCAGAGACGTGGGTCCCTTACAGTGTTCACCTCTCATGTGGCCCACTTTAACTCCTGCCTCCCCTCCCTGCCCCTAGATGAAAGTCACGGTCTTTTCGTAATCTAATCTTGGAAGTGACATCCTCTCAATTTTGCCTTACTCAATACATTAGAAGCAAGAAACTAGGTCTATCCACAATCAAAAGGTAGTGGAAATTACTCTAGAATGTGAAAACCCATTAGAGGGTGAGCCACTGTAGAGATGGTTCACTACTAGGGTTATTTATTCCTTCCCAAAGTATTATGGAGATAATGCCTCAGAGAAAAACAACTCTTGGGTCTCTGCCTTTGGAATGTTCAGAGAAAGGGTCACAGATAACATGAGTTGGTTGATTATAATGCCACTTGCATCTGCTGAAGTTAGAACAGAATCCTAATTCTGGTCAACTGTTTTTTCAAACACATGTCTTTGGACTAGAAGGAGAAAGAATGTGGGACAGTTGATTAATACAAGGCTATCAGCAGCCCTGAGGAAAAAGCTCCAAGTGCAGAAGGTAGCCATTCTGGGAAGTCAGATTGGTACTCAAGGACCAAAGCCTTCCCTGGTGGCCAAGATGGTAAAGAATCTGCCTGAAATGCAGGAGACCTGGCTTTGAGCCCTGGGTTGGGAAGATCCCCTGGAGGAGGGCATGGCAACCCACTCCAGTTTTCTTGCAGGAGAATCCCAAGGACAGAGGAGCTTGGTGGGCTACAGTCCACAGGGTCCCAAAGAGTTGCATACCATTGAGCAACTAAGCACAGCACAACACACATATCAAGGACTTGGACTAAGTCTGTAGAGAGACTTTGGCTATTTGGGCTGTGAGGTTAAAGTACCACCGGTAATTGTTTTGTTGTTATTTAGTCCCTAAATCGTGTCTGACTCTTTGCAACCCTATGGACTATATAGCCCACCACATTCCTCTCTCCATGGGATTTTCCAGGCAAGAGTTCACCCATGTCTTTATGCCGGTTTGGACAATAATGATGTGTGGGAAAGGTGGCAGAGGTGGTTAGTACAGACTAGGTTAGTTCTGCTTTTCACCATTGATTTCCCGTGCTGCCTCAGGCGTCACTTAACATCTCTAGCTCTCCAGGGTGTTGTGAGAAATAATGAGATGATATTTACAAAATGCTTATAATCTATGGGCAAAAAATCATGAGGGCAGAATCCTGGTTTAGTTGAATGGATGCAAATCATAGATATAAAATAAAAGTGCAAGTCAGGTGCATATTTTCTGGTGCTGGCTCTTTGTTGAGGTTGTGATTTTTTACAGTGGTATGCTGGGAAGTGTCTACCAACTAGCCCTCTATGGAAAAAAAGCCCTGACCTATGTACATTTGCCAATTTCCATGGTGTAAACACTGATACCATGGCTGATATCATGTTACATAATATCACTGAACTTGGAGTTCGGAAAAGATACATACAATCAGCTCTCACAAGTCCCTGAGTGCTGATCCTGTCACACCACTGGATTTGTAGGACTTATTCTGTTCAGATGATTTTGAGCATCAAAAATAGTTATATTTTTAATAGAATGACAACCATTTATAAGGTACCAGTTGCTTTAGGTACACTAACTCAAATTTTATAACAATCCTTCATGGTTCCAGGTATAAGTTCCTTTTTATAGAATCAAAGCTTGGACTAAAACCTGGTCTATATAACATTTTTCACTTCACATTGCACTGTTACTTGATGTCTTCATGGCAGATTTCACTAATATTGGTCCTTTTGTATATCTAATCAAAAGCAATCCCCAAATTTAGAGATGTCCCAGAATTTCTAGGCTTATCAAGGTTTCAAGGTTATCAAGCCCAGATTGGTGATGACCCCCTGAATATTATACCTATACAGGTTTCAAACCCACTTGGTAATGACCACTAATTTTTTCTAATTTTCCAAGGAGCAATTTAATTCCCATCACTGAAACTGCACCAGTGGGTTTCTAGATTAGGAGATGTCGGTGTTCTGCCCCAGCCCACTAGGGCAGATGGAAAATTTGACAGGGTACCAGGCCTTCCCATTTTGGCAGGCCAGGACAGTCAGCAGAGAGCTAGGAAAAGCTGCAAGAACAATTGCTCACAGTAGTAATAAAAGCCCCGTACCTTCTAGAAAAGTGAAGATGAGAGCTAGAGCAGTAGATCTCAAAACTGGCTGGTTATCAGCACCATCTAAAAAGTCTTTTTCAAAAGTTTGGGCCCCACCTCAGACATGTTGAGTCAGAATCTCTGGCGTTGGACTTGGGGTTTAATTTTTAAAAGCTCATCAAGTGAATCTTTTGAATTAGTCAGATGCGAGAACCTCTGACCCAGACTCATGTTGCAAAGCAATGTATTGTGTTGCTGATGGCTCATAGAAGGTCTTTGGCCTTGCATAGATTCCTCCTCCCTCTACATGATGATGTTTTGAACTGAAGGATGAAATAATGAGGATGAGATATGTGGGGTGTGTGTGTGTGTGTGTGTGTGTGTCTGTGCGCAGAGAGAGAAAACGTGGGGGCGGGGTGTATGTGTGTGTGTGTGTGTTGCTGGTTGATTGGTTGCAGGATGTGATTTTGGGTCTGAGACTTCATTTATGAAGCTCAATGAGTTCCCAGTGGCTATTCTTAAAGCTAACAGCTTCTATTCCCAACAGTTAACTCATAGCATTTCCTCAGATGATGCTGCCATCCTTGTACCTTTTATCACATGAACCCTCACCTCAGATGACTGAGCCAGGAATAGGCAAGCATCTGACCTAGCCACAAGGTTGTCTGGCATGAGACCTCTGTTCAACAAATATGCCCACTGGCCACCCAATCAGATCCTTTTACTTGGGGAATCTGAGTGTAAAACATATAGGCAAAGAGCTGATAAACATTCAGTGAGAAAGGAATGAGTAGAAACCAGAAAACAGAGTTGTTTCCTAGCTCCTTACCTTGGGATTCCACTATCCCCATTAATGAAGTCACCTCCCTGTCTGTCTAGCAGCATCTAGACACCTGTCTGTCTGCTCTAGCAACTAGAGAGACCCTTTCTGTTGTTTCCTAGCTCCTTACCTTGGGATTGTTGTTTCCTAGCTCCTTACCTTGGGATTGTTGTTTCCCAGAGTTGTTTCCTAGCTTCTTACCTTGGGATTCTAGTATCCCCATTAATGAAGTCACCTGCCTGTCTGTCTAGCAGCAACTAGTCACCTGTCTGTCTGCTCTAGCAACTAGAGAGACCCTTTCTAACCATAGTGCTGGGGTCTGCAAAAGGGTGAAAACACAGGTCTCTTCTGGCTTTCTCCTGGGGCATGGGCCCATAGCTTTTGGAAGGCTGACCTCCAAGTATCAGCACCAACCCAGGAGAGGCATCCATTCAGGCTTGACTAACAAGGCTCAGTCTTGCAGTCACCTTCATCTTGCTCAATGGCCTGAGTAAAGCATTTGAGAAGATACTTCCTAGGACTGCAGTTGTCATTGAGTTGACTCAATTGAATGCTTGCCAAAGTGTTTCAAGATAGGAATTATCTATAAAGGCACCGGAAACCTCTTTCTTCTGAGTTATTATGAGAAAGAGAAATAAATGCTCTAAAATCAGATCACATTGCCAACATCTGTTGGATCATGGAAAAAGCAACAGCATTCCAGAAAAACATCTACTTCTGCTTTATTGACTATGCCAAAGCCTTTGACTGTGTGGATCACAATNAAGAAAAGCTATGACCAACCTAGACAGCATATTAAAAAGCAGAGACATTACTTTGCCAACAAAAGTCTGGCTAGTCAAAGCTATGGTTTTTCTAGTAGTCATGTATGGATATGAGAGTTGGACCATAAAGAAAGGTTACCACCAAAGAATTGATGGTTTTGAACTTTGGTGTTGGAGAAGACTCTCCAGAGTCCCTTGTACTGCAAGGAGATCAAACCAGTCAACCCTAAAGGAGATCAGTCCTGAGCATTCATTGGAAGGACTGATGATGATGCTGAAGCTCTAGTCCTTTGGCTACCTCATGCAAAGAACTGACTCTTTGGAAAAGACCCTGATGCTGGGAAAGATTGAAGGCAGGAGGAGAAGGGGATGGCATCACCAACTCGATAGACATGAGTTTGAGCAAGCTCTGGGAGTGAGTTGGTGATGGACAGGGAGGCCTGGTATGCTGCAGTCCATGGGGTCACAAAGAGTTGGATATGACTAAGCGATTGAACTGAACTGAGAAAATATAAAGTCCTTAGCATNCATCACCAACTCGATAGACATGAGTTTGAGCAAGCTCTGGGAGTGAGTTGGTGATGGACAGGGAGGCCTGGTATGCTGCAGTCCATGGGGTCACAAAGAGTTGGATATGACTAAGCGATTGAACTGAACTGAGAAAATATAAAGTCCTTAGCATGGTGCAGAGGCTGCTAGTTGCTCCTCAATATATGTTTTTCCTTTCTTTCACGGTAGTAGAGGCCTCAGTCTTTAGCCAGACATATGACCATTTGGAATAAAGACTCCATATAAAAACCTCCCTTGGGTCCTTCCATTAAGTTCTGGCCAGTGGAATATCACAGCAACAACACAGCTGGAACTATGTCCCCTCTTCTCAAAGGGCTGGAACTCTGGAGGCTATTGTAGACCATGAAGTGACCTTGAAAGGAGAAAAAGATAGAAGGAGCCTGGTCCCTAGCACTGTGGTGCCCTATACCAGCCTATGATGAACTCCCTCTGGATTCTCCAATATGAGATCAAAATAAACTTATGTCTTGTTTAAGCCACTGTTATTTTAGGATTTCTTATGCCTCTCAGCCAAGCCTAATTCTAATATATCTCATGGGACCTGGGACATAGTAGGTACTCATCAAATGTCAGTTTCCTTCACTGTCTTTCTCTGAAGGTTCTATAGCTCTTTTGATGTTACTTCTATTCTCTCTTCTCTTTTAGGGCCTATCTTATACCACGTATTCATTTCAAAGGTCCTTGAGAAGAGAAACGATGTCTTATTTTTTTCTCTTTTGCCTTTCATAAGGTTCCATTTATTGAATCAAATTGAGTGGGATTGAGTCAGATGAAGTTAAGTGAAAAAAAATGTTTAAACCTCTAAGTTGCAGAAATATAGGATTGTAAAAGACTAGCTAAGGACAGAAGATCTGGGGATCATGACAGACCACAAGCTAAACATGGGTCGACAGTGAAATGTTTTAAATTGAACGTGCTTTGGGATACACGGACCAAATTAAGTGACATGAAGGCAGCAGCAAAAACAGTAGTAATTAGAACAAGTTGAAAAGGAGATCCTCAAAGGGGAGGTGGCCGTGGGGGGTGGGGGTAGTTAGTGGTGGAGAAATTTAATAATTAAAACAATCTACTTAAACAAAACAAAACAAGCTCCTGAGTCCTACCCCAGAGAATCTGTTTAAAATCTCCCATGTGCCCTGGAATGTACAGCTGGGATCCCAAACAGTTGAGGAGAAGACTAGGTGAGAATGTTTGGTTATTTCACTTGGAAAAATATAGGAAGTCATTTAACTGTCTTCCCCAGTCTAGGGACATTCGTTTTAGGATTTCTCTTTCCAGAGGATCAAACAGAAGAGAAAGGCTTCAGTTACAACTAAGGAAATGAGAGGAATTCCCCGGGTCTTGATCCAGCCACTAACCCCCTTGGCCTTGAGCGAATCGGTTAACCTCTGTGGGCCCGTGTCTTGCTCGATAAGGCCAGGAAGCTGGACTCTGTGATCTGGCCCAAGGAGAGCCTTTGGCTTCTTCGGGGGTTCTTCCCCTGGGCCACGACTTTTCACAATAGGGGCTTTGTCGTGTATGCTGTGGAAGTGACCCTCGAAGCCAAGCCAGCCTCTTCTCAGCTCCTGACGGAGTGGCACAGAGCAGCCCCTTCGCTGTGCCCGACGTGTGCCCTGAAGGCGAGCGCGCGGTCCGAGAGCGCCCTCGAGGGCCACTTACCGCCGCTTTCCCTCCCGTGCGCGTTTCCACTTACTCCCTTTCGCCTCTCCCTGCCCCTCCTTCCTATTGTAAAACAGTACTTTAAGCTCTCGAGCCAGGCTCTTCAATTAAGGTGTAGACAAAGTGGTTTGACTCCACTTGATTAAAAACGCTGTGAAGGGAAGAGAACACAAATCTC
>SJYV01042000.1:519619-532215 GCA_006410875.1 Neotragus pygmaeus
ATACATGCTTATTTATATATATATGTGACTCAGTTAATATATATATATATGTCTTTATGTATATACATATGTATATATAACTTCCCCCACCCTCCCTTACTATACAGCAGAAACTAACACAACACTGTAAATCAGCTATACTTCCATTTTTAAAAGATTATTAATTCCATAATATATAGATTCTTTTTTAAAATATTATTTTCCATTGTGGTTTACCATAGGATATTGACTGTATTTCCTTGTGCTATGCCCAAGGACCTTGTTATCTGTTCTGTATATACTCCAAGCTTCCATTTCATCCCTCCCCTACAGAAACAAGTCTGTTCTCTATGTCTGTGAGTCCATTTCTTTTTCTCAGGTAAGTTCTTTGTTGTATTTTTAGATTGCAAATATTATAATGTATTTATTTTTGTCTTTCTGACTTACTTCGCTTAGTATGCTACTCTCTAGTCCCACCCATATTGCGGTATTCTTTTTTGTGGATGAATAGTATTCCATTGTATATATCTACCACATCTTTATCCATTCATTTGTTGATGAACCTTTAGATTGTTTCCATGTCTTGGCTATTGTGAATAGTGTACAATGAACATAGGGGTGGCGTGTATCCTTTTGAACTATAGTTTTGTCTGGATATATGCCCAGGATGGGGATTGCTGGATCATATGGTAGCTCTATTTTTAATTTTTTAAGGAACTTCTATACTGTTCTTCCTAATAGCTGCACCAATTTATGTTCCCACCAATAGTGTAGGAGGGTTCCCTTTTCTCCACACCTTCTCTAACATTTCTTGTTTGTAGACATCTTTGACGATGGTTGTTCTGACTGGTGTGTGGTGGCACCTTATTTTAGTTTTGACTTGCATTTCTCTAATAATTAGCATTATTGAACATCTTTTCATACGCCTGTCGGCCATCTCTATGCCTTCTTTAGATAAATGTCTATTTAGTTCTTTGGAATTAATAATCTTGATGAACAAATGAATTGTTTTTTTGTGATGACATTGAGTTTGTATCAAAATTATAAAAAAGGGAGTCTGGCACTGAACTCCAGCCCATCCTGTGATTAAAAAGGAGAGACTGAACCGGAGAATGGTTTGAGGGATTTATTTTTCAGAAAGGACATCAGAGTTCAGTAATTTTTCTCTTTCATTTTACAGATGAGAAAACTGAAGCCCAAGATGGTGGATTGAATTGTGTAAGGGTTCAGAGAATGACAAAACTAGAATTCACATGTTTGGGCTCTTGGGCCCTGTGATTTAATCTAAGAACTTTGCATATGATGACCTGACTTTACCTATCTATTTATCAACTCTCTATTTATTTATCTCTGCTTTATGGTCACCTCACATTGGAAATGACTTGTGGGCGCTCCAGAGTGGAAGGTGACAGGTGACTGGCGAAGTGAGGGGCCTCAGGCTGGCTTGTGCCAAGAGATGCACAGAGTACTGGTGATGTGCCTGCTCTGCTCATGGGCCACAGTCTGAGCTGAGCCCCCACAGCTGTGCTGTGTCAGGAAGGTGCTGGAAAGGGGGCTGCAGAAACCACTGTGGAGCCAGCTGGACCCCAGAGTCAGGGGAAGGGCTTGGGGCAGCTCCTGCTGGCTCTTTGAGCTGGGGAGAGGGGTGTTGGTCCATTCCTGTGGCTTCCAGCAGACTTGTGAAGAGCTGCTACCAAAATGGAGGAGTTTTGAAAACAGCCCAGGAGGTGGGAGAGGAAACATTTAGAGAAGAAATAAACAAAAGAGGTGATAGACTTCTCACTCTAGCAAAAGGGGCTTTGGCTTACCTGTGAAACTTCACTCCTCCTCTTCCCCTGGCCTAAAATTTATCAAGCTAGTCCACTGCTCCCAGAGATGACTCATTGTTTTAAAGCCTTAGTTCTGAAGACCATATTGGTCCTGCTGTGTCTTAGCACCCAGTGTTGATGATACCCTGGCTTAAATTCCAGCTGAACGGTTAAGACAAAGCCAACTGACAGACTCCAGTGTCTGGTATTAGTCGTATCGTTACTATGTTTATTAACAGCTAACGTTTATCAAGGGCTTACCATGCCAGGCATTGCGATAAACCCTTAACTGGCACCATCTCCTTGAATCTCTGTCCTCATAACAGCCCTTTGAGATGGTGACTATTTATTGGGCCCATTTTATAGATGGGGAAACCAACGTAAAGAGAAGTCCAAAATCACACAGTTGGTGGATAAAAGAACAGGACTTTGAACCTAGTTCTCACTTGGAATGGAAAAACAAAAACAAAAACAAAAACAAAAACCAAAAACTAGTGGGAAGGAAAGTTGTAAAGGGAAGAAATTGAGTCTGCTTCTGAGACTGTGAGCTGCCTAAGCACCTAAATATGTCTGGCCTGGAGAAAGCCCCAGAAAGCAAACAGACAGGGTGAGCACATGTTTTTTATGGACGCTTCCTTGAGAATGTGTTTCTATCTAAATACCCGCTTTGCAGCCAGCTGTCCAAGAGGACATCACAAGAACAGGACATTCTTGGGATACTGGGTCACTGTAAGGTCTATAGGATGCTGGGCCTCCCCCCCAGGGGCCATATCACATTTTTTACTCTGCTAGGGGGAGTGATGAAGTAGTTTTCCCATTAATTATTCTGGAAGTTCTTATATTTGTTGAAGTGGGGAAGTCTTTCTTTGGAGATGCAGTTTGAGAGTAACAGTTGAGAGCAGAGGTTTTGTAGATTTAAATCCTTGTTCAGGGACTTCCCTAGTGGTCCATTGGCTAAGACTCTGTGCTTCCTATGAAGTGGGCCGAGGTTCAATCCCTGGTCAGGGAACTAGGTCCCATGTGCTGCAACTAAGGATTCTGCATGAAGCAACAAAGATCGAAGATCCCAGGTGCTGCAGCAAATACCCGGCACAGCCAAATAAATACATAAAATAAATATTTTTAAAAACACATGTTCAGCAGTTTGTTATTTTATGGCTTTGGACAATCTGCTTACTGCTCTGGGTTTCAGTTTCCTCATCTGTAAAATGGTGATAATACTAACACCTGCTTCACAGGATTATGAAGATCAAATGAGATAATGCAGCGACTTTAGTGTCTGGCATGTTGTAAATGTTCAATAAAGGGTAATTATTATGGTTCTTTAATGGAAGAAGGCTGAGCACCAAAGATTTGATGCTTTTGAACTGTGGTGTTGGAGAAGACTCTTGAGAGTCCCTTGGACTGCAAGGAGATCCAACCAGTCCATTCTGAAGGAGATCAGCCCTGGGATTTCTTTGGAAGGAATGATGCTGAAGCTGAAACTCCAGACTTGGTAGCTTAAAAACAAGCTGACTGTGCAGTGTTTGTGGTGGAATGAACCTTTAAGATCATTTGCCTTGTTGTCACATGCTAGAATTAAAAGGCTCAGGGAGGAGATGAGGCTTGTGTAATTTGACAGTCATCAGTTAGTGAAATCAGGCTAGAACCAAGGTTAGGGCAAGGCTAGAACCCCTCAGAGCTTCTGTGTTGATCCCTCCTCACACATTGGCTCTTTGTGATCTCCTGAACCATCGCTGTTCCCTCTGCAAGGAACTGCAGAGCTATTTGGCTTTCATGTGTCCCCTCCATCACCACAAACCAAGTGTCAAGTATCCATCCACCAGGACTTACCAATTCTTTCTTATCGGTAAGAATTTCTACTGTAACAATTTCATTCTTTAATAATGAAAAAAAAATTACCAATAGTGAAGTTCTCTTTTTTAGAGCATATAGTTCTACGGGTTTAACACATGCATATAAACAGAGTAGAGAATAACCCAACACCTCTCAAACTCCCTGGTGCTGCTTGCCTCTTTGCAGTTAAACCTTCCTCCTCCCCCTGGCTACACTGATCTGTCCTCTGTCACCATAGTTTTGCCTTTTCCAGAAAGTCATGTAAGTGGGACTGTGTAGAGTCTATCCCTTTGAGACTTGCTCTTTTCACGTAGCATAATACATTTGGGATTCATCCATGTTGCTGTGTGTATCAATAACTTGTCCCTTTTTATTAAGTGGTATTCCACAATATGGGTATGCCACTGTTTGTGTTTACTCATCGTACCAGCAGTGTGGGAGAATCCTAGTTGCTCTGAGTTTTTGTCAGCATTTTATATTGCCAGATTTTAAAATTTAGCTATTTTGATAGATGTGTAATGGTCTCTTATTGTGATTTTAATCTGCATTTATCTCTTTAATGATTATGTTGAACATCTTTTCATGTGTGTATTTGCTGTGCAGCTTTGCCTGTTAGGTATATCGGTGTATCTGTGGTCTGTTTGACCCACATCAGTATCACATCCCTATTCCATCTGGTTACTGTGCCTGACTTTCTATGTCAGCTTTATTTCCCAGGTACACAGTACATACATTCCAAGGTCAAGGCCTGAGCTGGGAACTTTGTATACATTAATCTCATTTTACCCTTATAAAACTCTTGTGGGGTAAGTGGTGTCTTCTGTTTTTATGATGCAGAGCCCATGTTCAGTAGATATTTTTTGAATGTATGTATGCTCTAAGCCATTATTATACTCATTGACAAGTTCAGTGACTTTGGGCCAGTCATTTCACCTCTGAGTCAGTTTTCTTATCTGTTCAATAGGGATCTGTATCACAGTATTTTCTCTCAGGGTTATTGAGCAAAGGTTTTCTTTCTTTCTTTCTTTTTTTTAGATTATTTTTTTAGGGTTGCCCTGGAGGTCAAGTGGTTAAGAATCTGCCTTGCAATGAAGGAGACACTGGTTCAATCCCTGATCTGGGAAGATGCCACATNGTTGGTGATGGACAGGGAGGCCTGGCGTGCTGCGATTCATGGGGTCTCAAAGAGTCGGACATGACTGAACTGAACTAACTGAACTGGATGGTTTTAAAGAGATGGTTTGGTGGTCTAGGCAGATGCGGGTTAAAGTTTCTGGTTTCTCAGAAGGCCATCAGCATCCTCTATGCTCAATTGAGAATGAGAATACTGTAGAAACAGCAGGGTCAAAGAAAAGTCGTGTTTCCCATTGAGTATTTCCAGTGAATTAATAAGCTGCCGAGAAGGATATTTGAAAGTTGTGCTGCAGACCACAGCCGCTACCGAAGAGAAGGTTTTCTTTTCCAAATCTGGATGCCTACAACCCATAGAAAAAAGATATTTTGGGCATGCCATGTTTATTTCTACCCATGTCCTTTTTAGGCAGAGGGCTTTCAGAACCAAGAACTGTGCTAAGTACAAGTGAAAGGGAAAAAGTTATTTTTCATTCCTAGGCAATATGTACATAGTTTATCAACATGATCATAATCTTTAGAGAAGCTAAACTTTAATGGAAAATGCCGAAACAATTTAAGTGGTACATTTTTTGCCATACTTTATATTCTTATCCTGCGCATTTATTTTAGAGTATAAACCAGTCTAAAATGCCCTACAGAGCATTTTAATTTTACAGAGCCTGTGGAACACAGCCCATTTTTGCAAATGGAAGGGTCAGAGGCAGTTATTTGCTAACATGGCAAGCCCCAGGCAGGCAGATTTGCGTCCCAGCCATACTTGTGTTTCCCAAGAGGCTTTGCATGCATGAGGTGAGTGCTTAATAAATATTGGTTGAATAAATAAGTTTTGTTTTCTACCTTTCTTTCCCCTCTGCAGTTCAATTTGTTGGTTTAAAAATTTTTCATCACAATTTCCGAAAGTTTAAACACTAAGATTTGTGTTACATATGTAGGTATGTAAAATAACAATTAATTACAAAATACTGTTTTATGTTGTAGCTAGTGAAAATGGTGACCTCTCTTTTACGACTTCTATAAACCAGTAAGAGCCTTGAGAACCCAAAGGCTTAGAACACTATCTTACTGTTTAAAGACTCTTTTGATAAGCCTTAAAACACACACACACACACACACACACACACACAAACCCTCACAATTGCCAGAAAGTGTAATGTGTTTTTATCTGCATTTTTTGGAGAGGCTAAATAACTTGCCCAAGATCATAGAGGTAGTGAGTTTTAGGATAGGATTAGCACCTGGGCAGTCTGGCTCTAGAAATGGAGGCATTGCTTAATCACACTGACAAATGGGAGGTGTGTGTGTTGCTGGCCATCAGGCATTTCTGGCTGGAGAGATCTCACTCCTCCTTGAACTCCAAGGAGAGAGGGGTTCCCTTCCATTTTTTTGACAGCTTTAATTGTTAAAAAGTCCTTCATTATATTGAACTGAAATCTGCCTCTCCAAGGCTTCCATTGATCTTCACAGTATAAATTTAATCCCTCTCCCACACAGCGATGTGTGCATGCCGCCCTTCCCCCACACCTCCTCCTCTGGCCTGTTGGTGGGAACATTGGAAATAGACCCTCTCAAGATTCCAGGCCCCCAGAGTGGCTGAGGCCAAGGGGAGGCCGGACAGGGCTTATGCAGGAGGCGGAATATGAAATCAGGTATTGTAAATAGCTCTTAGGCAATGTTTAGAATAGTGGGCAGGGAATTCCCTAGGAACCAGCTAAGGATGGCTCATCATCCTTGAATTATACACTTCCCTGTAACACAGACATTGCCATAAGATGTAATTGGGACCGAAAGTGGTGAGCGCAGTGGAATAGCAATGACTTGAGCTCTCTGATTTGTAGCTGAGTCTTTATTTCAGCCTAGATGGGGTTCAGTGGGAAAGGGAACCAGACACACAAAATTAGTGAGGACGAAACCAAAAAAGACAGTGTACTGGGGAGGGGCCTGAACGGGGATACAGAGAAGGTTGCTCAGGAGGGATGATTACGTGATTGCTGGTGGATTGGAAATGGCAGAAAACCCTTGCTAAGTGCAAAGGATATACAAATACCCTGATCAAAGAGCCAGAAATGCTGAATAAAAAATATTCTGTCCCCTCCATTAATTACATTGTAGAAATAAAAACGCATGTGTATACTAGGGGTGTTTGTAGTATATAGTATACAGCAATGGGGACCAGCTCCCCTGGGCAAGCTCAGTCCAGAGGAATGAAGGAGAAGCACCTCTGGGCAGCTGTTTCTAGCTGTCTCCAACCCACGCCCCCACCCGCCTTTGGCTAGCCTATGGTGCCTGATGAATGGATGGCTTTTTCTTGTGGCTGAATATCTCTAAATGGTCAGCAAAGATGTGATAGTCCCAGAGTGCTGTGGAACCCCAGTCTTGATCAGAACTGAGATCCTTTGAAGAGGCAACGAAGATAGCCAACTAAAAAGACATCTTCACTGCCTCCAGATGCGTGTATTCAATTCTTCCATCCCAGACCGTGCGCACTAGGTGCTGTGCTAGGTGCTTGTGTTTGTATACATACGTACACTGTATGTATCTACACATACAGTGATAAACAGGGCCAGCACAGACCCTGAGTCACGCCATTCAAGCTTCTTGGGTACCTGCTGTGAGCAAGGCTCTGGGCTAGCCTGAGTTGCTTTGCAGGCTGTGAAGGTTCCATCCTCTTTTTAGAGCTTTTGGGAAAAAGACATGGAGGGTGGAATTCTGTGCTGTTGGAATAATGATGTTTTTAGGAGCAGGAAGGTTGGACGTGGAGACCGCCCAGGCTGGCTGTCTTCTTGGAGGTGTGAGGTCTGCTGGGCTCCTTGGAGGAGGCGTACTTACAGGACCTCTTGGCCCCTTCCCTCTGTCAGCTTTTACATCTGTCTTACTCTTGGAGACAAATTCCCCTTTGTGTAAATTTTGGATATTGTCCTCTTTAATGGAGTGGAGTAAGGCTAGCAATGCCAGCATTCCTTGGAATCTGAAGCCAAGCCTTTGAGCAGATAGGCATTCTCAGTCTCTTAGCATCACCCAGCGATTAACATAACATGACACCAGGCCCATGGAGATAAAGATAGTAACGGCCACAATGGCTTCCCTTTCTTCCCTCAGCCCTTCTTTATTGCTCTGCACAGTATGCTCACTTCCAGCAGGGAAGAGTTTATAAGCGTGGGGCTAGGCAAGCCTGTTCGGCAGGCAGCTCCCCGCAAGGCTTGTGCGAGGGCTCCAGGGACAGAGATGCGTTCCCCTTTAATAAGNATTGCTCTGCACAGTATGCTCACTTCCAGCAGGGAAGAGTTTATAAGCGTGGGGCTAGGCAAGCCTGTTCGGCAGGCAGCTCCCCGCAAGGCTTGTGCGAGGGCTCCAGGGACAGAGATGCGTTCCCCTTTAATAAGCTTCTCACACTACATTAAAGATAAAAGGGGAAGGGAAATATTTATATTCTGACAAAGCAGCTCTTCCCTTCGGGCTCTTGTTTTATTTATTAACTTGCTCCGTCCCTCTCCCAGTTTGTCTGTTGCAGGGGCTAGGCGTTTCCTCTCCTTCTCCCCTGTAGTCATGAGTTTTGCAGGTGAGTGACAGCGACAGCGGGACTTTAGCATCGTTGTCAAAGAGATGGGGTTTGTATGTGGGTGCCTTTCCCAGGTGACACAAACAGCTGTTCTTCACCCTCGTAGGAGCAACCCCCCCTCCCCTTACCACCCTTATCATATAGTGCTTGAATGGCATCACGCTGGTTAAGATACATCATTTTGCAAGGGTTCTGTGTCAGTCCAGCAAATGGTTTAGAGATACAGCAACCCGGACCCGTGACTGCCTACACCTGGGACTTCTTCAACCTTTTGTTGACTACACATTTTCTTCTCTCACTGAGGCAATCTCTTAAGGGTGCATATTTCCTCCAGTTAATCTGTCCAAAGCCAATAAAACACAGGTACGCTATTTTGAATCTCAATTCAACACTTGTGCAATGATTATTTTTAAGGTCTCAGACCACCTATTGTTCAAAGCCTGTGCTAGTTTGTGAAGGAGTTAATCCTCTGAACACCGCTCCCCACCCCCACAGAAGTCGCCTAGATGAGTAGTCAGGAGGAGGATGTGTGGGGGGCTATTTTAGGCTCTGCTCAGTGGGCCTATATGATATCTGGAGTATTCATCCTGTCTTCCAAGTATGAGCTCTTTTATAGTTAGGTAATGACATTAAAAAAAATTACACATAATCATCAATTAAAAATATAAAGTACAAGGACAACAAAGAATGGCCTACCTACCTACTTGTGGACAAGCAATATAGGGTGATGGCTAAGAGCGTGGACTTTTGAGCCTGAAGTCTTGAGTTTAACTCTTAGCTCCTCCAGTTACTACTTGTGCCATGATAGGAAGCATCTCTATGTTTGTTTCTTCATCTGTAAAATGGGGGTGATGATAGTATCTACCCTTTAATAATCTTATAAGTATCAAGTATCTAGATGCATACAAAGCACTTAACATAGTGCTTGACACCGTGTAGTAAAGGTAATATGCTCTTTCCGCTGTCTTTCCATGCTGCCATACTGGTGTGCATGAATATCCTGGCTGATGCTCTCAAGGGTATCATCAATGCTGAAAAGAGAAGCAAATGCCAGGTGATTATTAGGTCATGCTCCAAAGTCATTATCAGGTTTCTAACTGAGATGATGAAGCATGGTTACATTGGAGAATTTGAAATCATCAATGATCACAGGGCTGGGAAAATTGCTGTGAACCTCACAGGCAGGCTAAGTAACTGTGGAGTGATCAGCCGCAGATTTGATGTGTAACTCAAAGATCTAGAATAATGGCAGAATAACCTGTACCTCTCCCATCAGTTTGGTTTCACTGTACTGACAACCTCAGCTGGCATCATGGACTTTGAAAACACACAGGAAGGAAAATCCTTGGATTCTTTTTCTAGGGATGTAATACATACATGCAAATAAAATGCCTCAGAGGAAGCAGTGACAGATTTTCTTCTCTTGGGTTTCAAAATCACTTCTGATGGTGATGAAACCATGAAGGCATGAAATTAAAAGACACTTGCTCCTTGGAAGAAAAGCTATCACAAATTTAGACAGCGTATTAAAAAGCAGAGATACCACTTTGCTAACAAAGGTACATACAGTCAAAGCTATGGTTTTTCCAGCGGTCATATATGGATGTGAGAGTTGGACCAAAAAGAAGGCTGAGCGCCAAACAACTGATGCTTTTGAATTGTGGTGCCAGNAGACAGCGTATTAAAAAGCAGAGATACCACTTTGCTAACAAAGGTACATACAGTCAAAGCTATGGTTTTTCCAGCGGTCATATATGGATGTGAGAGTTGGACCAAAAAGAAGGCTGAGCGCCAAACAACTGATGCTTTTGAATTGTGGTGCCAGAGAAGACTCTTAAGAGTCCCTTGGACAGCAAGGAGATCAAACCAGTCAATCCTAAAGGAAATCAACCCTAAATATTCACTGGAAGGACTGATGCTGAAGCTGAAGCTCCAATATTTTGGCTGACTGATGTGAAGAGACAACTCATTGGAAAAGACCGCGATAGTGGGAAAGACTGAAGGTAAAAGGAGAAGGGGGGACAGAGGATGAGATCATTGGATGACTCAATGGACATGAATCTGAGCGAATTCCAGGAGATAGTGGAGGACAGAGGAGCCTGGCATGCTGCAGTCCATAGGGTTGCCAAGAGTTGGACACAAATTTGTGACTGAACAACAGCAACACAACAAAGAAAAGGATAATAAGAATTACCTATTGCTACTATTACTATTAAAAAATAATGAATATACAACATATAGTAAGTATATTCTAAAGAGAGAGAAAGAATAAGGGGAGAGGGCAGCAATAATTTTGTAGTAATAGGATAATATGATGCATGCTTTTAAAAGTAATTTAAAACATTAGGTTTGGTTTTACGAATTTAACAGAAGAAAAGTACTTAGTTGGAATGGATGAACTTCAAGTATGTGTTCCTGAATGATAAGATATGTTAATTCCTAAAAGATCACTCCCAGGTTAAGAAATGACATGAGGAACATGAACTTGGGCGAACTTCAGGAGAGAGTGAAGGACAGGGAAGCCTGGCCTGCTGCTGTCCATGGAGTCCAGAGAGTCAGACATGACTTAACGACTGAACAACACAACAAGGGTAAGAAAAAATAAAGTGATGATAAAAAGTTTGGGTGGGTAGTTTTGATTGACTTCCTATAAGGTGACTAGATGTTTTGGTGCTGTCATATTTCTTCCTTGATACTTCTATTATTTTAAATTTGTTTGGATTTATAATACTTACATTCTAATTTGCATTTATTTATTTCTTCAGAGGTTTAGTTCTCTGGATTCAGCGTTATTGCTAGTCTCTTTAACCAAACTTTCATATTACCAATCCTCTAATTTGATGAGTTTCTTGATGGCTGTATTTCATTGTTAAGTAGTTTTTTTAAAAAATTATTTTTGGCTGCTCTGGGTTCTTTGTTGCTGCAAGCGGGCTTTCTCTACTTACAGCGAGTGGGGGCTACTCTCTAGTTGCAATGCATGGACTTCTCATTGCGGTGGCTTCTCTTGTTGCAGAGCATGGGCTATAGGCTTCACTGTTACCAACAAATGTTTGGATTTTGGTCAAGTCACCTAACTCCTCTGGGTCTGATAGTCTGCAAAACAAAAGTATTGGACTAGATTTTGAAAACTTCCTTAACACTGAAATTTCCCTTCTCTTTTTCTACTTTGGAATCTTAGTGTAATAATCTGAAGGTATGTGTGATGGATAGACTACTTCAATTGCAAGCAAAAGAAACCAACTCTAATTCATTTAAGCCCCAAAGATATTTATTGAGGATATGAAGGTAGGTCACAAAGCTAAAGGGAAAGCAGAAAACACAAGTTCAGAGGGGACAGAAGTCAGAGCAGGTCCTGGGGTCCTGGCAGCAGGAGCTAAGGAATAATCTCTTTGGGACACTGTAGTCTCAGTTGATATACACAATAGCACTCATTTCACATTCTAGCAAAATAATGCTCAAAATTCTCCAAGCTAGGCTTCAACAGTACGGGAACCAACAAATCCCAGATGTTCAAGCTGGATTTAGAAAAGGCAGAGGAACCAGAGATCAAATTGCCAACATCCATTGGATCATCAAAAAAGCATGAGGATTTCAGAAAAACATCTACTTCTGCTTCATTGACTATGCTAAAGCCTTTGTCTGTGTGGATCACAATAAACTGTGGAAAATTCTTTTTTTTTACCCTTTTTATTTTTAAAATTTATTTTAGTTGGAGGCTAATTACTTTATAATATTGTGGTGGTTTTTGCCATACATTCACATGAATCAGCCATGGGTGTACATGTATTCCCCATCCTGACCCTCCCTCCCACCTCCCTCCCTAAACTTTGGAAAATTCTTAAAGAGATGGGAATACCAGATCACCTTACCTGCCTCCTGAGAAACTTGTATGCAAGTCAAGAAGCAGGAGTTAGAACCAGACATGGAACAACGGACTGATTCAAAATTGGGAAAGGTGTATGTCAAGGCTGTATATTGCTACTCTGCTTATTTAACTTATATGCCAACTACATCGTGTGAAATGCTGGGATGGATGAAACACAAGCTGGAGTCAGCATTGCCAGGTAAAATATCAATAACCTTAGATATGCAGAAGACACCACCCTTATGCAGAAAGTGAAGAGTAACTAAAGAGTCTGTAGATGAAGGCGAAAGACGAGAGTGAAAAAGCTGGTTTAAAACTCAACATTTAAAAAACTAAGATCATGGCCTCTGGTCCCATCACTTCATGGCAAATAGATGGGAAACAATGGAAACAGTGAGAGACTTTATTTTCTTGGGCT
>SJYV01042001.1:0-12266 GCA_006410875.1 Neotragus pygmaeus
ACACACACACACACACACACACACACAAAACAAAAAACACAAAAACACAAAAAACAACCAACTGATGCTGTTGTCTCTTGGATTATATCAGTATTATCATGAGATTGCTGCATGTATGGAAGTCAGAAACTGGAAGAAATTATTTGAAGGGCTTTAATATCTAGGACACACTTGTTCTGTGCTCTGGTCTCCACCCAGTGACCCTTGGATATTGGGGTAGATTAACTGTAGCAATGACTGAATTTGCTCCCACCACCTGTATCCAGGCGTTTGATAATGCTCCCCTGTGCTGACTTTTGGCATAGTCACGTGTCTTGATTTGGCCAAGGGAGCAGCCTGAAAAGCATCTGTATATTGGGGCTGGTCCTCTTGCTGGTCTTGCAACCACTGCTGCTGCCACCAAATGATCAAGCACAAGCTTGCTTCCTGGAGGAGATACCACATGATCAGAGATAAGCCATCCCAGCTGAGCCATCATAGACTAGCCCGTGGCCACTCAACTCTACAGCTGATCACAGATGTATGAGTGCCCAGCTGATATTAGCAGAGTATGGTCCCAAGCTGCAAGAACTACTCAGGCACAAGAGGCCTACACTGCAACTTATCAAAATTGTGAGCCAAAGTAGTGTCTTTCCCCCCCCCCCTTTTTCTTTTTGTTGTAGGCTACCTGATTTTGAAGTGTTTTGTTATGTAGCAAAAGTTAACTGACACAGATATCTCCCTAAGAGTTCTCCTGGAGCCCAGTGCCACTGGTGGGGTCATACGGCTGGGATTTTAGGGACGTTTTCTACTGTGCCAAGTGTAATGTGGGTGAACTGGGCTAGCAGGGGGGCTCTGTTACCTGTCATGCTCTGTGCTGTTTGGGAGCACAGGCTTTGGAGTCAAACTGGCCTTAATTCCAATCATGGCATTATGTCAGTGTGGAAGTAACAGCTATAAAATCTCAATGGTATAAAAACATCAAAATCTCAGTGGCTTCACACCATAAATGTATATTTCTCTTCTATGTCACTGCTCATCTATATATTTATGTATTTGGTGCCCTATACATATGCGATGGGATTCCCTGGTGGCTCAGATGGTAAAGAATCTGCCTGCAATGCAGGAGATCAGGTTTGATCCCTGGGTCAGGAAGATCCCCTGGAGAAGGGAGTGACAACCCACTCCAGTATTCATGCCTAGAGAATTCCATGAACAGAGGAGCCTGGTGGGCTAGAGTCTCGATTGCAAAGAGTTGGACACGGTTGAGCAACTAACACACTTCACTCACATCTGCAGAGCTGGCTGGCTGGCAGGTCTAAGAGGGCTCAGTTGGGATGGTATCTTGTCCTCCAGCTAGCTAACTTGTGCATGATCACACTCATGTATATTCATGTAGAGGTTCAGGAACCAAGGCTCCTTTCACCTAGTGTGTTCTCTGAGTCCTCCTCTGGATCTTCTGCAACCAGCCAGGAGACAAGAAAGCAGAAAGAGCATGGAGAATCTGGTGGGTTTAAGGGCCAGGGCTGTAAATGCCAGAAGTTAATTCCTGCCTCATTCCATTGCTAGAACTAGTCAAATGGCCCCACCTAGATGTAAAGGGACTGGGAACATGATCCAGTAGTGTGCCAAGGAAAGAGAGAAAATACATATTGGTTAGACACAGAAATCTGTCTCATTTAGCAATTAATTAACTAGGTAATTAGGCAAGTTACTTGATTTCTTTGAAAGTTAAATAGTCCTGTGTGGATTGTGCAATCGTGCAGAAGTGACCTCACGCCAATTTGTCTTTTCATTCTGGTCTGTGTCCATTCATACTAGGAATTGAGGCTGTTTAATGCCTCATTGCTATGCTATTTTTGAGAATCAAGCCCTATCTGGCATACCAAGGAAGAAGGATACAAATGGTTTTCCCTGGGTGCAGGAAATGAGTGGGTGCATTGGAAGGAGTGCAAGGAAATTTTTTAGGTTATCAACCATCTGTGAGTTGGTCTTTTTTTATTATTGTCATATGCCAGTAAATAATAATAAAATACTCCTTCCTAAAAGAAAAAGTGTTATCTAACTGTGGAAAATTCTGAAAGAGACAGGAATACCAGACCACCTGACCTGCCTCTTGAGAAATATGTATGCAGGTCAGGAAACAACAGTTAGAACTGNCCAATACTTTGGCCACTTCATGCGAAGAGTTGACTCATTGGAAAAGAGTCTGATGCTGGGAGGGATTGGCAGCAGGAGGAGAGGGGGACAACAGAGGATGAGATGGCATCACTGACTTGATGGACATGAGTTTGGACGAACTCTGGGAGTTGGTGATGGACAGGGAGGCCTGGCGTGCTGTAATTCATGGGGTCTCAAAGAGCTGCACACGACTGAGCGACTGAACTGAACTGAAGCTCAACAGAGACTAGGCATCAGAAATTCTGGGCTCCAGCCCCGATTGCCCCTAGCAGTTGTTTGGATATAGGCATATAAGCTCAAACTTCAGTTTTCTGTAGAATACAGTTAATAATATTGACCAAGTTGATCTCATCAGGTATTTAAGGTGTACTGGACAATTCTCACAGAAGCTTTGTTGAGGGCATGGTTCAATTCTTATGTATCTCTCTCTGTGCTTGGCATTCAACTGTTCAGTGAATTTTTGTTGAGTGAATGAATGGGTTCACGAAAGAGCACTTCAAGCTCTAAGTACCTCATTTTAAATGATCTTTTTGTCACTCTTTATCTCCTCCTATCCTATGATTTTGATGAAGCCAGGGAGGGCATGCTATTCATCGCTGTATCTCTGAAGCCAACATCAGGTCCTGGTGAGTGGTAGGCTCCAAGGTCACGGTGGTAAAATCAGTGAATGCTGGACAGCAGTGATGCTATCACAAAGAAGCTCTGAAGCCCCAGCTCCTTCTCTTGTTCTCAGTTTATTTATTCTGAAAATCCCATTTGATGTGAAATGTAACTTGGTTCACTTTATCTGTTTGTCTTGTCTCTTCCATAAACTGTGAGGTCCCAAGGGAGGGGTCACTACCTTTTATCTTGGCAGTTTTCCGGACTCCTGAAGACACGCCTTTAAGCTTAGTGGATGGAGCAACTGGAACAGGTCTGGCTGACTGTTGGACCAATGCGTTCTTTAAGAGCTAACATTATTATTTTTTTTTAAAAGGAACACAAGCTCATTTTAGGAAATTTGAAACTACAAAATATTATAAAGAAAGTAAAAAAAAAAAATCGTTCCTTAATCTTCCCACCCAATTACTATTTTGCCTTTACAGAATTTAAATTTTACTTGAATTTATCAGTATAAAAAGAAATAGAAGTTTCTGACAATGTTTCTTCAGTGTGAGAGTCACTTATTTCCAAACGATTTCTTGTTGCAGCACTCAGAATCTTTTAGTTTTAGTTGCAGCATGTGAACTCTTCATTGTGGCCAATGGGATCTAGTTCCCCGACAAGGGATAGAACCCAGGTTCCCTGCATAGAGAGTGCAGAGTCTTAGCCACTGAACCACCAAGGAAGACCCAGTATTCATGTGTTTTAACACATCTTTGATGGACATGATTTTCAGTGTCTAGTTAGTAGAACTTAGTCAAAGATCAGAAGATACCTCTGAAGTCTAAAAATCAAGCAAGCAATACAATTTTTCTCTAATGAAGTAAAAAAGAAAAGGTTACACTGATTTTTCTGATTCAGTTCAGTTCAATTCAGTCCCTCAGTCGTGTCTGACTCTGCAACTCCACGAATCTAAGCACGCCAGGCCTCGCTGTCCATCACCAACCCCCGGAGTTCACTCAGACTCACGTCCATCGAGTCTGTGATGCCATCCAGCCATCTCATCCTTGGTCGTCCCCCTCTCTTCCTGCCCCGAATCCCTCCCACCATCAGAGTCTTTTCCAGTGAGTCAACTCTTCTCATGAGGTGGCCAAAGTACTAGAGTTTCAGCTTTAGCATCATTCCTTCCAAGGAAATCCCAGGGCTGATCTCTTTCATAATGGGCTGGTTGGATCTCCTTGCAGTTCAAGGGACTCTCAAGAGTCTTCTCCAACACCACAGTTCAAAAGCGTCAATTCTTCGGCGTTCAGCTTTCTTCACAGTCCAACTCTCACATCCATATATGACCACAGGAAGAAAAAAAAAATCAAGGCTACAATTTTTCTGATTATTCTGCAATAAAGACTAATAGCAAAAAACTAATCTGTAGTAAAAATATCCTATAAAAGCAGTAAAGCCCTTGGAAAAAGATAAGCAGACATGTTGTGGGGAAACAGGGGGAGTATGGCGAGTTCTATGACCACCTCAAGTGTATAGGTGTGGTCAGAGGACTAGTTCGTTCTTCCTTTTCTCCTAAGACTGGGAACAGTAAAGTTTTAATTTATTCATTTATGCCAAACACTTATACATGTCAGATAGTGTCCTACACACTCAAAAAATTTAAGCTCATTTTCTTCTCACAACTCTCTTATTTTGCAGATAAGGAATTGAGGTTTGGGGTGAGAGAAGGCCTTTATCTCAACTTCAGTAGCTCTATCAAGGACTTCTGAGAGATCACCCGGCCTAACCATCTCAGGAAACTGAAGCCAGAGCAGTTAAATGATACTCATGGTCTCTCAGACATTTGTTAACACTGCTGGGCTAATCTTCAAGTCTCCTTCTTCTTACTCCAGTGTTCTCTCCATAATTCTGGCCCTGACTACAGTCCTGTGATTTGCCATGGGACTAAATACCCCAAGCTGTCAGATCTTTGTGCTTGGACCCATTGGGGATGTTGGCATTTGCTTTCATCAGTTACACCATCTTTGCTGTGCAGGGCACCTCCTGGGCCAGTGAACTTGTGTGCAAAGCAGTATCAACATCATTGTACAGTAAGAGGAAAACAGGTTGGGAAAAAAAAACAAACCACCAAAACTAGAGGTTCAGATGACTACTGCTTCCAGAAATTCCAGGCCATGATGTGTGAGAAGATGCAAGCCATCATCCCCCTTCCAACTTCACCCTTGTCACTTGGAGTTAGACCCTAGGTGAGAAGGTGTGAGAGGGAATATAGCTACTGTGTTTTCTTAGGCAAATCACTAATGCCAGTCAGTGCGTGTGGGCACAGACCATGTGGTAAGCCTTGGAGATTGCTTTCCTGTGTGTCTTCATTTTCAACACCAGCTTCTTGTTGTTTTTTAGCAACGGTTTAGTAAGTGTTCCTCAGGTTTCACCCTTTCAACATCTGAATGTCATTCCTTTGGCTAACCAATTTTTTTTTTCCTTCTACTTCTTCACTTGGTGATGACAGGAGAAACTGTTAGTTTTTTAAAAAGTTGATTTAATGGTCCACTTGCAAGAAGCCACATAGCAACCAATCTGTTCTTAAGATTTGGAATTTATTTGATTCATCTTCTCAGATGACTTATTGAAATTGTCTTTAGAATGTGTCTAAAATGGGTGTTGTGTGCTCTGCTGATGGCACTAGACCCAGAATTTCCATCCAGGTATTTATTTAATTGTCTCTTCTAATTCTCTCTGCTGACACTCATCTTGAAGCTTACTTTTGCCATTTTATTGGAACAGTACTCACTCCACCCCTGCCCCAATCATTTAACTCCTCTAAGATAAATCCAAGCCCAACCCTGAAATTCCCAGGTTGGCCCTAAATCAATGCCAGACTGTATGGTATGTTAGTAATGGCTCATACTCCAGGGAGAAGAATTTTCATGAGTGGTTTCAGAGAAGCAGATAAAAGCAACAGAAAGCCCACACTTGGGCTATAGTCATCATTGCTTAAGACATGTAGGAAAGATTATCATGGAGCGAGGAGAAATTCATTGTTTGAATCCAAAATGAGTATTACAACTTTATGTCGGGAAGCCTGAGCCTTTCCAAATTTAAGCTGAACTCTGTAATTGCATTTGAATTTGGTCTTCAGATAAAGATAGAGAGATTCAGGGTCTTTCAAAGTGAAGGATGGTCTGCTGCTTTGGGCTGTTTCAGGGACCTTTGTCCATTAATGGACTGGCTGCTCTTCAGAAAGGAGTGATCTTTGATCTGAAAAACAACAGAAGTACCACCTTGCTGAGTGTATGGAAGACACTTGAGGTCTGGTCATGGGCCAGACTTTGATTTCTTTCCTGTGAGAATCTATGTGGCACAATTAAGCATTAAAAAAAAAAAAAAAACCTGGGGCAGTCACCTCTCTTCTGTGCGCCAGTTTCCTCTGCAGAACCAGTGGTGTAGAATAGAGATATTTCTAATGATACTATTGGGTTCTCATTATGATTATTAGTTCTATACCAGGGTTTTGGAACCATGAAACTAAAAGCAACTTAGAAGTCATGTGGTCTAACTGCCTGGCTCAGGTAGCCTTTGCTGTGTGCCAAAACCATTTGATAATTTAATGGCTTCAAACAAAAATATACTATTCTTCATCATCCTGTAGGGGGGCCAAGCAGTCTTTCTTCCACTTTCTTGGGACTCACTCATGACTGCTTTCAGCTGGAGGGTCTGTTGGGCTGGAAGGTCAAAGATGGGCTCATTCACATCTCTGGAAGTTGGGGTTGGCTATTGACTGGGGTCCTTATTTTTCATTTTCATATCTTCTAGTAGATTAGATCAGCTTCCTTATAGGGAAATCTCAGGATGATGTCCTAAGAGGGGGAATGTGTATCAAGGACTAGGCTCAAACTAGAACTCAAACAAAATTGCCTTCCATGTATTGATCATGATGAAAATACAAGCATCGTAATTCCCCTAATCTAGTGCTATGCTCATTCTGTAACACACTGTTCCCCAGTGGTCATCTCCAAGTTCATTCATCAACCACAGTAGGTGTTACTGGGCAAGTACCACATGCCAGAAACCGTGCTGGGCATTTTGGTAGATTGAAAAGAGGGATGGGGTGGAGAGGGAGGGGTGAAGGGGTTCAGGATTGGGGGACACATGTACACCTGTGGCTGATTCATGTTGATGTATGGGAAAAACCACCACTATAAAGTAATTGGCCTCCAATTAAAATAAAGAAATTAATTTTTTTTTAAAAGAAAACATCTCTTTCCTTCAAGTAATCTATAACCTATGCCTTGCATAACATTCAAGAAGGGTTAACGGACCATATTTTAAATATGGCTGTAACCTACTCCTATAGGCTCTATAAGACCGTATGTCATGGGTTGAAATAAAAGCCCCATCTTATCTTGAGTTCAATAGCATTGCCATATATTTTTACTGGGAGAGTTGAAGTGCTTTTTCACTTTCCACAGTCTCCTCCACAGTAAGTTTAATACATGAAGAAAGACAATATCCAAATTATCGTAAATCTGTCGGCATTCCATTTCAGAATGGAGGCAAATGGAGCTTCCTTGTATCTGAAATGTTGTATGTATTGGGATTACTGTTTTATCCTTTAATGGGGTGGCCCTCAGGGTCAAGTTTTATTATCTGCATCTTAAAAATGTAAAGCTGGAGTTTCAGAGAGGGGAGTGGAGGGGTCACCTGAGTCAGGGTGGGACATTAACCTCCTGACCTCGGAGACTGATGACTCCCAAGCAGCACTGCACTCCAGAGGGGAGGCTGTTTGGGGACCGAGAGGATGGCCAGGTGCCCTGGTGTTTCATTTTAAGCTTTGAAAGGTTAAACTTAGGCTTGCCTTTGCCCTCTAACCTGCCAGGGCCACCCCCTCGCCAAGACCACCTTTAGAGTTCTCCACTTTTTCTTCCTGGACCTTAGTTCTGCTCTTCTCCCACACCCCCTTCTGGTACCTGACACGCACTTGTCATCAGCTGCTCCCTTCCATATCTGATTTTCAAGAAAGAACCAGCTACCAGTTATTTACATTTCAAGTGTGAATGTCAGTTAATGGGCAAATCTGATCTTTTTCTAGGAAAAGAAAAGCTTTATTCATGGGAAAAGGGATCCTGATCATCAGCAAACAGGTTATAAAAACTTGCCCAAGGCTCCTTGGATCATGCCTGCTACTTTCTGCTATTAATACCTCCTCAGAGAGTCTAAAACTCTAAGACCACTGAGGAGTAGAATTTGAAAATGAGTGGTCAGTGGAAATACTGTTGGTACTCCCTATTTTGTGGGTGAAAGGACTAAACTCCAGAAAGAAGTGATGGCTTGTCATGTTATACAACTAGTTAGTGGCGGAATTGGGATCCAAATTTAAATCACTAGATCATTAAACAAGTAAAGTTTGAGCCGGGTATTATTTCCTCTTCCTGCGAAATAGATCTGCACAGAGCTGGACACTTTCAGATGCATTAATTCTCATAAGTCTCTTCTAAGTCAGTGGAGATCTTCTGACCCAAAAAGGGTGGAATAAGGAATGGAAAGCAAGCCATGGACTAGTCTCCGAGATGCTATTATTGTTTTTGTTGCTGCTACTTCCATATGACATATGGAAGTGACATCAGAAAAATAGCTTTGGACAGAATGCGTCTTGAGCTCTAGGATCCAGAGATAAGTCTCTTATGTGGTCTTGGCAACTCACATAATCTCCTTGCTTAGGTAATATCTAAGCAAATTTATAGACTTTCCAACTCTGGAGTTGGGAGACAAGATCTTGGGGCAGTGACCAGACTGCGCACAGATTAGGAGTAATGAGGGAGTGATGGTTGCAGTAATAGAGTAATGCTTGGGGTAATGTTAGCTATTTTGGGGACAGCAAAGAGGCTAGTGTGAGTAAGAAGAATGACTTACATTGGCAACTTTGAGTAAAATAGAGATAACAGTTACTTTCTTAACGTGAGAAAATATGCCTATCAGGAACTAAGACGGAATGCTGACTCATGTTGCCATGATTAACCAGTGCCCTAGAAGTACCCAACAATGCCATTAGCTCTTGGAATTCTCTTGTTTGGGGCCTCCTTTAAACTCAGGAAATTATGAGAGCCTCTGTTCTTTACTGAAAGAAGTGGTTCTTAAATGATAGAATTTTGGGCATTGTGGACAAGCAAATGGAAGAAACAATTTTAGGCAGAGGCCTTCTAGATGGTCATGTGTTCATACTGACACATCTCTCTTCTGGTTTCTCACTGGGGCATTTTTTAGGGTAAGCATCTTATAACAGGGCTTCCTTGGTGGCTCAGCGGTAAAGAGTCTGCCTGTCAATGCAGGATATGTGGATTTGATCCCTGGATCAGGAAGATCCCCTGGAGAAGGAAATGGCTACCCACTCCAGTATTTTTGCCTGGGAAATCCCATGAACAGAGGAGCTTGGTGGGCTACAGTCCATGGGGCTGCAGAGTTGGACACGACTTTGCAACTAAACAACAAACCTTGTAACATCATTTCATTCAGAATTCCTCCTGACTGCTGGACAGGACAGCCTGTGGATGGAGCACTGTTCATGGGAAGATCACATTTCAGGTCTGCTACTCACCAGTCAGGGGGCCTTGGCCAAGACAGTTAATGCCACCAAATCCCTGTATGTTTTTATGAAAATAGAGACAATGAAACCTACTCTCTTTGCATCACAGAGTTATTGTAAGGATCAAGTGAAACAAAAAAAAAGTGCGAATGTGTTTTATTATTGAAGGAAATTTATGGAGATGAGGGATGGTTCTTGTCTGAACCAAACCCATGGGCCTCTAGTCTCTGGAGACCCATGGAACCATATATCAGCCCTCATCCTATAAAACCACAGTCTTTTCCTGGTGCACCCAAGGCCCACATCATGGAATCCCATGCACCTAGGGTATATGGATTTCAGAATGAGAGCCAGCTTGGAATTGTGTTAGCAGAGCAGGTACAGTTAAAAAGCCTGGGGCTTTGGAATTTTTAAAAGGGAACCAACACCAACATCTCTGAAATAAATTGATTTGGTTGAAACTCTTCCAAAGAAATTACCTTAATTCTGAGACTAAATATGCTGCGTTCCAGCCCAAATGGACTTTTTTTGGCCAATCCCCTGAGAAGTAAACATTCAACTTTAATAGGGAAAGGGCAGTAGAACTTGCAGTTTTAGCTCACTGATGTCACCCGTTGCTTTTTGAGCCAAAGAACAAGAAAATCCAACACTTCCTTCAAGTATGAAGGCATCATATGGGAACGATACAAATATGTTTGTGGTTTCTCTATATTTTCTCTTAAAGAAAAACACAGGAATTGAAGAGGATACATTTTTCAGAATCTTGACAGACATATGTGCCTCTCTTGGAGAAGAGGCCCGCCTGGGAATGTTGGCTGTCTGGTCATAAAGGCTGTCTTTTTATTCTTTGATTTAAAAATACGATAAAAAATATAAGCACAGAAGGTCCAAACTTGTGGAAGAGCTTCAGTTAAACTGAACTACCAAAGTCAGACCCCGGGATAAAATCTTAGTATTAGGAAATGGGAGAACTTTTGAGCTGAAAGGCCAGAGTTCATTTTGCTGAGGAGGAAGTGAAAATTAACATCTGGGGGGCTTGTCTAGCTTACCCCAGGTTACAGGCCTTCTGTCATCAAGGTTAGACTAAAACACAGGGGCTTTTGACATCAGAACTCCTGCTGTCTTGTTGGAGAAAAAAATCATTCCCTGATAACAAAGACATTGTGTCAAGGCCACCCTGAGTCTAGTGTTCTCACAGCCACGGCAGTAATGACCCTGAGTGATTAGATAACTGGGCAATGACACCTCACTCATACAAGGGAGCAGGATAAGGCAACTTCCAATGGTGGCCAACTAAAGTCAAGATCTGTATTCCAGGACTGTCTCTTAGGCAGGTAAATCAAATCGTGGATTTCAACAGTCCCAGTAGAGCTTGCATTTTGAGCCAGTTCTGGACTGTTTTCACTGGAGTATGCAGAATACTTGGGTGAATCCAGTTTCATCCTGTCAATCTTAAACAGGCACCGCTGAACTAGACAGATGTTCAAAAGTGAGGGTCACCAATCAAAGAGATGGCAAGGATTGGAGCATCTCCATCTTTATATCCACAGTCTCTAATGCCCAGGAATTATTTTTAAAAAACATTTGGTGGTTGAATGTGGATAGTTAAATATTAAGTCAGTGGTACAATTGCACTGAGTGTGGAGAAGAGGGAACGATCAATCTTCCTGGAATATGGGAAAGAAAAGTTCAAGGAATTCTTCAAAGCTGGTATTTGATCTACACCTTTAAGGAAAACACATTGCAGAACAGATGATCATCCACTTAATCTATTTAAGTTTCAGGATATAGATCTGATACTTTGGCGGGTGGGTGGTGGGGGATTAGTAGGTATGTAAAGCACCCACACCTCCCTGATAGGGAAAGTGACCCCTGGGTTTGAAAGCGGGGATCAGGGTACCCAGCTTGCTTGGATCAGAGCTGCCCATTGTGCGTCTGGGTGGAGCTTTGTCCTCAGGCGCTGGAGGTGACTTTGGGCCTTGGACCGGGTCTCAGGCGGCCTCACCTGACTTCCTGCCTTGCCCTTACTTGGGTCCCTGAGAAAGGCTGTTGTCCTTGGCCTCCCTCCACCCCCAGGGTATGCAATTACTCAGAAACTCCCAGCTGCTCCCAAGCCCCACACTGAGTTTCCAAACAAAACCTGTGAAAACAGATCTCCGGTGGCAGCTTTGGCCACACTTGGCAACTGCCTGTGTCCAAGGTCCACCAGCAGGCCTCAAGTCCCAGACACTCTCCACTCCAGATGCACATGAAGCCTGGACGGACACTGTCTTTGAGACACATCTAGGAAAGATCTGCCCGGGATCTCGTGGATGAGATGTTTTTCTTTTGGCTCCATCCAAACCAAATGGAGCTGAATATTTGCATCCCAGCCTGTCCTATTATTGCAGACACAGGCTCACAGCTCTGCAACCGTGCAGTAAGGAAAGGCTCTTCTACCTGCTGGGTCTCACAGAGGTTCCCAATCTCTGCTTCTTCCCTGATGGGGACCCCAAGCTCACGGGTGGCCCTGCCCCCCTCACGCCTTCATCTCACCAGTCGCCCTGTCTTCAGTATCTGGACCTGCCTTCTTGTCTTCCTGCTGCTCTCCCCTCACGCAGGTCCTCACCTCTGGCTGTATTAATTCAATGAGCTCAGTTGCTTCAATCACATTGACACTTTGTGATCCTATAGATTGTAGCCTGCCAGGCCCCTCTGTCCATGGGATTCTCCAGGCAAGAATACTGAGAGTGGATTGCCACACCATCCTCCAGGGAATCTCCCCAACCTAGGGATCGAATCCACGTCTGCTGTGTTCCCTGCTTGGCAGGGGTGTTCTTTACCTCTGAGCATCCGGGGACACCCATTATTTCAATAGTCTCCTACTATTCACCCTACAGCAGCCATGCCCAACCTTTCTGGCACCAGGGACTGGTTTCATGAAGACAGTTTTTCTGTGGATGGG
>SJYV01042003.1:5279-20204 GCA_006410875.1 Neotragus pygmaeus
AGGCCGATGCTGGTGGGGGGAGGTGGGAGGAGGCTGACGCCGGGGGACAGGGCCAGCGCAGGGCTCCTGTGCCCACGTGCTGGGCTCCAGGGCCGAGCGCCACCTTCTCTGTTCCACTGCAGGCCTGACCGTGCCCTGGCCTCGGGGATGGAGACCAGGTCTCACGGGCAGGTATAAAGGGGTGGTTGGTAGGCATCTCCAGTAAGTGGATGGATCAGTGCAACCCATCTCTTCTCCTGGCAAAGCAGGAGCCTCGTGTGGGGAAATTGTGTTGGCCTGGGAGCCAGGCGGCCTTATTACCAGCCATGTGGCTTGAGGCGGCCTCCTTGGCCATCCAGGGCCTCCGTTTCCTGCTCCATGCAATAAGGGGATGCCAGGTAGCTGGTGGGATTGGGGCGCAGGTTGAAGCGAGCTGTGGACACACACACCATGTGTTTCTGAGGCCCCGGCCCCTGGGTGTCCCCAGCTCTGACCTGGTGCCTGACTGCGGCCGGGGTTTGGGGTGCTTGTTGGGCGGAACCGTGCTGAGAGGGGCATTCATGCTCTGGTGGGCTGCGCTGTCTTTGGAGGAGGAGGGGGTGAGAGCCGGAGCAGAGCTGTGTGCTGTGCCCTGGAGGTCTCAGAGGTGTGGGTGTCCCCCTGGGGGATGGGGCGGCCTGGCCTGGCACACAAGCCCACTGGAAGGTCATCGCACCTGGTGGCTGAGGGGCTTTGGAAGGTGTGAGTCCTCCACGGGGCGTGTGGCTGGCACTGTGTGTCAGGTGGCGTGGCCGGGACCCAGGGCCCCGATGGCCTGCGCCCTCCGCAGGGTCAGCTGCGGCTGGATCCCACAGCTGGCAGGCCACCGTGGAGAGCGGCGATGCTCAGGAATCCGATTTTGGCGGGGAACGCGTCGGATTTGCTTCAGAGACGAAAGCTGTCTTTGACGCTCGGATAGAGGATGAAAGTGATTTGGGTCTGGATTTCACAGTCTCTCCCGTCTAGGTGGGAAGACTGTTTCAGAAGTCACCATGGTGAGCGGCTCAGACACTCCAGGTGCGGGGAAGGGAGACGGCGGGGCCACGGCAAACAGAGCCTGCCGCGCGTCTGGAGAGCTCCTCTGGGGGCGGGAGCTTCCCGCTCACTGTCCACTGGATCGTTTCCCAAGAGCACCACGCTTTGGCTGGTGTCCATTTCACAGATGAGGACACTGAGGACGTTCCTCATGACTTCACATCATCGTGCCGGACGTGGGACTGACGGAGAAGGGTCTCTGAGCTGTGTTAGGACAGCGATGTCATTGCCTGCGCTTTTTGTCATCAGTTAGGCAGACGCGCTCGCAGTAGCTTGCGAGCACGTGGGGCCTGGGGTGTCCGTGGGCCGGGTGCTCCTGGCCATCCCCACTTCTCATTCACGGGTCGCACTCAGCCCCTGTCTCCAATCAGCTTAGCGGGAATAGATCTGCCTCAAAGAGAGAAGGAAGCCGCCTTGAGAGACAGAGGTCGATTGCGCATTGCTTTCTTTGCCTGTCTGCTGATGATAAAGGAAGGTGTAGCCCCCTGATTTAAAGAGATACTAATTTGGGCTTCACAAAAGAATAGCTGATGAGAGCAAGCTTCTCAAACACACAGCTCTGGCCTTCCGGCCAGAATAATTTATCCCAAAGTAAGTGATTAATGACTGCATTATCTCTCTCCTAATATCTCTTGAATCCACCCGTTTTTCTCCAATGCACAGCCATCGCCCCATCTGGGGCCCCCGCCCTCTCTTCCCTGGATGACCGGGACTCTGGTCTCTGATCCGCCCTCCCCCCGAAGTGGGAGTGAGCATTAAAAAGCGCACATTTTACCGCACTCCAGTGCTGTGGGACCTGCGATAGCAGCATCGCCTGCAGGGGGACGTCACCCCCGGCCTAGCACTCAAAAAGCCTTGTGTGCGAGCTCAGTCCACCTCTCCAGCCCAGTGGAGCTGCTGACGGCTGATTTCAAGGCCCCGTGGCCCCCAGCCTCCCCCCGACGCTGGCTCCTTCCGGGTCCAGAACTCAGCCCACCTACGTCTCCTTCACCTCCTGGCCCCCCGAGCCATGCATGCGTGGTGTTACCCCTGCTTCTGCCGCCCTGGCCCCCACCGCTCACGCTGCGCTCTGAGTCCCACGCTGCACTCTAAGTACCCGTTTTACCTGACTGGTCTGGACGGGAGTTGCAGCGTCTCTGCTTTGAAAATTCAGGTATCCATGTATTTACTTTTGGAGGTGCCGGGCTTTCGTCGATGCCTGCAGGCTTTCTCCAGCCGTGGCCAGTGGGGGCTACTCTCTCCTGCGGTCATGGGCGTGTCGCTGTGGGGCGTCTCTTGGTGTGGAGAACGGCTTCAGCAGTTGCGGTGCCCAGGCTCAGCTGCCCCTAGACCCACGGGATCCTCCCCGACCAGCAGTCGAAGCCATGTGCCCTGCACTGGCCGGTGGGTCCATAGCCACTGGCCACCAGGGAAGTCCTGTTGCATCTTAACACCCCTGCTCAGGATACTGTTTGGTGAAAAGTGGCTTCATTGGCAGTGTGTGGATCAAGCAGCTGGTTAAGCTGTTTGTTGGGGCTATTTTATGCCATCTCTTGCCGTCCCTCATCAGACACTCACGGGGCAGCTACGTCATGTCAGGAAGCAGGTTGCTGAGATTGCAGGTGCCAGGTTACAACCATGGTGTGGATGAGACAGTGGGGGCCCCGGGAGACAAGNCTATTTTATGCCATCTCTTGCCGTCCCTCATCAGACACTCACGGGGCAGCTACGTCATGTCAGGAAGCAGGTTGCTGAGACTGCAGGTGCCAGGTTACAACCATGGTGTGGATGAGACAGTGGGGGCCCCGGGAGACAAGAGGGAAGCACGCCCAGCTTCATTCTTAAGATCTCTAACTCAGGCGCCTCGAAGGCGTGCAGAGTGGGGTGCCCAGAACTGGCCAAGTAGTGAGCCGTTAACCTCACAGCCTTGTGAGGGTCTTAGGACTGTCTGGTCTGTACTTTTGATTATTTTGGCAGTAGCGTCCCACGTGGAACTTTATAAAAGAGCTAAAATACTGAGCTAATCTGGTCGCTGTTGCCTGGCGTCTTGCCGCCTCTCATCTCCAGGTGCCCTGGCAGATGCTGTGGAAAATGCAAACCCGACCTGGCTCAGACAGTAGAGAGTCTGCCTGAAATGCAGGACACCCAGGTTCGATCCCTGGGTTGGGGAGATCCCCTGGAGAGGAGCTTTGGGAACCCATCCCAGTGTTCTTGCCTGGAGAATCCCATGGACAGAGGAGCCTGGTGGGCTGCAGTCCATGGGGTCAGAAAGAGTCAGACACGACTGAGCGACCAACACTTGGCTCCACCTCTTAGATGCAGGGAGGAAGCCCAGCCTCTGGAAGGGAGACGGCTCGTCTGAGCGCACGCGGCGGGGGTGGGGCCGGGGCAGCCTCAGGATGCGAAGGTTCCCGCTCTTACCTCCATGTCCGTCTGTCTGGTTCTGCATCTCACAGATCCTGACCTGTTTATCTCTGTCTGTCCCCTGGTGGGGGTGGGAAAGGCCCTGGCATCTGTGTGAATCCTTCCTGGCTGTGGCTCTCCGGGTTCCACACCCAGACGGGCCCACGCTTGTCCTGCAGGAGTTTGTTCAAAATTCAGCTGGAGTCTTCTTAACGACTTTTGTGGTGTCTGCCTTAAAAAAGAAGAGGTGTCCTTGAAGGCTCTCTCCTCAGGGTCTGGGCTGGCCCTGCTCTGACCTCAGGTTCAATCCCTGGGTGGGAAAGATCCCCTGGAGAAGGGAGTGGCCACCCACCCCAGTATTCTTGCCTGGAGAATCCCGCGGACTGAGGAGCCTGGCAGGCTGCAGTGCATGGGGTCTCAAAGAGTCGGGCGGGGCCTCCATCCATTCACGATGCGGTCTCTCCTGCCGGTTCCTCCTGCCCGCATGGCCCCCGTTTCCTGCAGATTGCTTTGCTTCTGCCTGATGGTTCTGGTCGCTGGCTTCCTCGTTAGAAGCATTCCTCAGCCGTCTGGTACTCCTTGACCGTCTGCTCGTGATGGAGGCTGGCAGGCTGATAGTTGCTGGGCAGCTGGGCGTGTGGGCAGAGCTGATTGAGCGTGGGCCTCCCTGGAGAGTAGGGGTGTTGGCACACCCCCCGCCGTCAGTTTCTGGTCTTCCCAGTTTCGTGATCGGGTTCTCCAGCCAAGGTTCTCCCACTGCCCGCGTGGACAAAAGCAGTCTGGTGTGTCTTGGCCACTGAGGGTCCCTGTTCCAGGGTGCTCTGTGCAAATGCACGGGGCCGTTGTGACTGCCTCTCTGGAGTCCTTATCCTCTCCTTCCTTATTACTCCCTCCCAGTGTGGCAGATGCCGGGGCTGGTCTCAGAGGCCTCTGCGGGTGCAGAAGGGTAGCGACGCTGCCCCGTGGCCTGGCCCTTCTGTCCCCATCGCCTCCAGGAGCAGACGCGAGGCTCTGGCGCTCAGGGTGCGGCTCTGCGCTGCTCCGTGGGGAGCGTGGGTGGTGGCAGGCCTGCCTGGCTCAAGCTGACTGAGAAACCACAGTGAAGGGGCCGCCTCGCCCGCCCTGAGCGGGGAGGACCCCCTTCACCTTGCACAGGCCCAGGCCCTCCTGTGCAGGCGGGGGCTTCCATCCGGGGGGCCCAGGGGCCTCAGGCACCCACACAGCTGACTGCTCGCGGAGAGATGCAGGCTGTGGCCTCGTGGAGTGTCCCCACATCCACCGTCCGCATTGGGGCCGCATCCTGCCTGGCCCTTGCCCCCACGTCTCTGGAATCCTCTCAGTCTGGTGGGGATCTGGGCGCCTGCAGTGGACAAGTGGGCACTTGGAGGCCAGAGGGTTGAAGGGCCGTGCTGGGGAGCCAGGCTGCCGTGTGACCTGGCCTCTCCTGAGTCAATCCCTGCAAGTCAGGGTCCCGAGGGCTTGGTTGGGACGAAGCTGAGTGACCAGAATGCAGTCCCCGTAGCCCGCAGGTGTGAGCTGGGGGCGGCTGAGCACCATTAGCAGATGTCAGCCTTCCACCCTGCCGCTCCCCTGGACGCCCCTGACTCTGCAGCACCTGCGGGCAGTGGGCACCGTGGCCTCTGAGGTGCCNAGTCCCCGTAGCCCGCAGATGTGAGCTGGGGGCGGCTGAGCACCATTAGCAGATGTCAGCCTTCCACCCTGCCGCTCCCCTGGACGCCCCTGACTCTGCAGCACCTGCGGGCAGTGGGCACCGTGGCCTCTGAGGTGCCTGTTCTCCCGCTAGCTCGTCTGCACTTCAGGCAAACTTGCTCTCGCACTCTGGTGGACGTAAACGCTGGCCCAGCGACGTGGATGAATGGATGGGGGTTGTGAATGCGCTGAGGGGCTTGACCGTGGCATGTAAGGGCTGCGGGTGCCTCTGATGGGACCTCCCAGGCTGTCCTCTCGGGGTGGGGCATGGGGAGCTGGAACCATGGGCTCCGGGAGCCTCTGGGCCTCCAGGCCTGTGCCGAACTCCCAGTCTGTGCAGACACGTCCTGGCTCTGCCCTGCCTTATCCATAGCGCCTGCTTTTTAGTGAAGCCGCACATTTCTCTCCGGGCTGCGCAAACTACAGTTTTGACCGCCCTGATTAGACTGTTCACCGGAGCCTCTTAGCAGCGTCTGGATGGAGCTCTTAGCATTCCGCAGGGCCATCTACGCTAATGTGTCAGAGGATGTGGGTGCCGCTCGTGTGCAGGGAGCTTGAAGAATGGCCAGACAGAGGCACGCTCGCGCCGCACGCTGTCAGCCGCGCCAGCAGGATAATAAATCAACCTGTCTCCTGTCAGTGGTCAGTTGGGTTGATGTGGGGTGCGTCTGGGCCAATCTGATCAGGCCGCCCGGCCGTCTGTCTGGAGCTGCCAGCACCCCTCTCCAGGACCGGGTGGTGCTGGGCTCCCCCAGGACCTGGGACCCCAACCTGGGAGGTGGGGGTGCTGAGAACAGTGGTCTGGAGTCCAGAGTGGGACCTCCCTGCCGGGCCCATGTGCGCGGCCATCGAGGGGAGGGGGCGCTGTTAGCTGAGGGCGGGGTGGTGGCACTGAAGGGCTGCTGTGGCGGCTCCTGGGCGGGGAGCCTGGGGCTGGCCTCACAGTCTGTGGGCTTCTCTGCAGGATGGAACTGCGGCCATCGTTCCAAACGCTGGACAGAGTGCACGGGAGTTTGTAAGCTGCAGGTCTTCTCTTTTCTTCCCTGGCTTCTCCCCTGACTTGCCACGGTGCCTTTATGGNCCTCACAGTCTGCGGGCTTCTCTGCAGGATGGAACTGCGGCCATCGTTCCAAACGCTGGACAGAGTGCACGGGAGTTTGTAAGCTGCAGGTCTTCTCTTTTCTTCCCTGGCTTCTCCCCTGACTTGCCACGGTGCCTTTATGGATACTTGATGCAGCAACGAGCTCGCTCCTCGTTAGATAGTGGTGACTATCCCCCACCGTCACGCGGGAGACGGGGGCTTGATTTCCCGGTGGGGAGGAGTGCAAAGCCTGCTGGACGTCCTGGTGGCTCAGATGGTAAAGCATTTGCCTACAATGTGGGAGAGCCGGCTTCGATCCCTGGGTTGGGAAGATCTCCCAGAGAAGGAAATGGCAACCTACTCCAGTACTCTTGTCTGGAAAATCCCATGGACGGAAGAGCCTGGTGGGCTACCATCCATGGGGTCACAAAGAGTCGGACACAACTGAGCGACTTCACTTTCTCTTCTTTCTTTCTTTCTTTTAATGCAGTTTTAAGTTAAAAAAAAAAAAACCCAAATTTTGAATTATTAGCATGCCTTTTACCTTTCACCTCTGTGCTGTGCTATGCCAGTCTTCAGTGAAAATGCAGGGACGTGAACTCAGGCGTGCAGTCCCGCAGCCCCTTGATTCATGCTGTGGCTTGTCCCAGGTGGGTGCTGCCAGCCAGCCGGACGAGACACGAGCAGAGGGACTCAGAACGGTTGAAAGAGGATGACGGTCCCCTGAGAACGGAGCTGGTGAGGGCACTGCCCCAGGCTCGGGGGTGTTTTCAGGCCCCAACAGGTGCCTGGGGTCCACCCTGACTGCTAGACCTGGGTAGGCCAGAACCTGGGGATGTTTGGCCAGGCGCTTCCCCTTCCGTGCCTACCTCTCCAAACCGCTGCAGACAGGGGTCTGGAGAAGCATCCTTAGAGCTGGGGTGAGGAGCGCTCTGGACGCTGCTCTGTGGGGACAGCCTGGGCACCCTCAGCAGGGCCGGGGGTGAGGCTGTGCATCCGGGGGCGAGGCTGGGCCCCCTCACCGTGCAGGCCCTGCAGAGGTGGGATGGCTGTGGTTGCCAGCGTGTTGGGATCAGGGGCAGCGAGGCCCAGGATGCCCAGGCGGGGAGCCAGGAGCTGTCCAGGGAGGCTGGGGGACGGTGCCAGGCGAGTCGGAGCCTCCCGGTCCCCTTGTCTCTCTGATTTCACTCAAAAGACACAAGCTCAGAAGGAAGGTCAAGCATGTGAGGCTGGGCCCGCAGAGCAGCCCTCCGCGCGGGCAGTGGGGTGAGGCCAGCCCCGCTCAGCAGCGTCTGACCCCAGGGAGCTGCCGTCCAGAGCTGCCATGGCTTCACGCGCGTGTCAGGAGGACGGAGGGGCGCTCTGTGTAGTTGGGTCTGAAGATTCACCCATGAGTCCAGGGAAACCAGATGGCCAACTCAAATCCATACGCATGAATTTGAGAAGAGTTTGCCCCAAGCTCAACGAGCCTGTGCTGGGAGGTCAGCCCAGGTGGCACGTGGGCTCCTTGCCCCGAGGCGGTGAGCCCAGTAGCCCCACCTGGAGGCAGGGAAGACGTCTGGCCTGCGGCAGCAGCGGGCCAGTGCCGAGTCATCCGCACACCGTGTGGTGGGGTGGGGGTCCTTCCTAACGCTGAACATGGCCCTTGGTCCTCCCTTCACTCCCAGACGGACTCTGGGGGGGATCTGCGGGACCCCGAGGGAGTCACAAGAGGACAGAGGAGGGGGAGGCACAGGTGAAGAGACCAGCAGAGACGAGGAGAAGAGATGAAGGCCTTCTGGAAGGGGTGGAGGCCAGAACACCAAGTGCAGCCTGCTTCCTGTCGGAGGGGTCGTCCAGGCCCTGGGAGTCGGTTCTCCAAGTAGCTGGCCACCGATGGACACTGGCCAGCTGGAGGCCTCTTGGATGCGGATGCAGAGTCCAGGCGGAAAGAGAGAGTATAGGGGGGCGCGTCTGCCTGCTGCCCCCCTGTGAGATCCAGCGGGGACTGGTGGTGAGGGAAGGAGCTGATGGGACCCCCATCCTGGACACGTGCCAATGCCCCCAGGAGGCTTCAGAGTCTGTATGCCCAGGCCTGGGGCTCAGCATGTGGTCAGTGGGACAGAGCCACGTTCCCGGCCTGTTTCCTCTTCAGACCCGAGGAAAGGGAACTCGCTGCTGAAGGCGAGGCTGCTGGGAGGCCAGGGAGGGCAGGTCTCAGGCCCAGGTGCCACTTGGGGTGGCGAGCTGCAGACTGCAAGGCAGTGCCCTCCTTCAGGTGGAATCGTGGTCCGGCTGGAGGCCCCGCAGGAGCTCGGTGTCTCCTGCAGGTGTCGGCAGCCCCTGCCGCCCCGGTGGGACGCAGCCGGGGGGAGGTCCCACGGAGACGGACTCAGCAGAGGCTGAGGACTGGTGCTTCCGGGCCCCGAGGGCTGGGTGCGTGTGGATCGGACCACACGTCCAGTGCTGGAAGTTTTGCTTTCTGTGAGTCAGATGGCGGTTTAATGTCAGGCTCTATTATATACGATTGTTGTGTTGTTTTAGCCGATGGTTTCCCTTCTTGAATGTTCTTGCTTCCAGTGGGCCAAAGTTCAGAAATGAACTTTTAGGTTGCTGGCGCACTTGCCCCGCGCTCCGGCAGCAGCCCATCTCTGCCTCGACTTAAAGGTCTCTGTAGAAACCTCCCTGGCGACTCGGAGGCCACCGTCTCATCGCACTGGGGTTTTCCTTCCGAGACGGTGGTTGGCTCTGCTGCTGTCCTCTCGCACGGCCCCTCCAGGCCCCTTGAAATGGAATCATCGGCAGGAGCTCGACTTCCCGGGGCCGGGACCTGCGTGAGAGGCTCACTCGTCAGCGCTCAGGCAGCAGGGCCTCCCCAGCCAGGAAGCGGGGCTCTCCCAGTGCTGGGCCACGCCCTCCTGCCCCTTGTGGGGCCAGAAAGGTAGTGAGGGGGCCCTAAGGGCGTCCCTGGTGGCTCAGCCATAAGGAATCTGCCTGCAATGCAGGAGAGGCAGGAGACAGCGGTTTGATCCCTGGGTCAGGAAGACCCCTGGAGAAGGAAATGGCACCTCGCTCCAGTATTCTTGCCTGAAAAATCCCATGGACAGAGGAGTCTGGCAGGCTACAGTCCATGGGGTCACAAGAGTCAGACACAACTTAGCAACCGAGGACTCGTTATCCCAGGAAAGCTTCACACCTCAGGGAGATGCAGCTTCATGTTCAATTAAAACAAAAGTTGTCCAAACTGTATTTTGTGGCTTCATGGGTACAAAGATGGATAGATTGACACTATATTTGAAAATATTTTCTTCAGTCTAAAGTGAATTTTTATCTTCTGATTTGAAAAGGGTTGTGGCCCCGTGTCTTTCATTTTATTTAGTGCTGGAGTGTAGTTATTAACAATGTTGTGTGAATCTCAGGAGTACAGCGGAGCGATTCAGGGCCACACGCAGCTGTATATGTTCTGCCCCCACGTCCTGTGTCGCCTCTGTCTAGGAATGCGGCTCTGGCCAGCCAGGCCCCTGGGAAGACGTGGCCACTGAGAAAACGGGCAACGAGCAAGTGACTTTCAATAACGTGTCCATTTCCCGTAATGTCAGAAGAGGAGTTCCGGCACACTAAGAAATGAATCGCTGTGTCTGCCGATAAGACCGATGGCGTCTTTGCCAAGAAAATTTCCCCATGCTTAAAATAGAAATGGTTGGAGATGAGTTATATGGTGCCATCTGGGTATTTAACAACACGGAATGACTTCTCTTTTTTCCTGACCCAAAAAAATGCATCACAGTGGGAGAAACAGACTGCCCAATTATCTACTGGGTTCCCAAACTGGGTCATGTTGGAGGAAAAAAGTGTGAGGCTGAGGCCCACCTGGCATTCTAAGTAGTGCATTTCCTTGGATGAAGCCCAAAGTGAACCAAATTCCTCTTGCACGGAGCTAGCATGATTCACGTGACAGTCTGTACAGTGGGAATTTGGACCCCAGAATCCTGACCTCTAGCCCCCTCATTGCTGCTCAGTGACCTTGTGCAAACCCTCACCCTCAAACCTCAGCTTCTTTGGAACCTGTAAGTTTATGACGATCCTGGTTCCTGTGCTGCGGTGCTGTGATGCTCACCTGAGATAAGGCGTGAGCAACCCATTTGTGAGGAATAGAGTATGTTGTTCAGTTGCTCAGTCACGTCTGACTCTTTGTGACCCCATGGACTACAGCACGCCAGGTTTCCCTGGCTTTCAATATCTCATGGAACTTGCTCAAACTCATGTCCATAGCGTCTGTGATGCCATCCAACCATCTCATCCTCTGTCATCCCCTTCAATCTTCCCCAGCATCGGGGTCTTTTCCAATGAGTCAGTTCTTTGCATCAGGTGGCCAAAGTATTGGAGCTTCAGCTTCAGCANGCCAACCCTTGTCCCCTCCTCCCACCCCCCCTCTTTTGTATCTTGCTCCACACAGCTCAGGACTGACAAAATGATATGAGAAACATCACTTCCTAACTTCAAAGACAAGAGCTAGTGCATTAGACAAGAGCTAGTGCATTAGACAGTCTATACCAAGATCTAAAGTTTAATGATATCTCAAATCAAAATTGGATTAACTGTTTGATTCCACTTATATGAGGTACCTGGAAGAGTCAGATTCATAGTCAGAAGGTACATTTGCAGATGCAAGAGGCCCCGGGTTGCAGGTTGGAAGGCAGGGGAGAGGGGAATGGGGACTTAGTATTTATTAGGGTCAGAGTTTCCATTTAGGAAGGTGAAAAACTCAGGAAGGGGGTGATGCTGAGACAGTTTAGTTGATGCTAGTGGAAAAGAACCCACCTGCCAGTGCAGGAGACATTATTAGACACAGGTTTGTCCCTGGGTCAGGAAGATCCCCTGGAGGAGGGCATGGCAACCCACTCAAGTATTCTTGCCCAGAGAATCCCATGGATGGAGGAGCCTGGTGGGCTACACAGTCCATAGTTTCACAAAGAGTTAGACATAGTTGAAGCAACAACTTAACATGCAAGCACATACAAATAAGCTAGTAAATATATTAAAGGTAGTTTCCTTACCTATATAAACAACTTATCTATAAAGTTACATCTGAGTTTAATGATTTTTAAGTGTTGTGGGTTTGGTTTTTTTTTTTTTTTTTTTTTGCCTATCTTGATTGCTATTAACTGAGCACATTTCTATTTGTAAATCATCAGATAATGAATTTATATTTAGGAACAGAAAGTCATTTCCCTTGATAAGTATGCAGGTGTCAGTGTTCCAGAGCACCAAGCACCAGATGTAGCTGCTAAACATTCAGTTTCATGGAAGGTTTCACATTTGAAGATGCACTGGGATCATAAGGCTTTTGGAAGACTCAATTTTCAAAAATAACCATTACCATTTTCATATAACAGACTGGTAAATCATTCTTTCATTATAAATCTTTTTTGTTGTGAAACAATTTACTCACTTGAATTCTAGGTAGTATGCTCACTTTAATATTCTTTCTTTCTACAGAAATCCATTAAAAATAAATCCACAATCTTGGCAGGTTAGCTAAAAGATTCATGTCAGACTTCTTAGAAAAGAAAATGACTTGAGCAGACTTCTGACCGAACAGCATGTGCAGTTTATTTATTTACTTTTGGTTCTTTTATTCTCTTTTGTTTCCTTTTCTTTCAGCTAGAGTTTTGTTTTCATCAAGTTATAAATGCACATAGTTGAAAGAGTCAGTTCTTTTAAACACATTATGAAGAACAACAGAGGCCTGAAACCATTCTTGCACACGTATGTGTGTTTCCCACTCTCTCATGGCAACCATTTTCAATTTACCGCTTTTGTGTTATTGCTGTTTATAGTTACGTCCATCACTCTAAATACACTCCTTTTGGGTCTTTCTGCTTTTAAAATAATTTATAGTTTTCCTTCCATAGAAGATGAAGATTCAGGTCTCTTTCACTTTCCCTCAACTCAACTGACCTCTAGTGTCATCTCATACTAAATTTGGTTAGATTACTATTCAATACTTACCTTATTATGATCGAGCAACTTCACTTTCACTTTTCACTTTCATGCATTGGAGAAGAAAATGGCAACCCACTCTAGTGTTCTTGCCTGGAGAATCCCAGGGACGAGGGAGCCTGGTGGGCTGCCATCTATGGGGTCACATAGAGTCGGACATGACTGAAGCGACTTAGCAGCAGCAGCAGCAGCACTTACCTTATTATAGTTATATAAACACTGGGCCATACAGGAAGAACTTTTCCTTATTCGTTGCATCCTATTTTTGTTTTACTTGGCGTTATTAATTGACACATTTTGGTTTGCTTAGTTTTGTGCATACTTTTACCTAATTTATCTGCAAAATTTTCCTCCAGTGTCTAAACCTGCTTTCAGAAGTTTTAAGCACCTGAGGAATTTTTATCAGGTTCATTTCCTGGGAGACATTTTTGACCTCTTCTGGTCTGGACAAAGCCTTCTCCCCAGCCGGCTATTTTGTAACCACTAACTTAAAAAAGTTGGGATCCTGTGCCTGGATCTGGTGTGTTCCTCATTCTTAGTTTAAATTCTTTTATTTTTTCTTTTTGGTGGAGCATGTTCTCAACAGCATCCTATAAAAGCATGTGTGTGGGGAAAAAAATTTTACGAAGCCTTGGACTGAAAATATCTTTATTCTCATTTGAAATTATTTTCCCTTAGGGTATTTAAGGTATTACCACTGACTCCTTCCTTCTGATATTGTTTTTGAAAAGTCTAAAGCCATTCTGATTTCTGATTCTTTATATAAAACCGCCTTCTGGAAGCTTTTGGGCACTTCTCTTTGTCCCTATACCTGAAGTTCATAATTAAGCTTTTGCTGTATTTCTGTTTTCATGGATTATATTGTGAAATGGACCCTTTTCTTCTGAAAACATGTCTTATAATTCTGGGTAATTTCTCAAGTTTTTTGGTTTGATAATTTCTTCTTTTTCTTTTCTCTCTGTTATTCAGATGTTAGAATTTATAAGCTAATTGTGTTTTCTCTTTCTCTCTCTTTCCTCCTGTATCTCCTGTTGAATATTTCATTCCAGCCACAGTCTTATTTCCTGGAGCTCTCTTTTTTGTTGCTGTTGGCTGGTTCTTCTGTTTATACAGAATCTGTTTTTATTGCATGATATCCGCTCTTATCTTTCAGTTAAGAGTGTTTTTTTTTTCCTCTCTGTATAATCTTGGTTTCTCTCAATTTGCTTTTCTCCATGTGTTTATTTTGTTCACTTTTTTCTCATTAGAAGCTTTTCTCAGATAACTAGTGATCTTCTAAAGGGTTTACATTTAAAAAACAAAACTAATTGGGAAATCCATGCACACTGCTGAGGTTTATGAACTGTGAACTGTGACATTCATTGCTCTGGGATATGCTGGACCATTTTGTTTGGAAAGCCTGATAGCAGTACCTTCCCCCACCCCCCATTGGCCAAGTTACATTGCCAAGAAAAAACTCTTCCAGTATCCTGCCCTGAGGCTAAAAACCTGACCCTCTGTTTGGGGAACCAAGTGGGGAACAGTACAAGGGTCTCAAAGCTCAGTATGTAAACTTTCCCTTCCCTGGTGGCTCAGATGGTAAAGAATCTGCCTGCAAAGCAGGAGACCCGGGTTCAACCCCTCGGTTGGGAAGGTCCGGTGGAGGAGAAAATGGCAACCCACTACAGCACTCTTGGCCTAGAGAATCCCATGGAGAGAGGAGACCATCGAGGTCCAGTCTCCCAGATCCCAGATCCATAGGGTCAGACACAACTGAGTGACTAATTTTACTTTACTTTTTTTTACTTTTAAAATTTCACTTAATACTCTGACTTATAAAATGCTATCTCTACCCTCAATTCTTCTTAAAGGCTTTCAGCCCCAAACCATCTGCTTCATCCAGGGTTCTAGTATAAAACTGATGGTAATAATTAGGATAACTTTTAAATAGTTTAAGAGAGAGATCCTTTACAAAGGTATGGGCACTGTGAAAGGCGTAAAGAAACTGCCTGGACAATGTTGAACTACTTGAAAACATGTGTTAACCCCCATACCCTAGGGACAGGGAAGGAAGGAAAAGGTTCTAGAACACAGAGGGAGAAAGCCCTGTAAAGAGACTAACTTCTGAGGAACTATGGCCTTCAGTAGAGAGAGGAATTCATCCCAAGGTGACCTCACAGGGAGAGAAGTTGGAGGATAAATGCCATTACTTTCTAGCAACCTCTGATCTCCTATCAGGGCTCATCATTGACCAAACCAATGGGAAGTGAAAGGACAAGGAGATCTATTATTTAATCCACAAGGGTCAGCCTCTTAAAGAAGAGGAAGAGCCGGAGGGTGAAAAATGCATCCTGAGGGACACATGAGAGATATCTAGCACACCTCTAAAGAAAAACTCAATACTGTACTGAGGTGAAGAATACTAGTCCTCAGGCTTGTGGAGGAGGGGAGAAATTCTGAGGGTCTAAATGTTTCTTAAAATGACTTCATTCTAACCCTCTAATCTTGGGTTATATTTTTTTCAAATTTATTGAGGTACAATTGGTAAATAAAATTGTATATATTTAAAGAGTTCAGTTCAGTTGAGTTCAATCACTCAGTCGTGTCTGGCTCTTTGCAACCCCAATGAATTGCAGCACGCCAGGCCTCCCTGTCCAACACCAAACTCCCACAGTTCACCCAAACTCATGTCCATCGAGTCGGTGATGCCATCCAGCCATCTCATCCTCTGTCATCCC
>SJYV01042006.1:0-101155 GCA_006410875.1 Neotragus pygmaeus
GTCTCCTGTACAGTGTCACAAACCTCTGTCCTTAGTTCATCAGCTCCACCCAGGCAGAAGTCAGGGCTCTCTGCCCACCATGGAGTGTGGTGGGCCTGCCCCCATCTGATGGGAAGGGCTGACCAGAATGCCCGGAAGCTGCACAACCCAGCAATTCTTGAGCTGATGGGCAGGTGAGTGGGCAGAATGAGTGGCCCCCAGAGCAAAGTCAGCAGCACCTGTTCAGTCAGTGAACCTGGGGCGCAGGCCGACTCGAGTCAAGACCACAAAGAGCACCNCCTGCCCACCATGGAGTGTGGTGGGCCTGCCCCCATCTGATGGGAAGGGCTGACCAGAACGCCTGGAAGCTGCACAACCCAGCAATTCTTGAGCTGATGGGTAGGTGAGTGGGCAGAATAAGTGGCCCCCAGAGCAAAGTCAGCGGCACCTGTTCAGCCAGTGAACCTGGGGCGCAGGCCGACTCGAGTCAAGACCACAAAGAGCACCAGTGGCCTTGGAGATACTTAGCTGATGAGCTCGGGTTGGAAAACCAACTCACAGCCTCACTTGTTGCTGAAGACGGTGTTCAGCCTGCCTGACCAGGCAGCCTCAGCAGAGCACACCGCGGGCTGTGGAGCCGACCCGCAGCCCTGCTGACAGTGGCATCTGAATGGAGAGCAAGGCCTGTGTCTCTCCCTGTCTGCAGATTCACATGTCTAGAGAACAAAGTAGCGGTTACCAGTGGGGAGGGGAAGGCGGAATAACAATACAGGGGTAGGGGTTCAGACCACTAGGTATAAAATNCCTGCTGACAGTGGCACCTGAATGGAGAGCAAGGCCTGTGTCTCTCCCTGTCTGCAGATTCACATGTCTAGAGAACAAAGTAGCGGTTACCAGTGGGGAGGGGAAGGTGGAAGAACAATACAGGGGTAGGGGTTCAGACCACTAGGTATAAAATAAGCTACAACGATATAGTATTGTTCAACAAGGGAAATACAGCCAATGTTTTACAATACCTATAAATGGAGTATAGCCTTTAACATTTTTGAATCACTATATTGTATACCTGTCACTTACATAATACTGTACAGCCAACTATACTTCAACTAAAAACATATACATATATATATATATATATCAAGACTGGTTCAAGAAGAAACAAAGCCTGGATAGACCAATTGCTAGTAAGGAGACTGAATCAGCAACCAAATGCAGTGAAGTAAAGCACAGGACCCAGGTGGCTTCACCAGTAACTTGGCTTAACAACAAAAACAAAATCAAAGTAGAGGAAATACTTCCAAATTCATTTTCCAAGGCCAGTATCACCCTAACACTAAAGACAGAAAATATCAGTACCAGGAAGTAAAAAACTACCAATCAATATCTCTGGTAAATAGAGATGCAAAAATTCTCAGTAAAATACTAGCAGATCAAAGTCAGTAGCACAGTAAAAGGATGACCATGATTAGGCAAGATGTATAGCTGGGATGCAAGGATGGCTCAATACATGTAAATCAATTAATGTAGTACATCACATTAACAGAATGAAAAACACACAAAAACTCATATCTCAATAAATGGAGGAAAAGTATGTGACAAAGTCAACATTTGTTCTCGATAAAAATTCTTAACAAATTATAAGAATTATATCTCAGCATAATAAAGGGCATATATGACAAGCCCACTACTAATATGATGCTCAACTGTGATAGGTTGAAACTTTTCCTCTAAGATCAAGAATAAGACAGGTGCTCACTCTCACCATTCCTGTTCAGTATAGCACTGAAAGTCCTTGCCAGAGCAATCAGGCAAGAAAAGAAAAGGCATCCAAATTAGAAAGGAAGAAGTAAAAAAGGTCTCTATTTGCAGATGACATGATTTTATATACAGAAAATCCCAAAGACTTCAACCAAAAAACTGTCAGCTATCACAGAATTGGGTAGAGTTAGAGAACCTAACATTAACACACAAAAATCAGTAGCATTTCTATACACTAAAAAATTATCTGAAAAAGAAAGAAAACAATCCCATTTACAATAGCATCAAAACAATAATATACTTAGCAATAAAGTTAACCAAAGAAATGAAAAAACTACTCTGAAAGATATAAGATACTAATAAAGAAATCAAAGAAGACATAAGTAAATGGAAGGTATACAGTGTTCATGGATTGGAAGAATATTGCTAAAATGTCCACACTTATCCAAAGCCATCTACAGATTCAATGCAATCACTATTAAGATTCCAATGGTATTTTTTAAATTATTTTTTTAATTTGAAGTATATCTGATTTACAATGTTGTATTAGTTTTTGCTATACCTAATGGCATTTTTTTAAAAAACAAAAGCAGAAAGAAACAATCTTAAATTTTATATTGAATGGCAAAAAAACCCTATTACCCAAAGCAAGCCTCAAGAACAATAAGCAGGAAGCATCACACATTCCTGACTTCAAGCTAATACTATATAGTAATTAAAGGGGCTTCCCAGGTGGCTCAGTGGTGAAGAATCTACCAGACAATGTAGGAGCCACAAGAGACTTAGGTTCAATTCCTGGGTCAGGAAGATCCCCTAGAGAAGAAATGGCAACCCACTCCAACTTTCTTGCCTGAGAAATCCCATGGACAGAGGAGGCTGATGGGTTACAGTCCTAGTGGGTCATGAAGAGTCAGACATCACTGAGGATGCACATACTCCCACAGTAATTAAAACAGTATGGTCGTGGCATAGAAAAAAAGAATCAATGGAACAGTTTTGAGCCAGAAATAAATCCACGCATATAAAGTCAAAACTAATATTTGACAAGGGAGTCAAAAACATTCCGTGGAGAAAACATAGCCTCTTGAACAAATGGTCCTGAGATAACTAATCACATATAAAAGAATGAAACTAGACCCTTATCTTATGCCTCACAAAAATCAATTTGAAATGGATTAAAAAATGTAAGATGTGAAACCATGAAACCCTTAGAAGAAACACTGAAAGTGAGCTCCTCAATATAGGTCTTGGAAGTGATTTTTTTGGATATGACACCTAAGCACAAGCAACAAAGTAACAGATAAAATAAGTGACAGTACATCAAACTACAAAGATTCTACACAGCAAAGGAAACAATCATCAAAAGAAAACCTACAGAATGGGAAAAAAAATTATTTGCACTAAGAGGTTAATATCCAAAATATATAAAGAACTCATTCAACTTGTTAACAAAAGACACAAATAACCAAAGTAAAAATTGGGCAAAAGACCTGAATAGACATTTTCCCAAAGAAAATATATGAAAGGCCAAAAGTACATGTTCAACATGACTAGTCACTAGAGAAATGCAAATCAAAACCGCAGTGAGTTAACATTTCATACCCATTAGAATGATGGGTACTAGGATTGTAAACTGGTATAGCCACTATGGGATAAAGGATGGAGAATCATCAAAAAATTAAAAATAGAACTATTATATGATACAGCAATTCCATTTCTGGTAATACATCTCAAGGAAATTAAAATACTCAAAAAGATATCTGCATTCTCATGTTTATAGCAGCATATATTTGTAATATCCAAGACATGAAAATAACCTCAGTGTCCACTGATGTCCATTATTCATCAATGGATAAAGAAGTTGTGAGGGGTGTGTATGTGTGTGTATGTAATAATCTTTTAAAAAAGAAACTCATAGAGAAAAGAGATTTGTGGTTACTGGTGGTGGAGGTGGAGTTGGCAGGGGTGGGGGTGGTGAGGAGAATTGGATTAAAGTAGTCAAAGGTACAAACTTCTAGTTAAAAAGTACTACGCATTTGATGTATATATAGGATGAAGACTAAAGGCAACACTGCTATAGAACATGTATGAAAGTTGTTTAACAGAGCAACCAAAGAGTTCTCATTACCAAAAAAAAATTCTGTTTTTTCTTTTCACTGTATCTATGAGGTGATGGAGATTTAAACTTGTTGCAGGAATATCTTCGCCAAATTTATGTCAAATCTTCATGCTGTACACATTAAACTTATACATTTGTTAAATTGTACCCCAATAAAACCGGAAAAACAGAAAATAAAAATGAGGCAGATTTAATATATGTGTATGTGAGTGTACACACATATATATATTATACATATATCCACAAGGATATATAAAGAGCACCAAAATACATTTTCAGTGAAAAAAACATGAAGCAATGTGTATGGTACACCTTCACTTGTAGTTAGAGAGTAAAAAAATACACACATATATAACCATGTGCATGTAGAGATGATTTCTTAACAGAGATTATTACTTCTTGGGAAGAGGGTTACAAAGGATAGCATAGAAGGGATACTGGTGTTTCATTACATACCTCTCTGTATTATTTGAACTTTCAGGCCTTTTTTAGAGCTTCTATTATTTTTTCAGTAGAAAGTTATGATTTTAAATATTACCTTGAAATTCCTATAATAATTTTTCTATCTAAATGGGCAGTTTTTAAGAACACTACAAAATTTACTCTCTGCAATAACTTTGCCTTTCAATCACAGATCTTATAATTTCATTATAAATCTTTGTCTACCAAAAATGATAAAAAAAAAACTTGTAAATAACAAAATCTAGCCAATTTCTTAAATTATTCTGCAATAAAAAGTTAACAGGATCTCAATAAATATTTATTTTACAATCAGTTCCTTTTTTCAACATTAAAAATCTGCATTTCTGCAACATTCAGTAATAGACATAAGGATAATTTTTTAAATAAATATGGTTTACCATACTAAAACCTTTCGACGCATGAAAAGTTTAAAAATATGACTTAGACTCATCAGCTTTCAGACTTGAGAGTGGCCTCAGAGTCCTTTCATTTAATTCCACAAATGAAGCAACTGAAGTCTGAGCATTAAGAGGGCTCACAGCAGCAGAGCAGGGGAAGAATCAGCTGAACTCCTGGTTTGACTTCTCTTTCTCCGTCTTAGTTAACCTCATTCTTTCGTTAAGACACAAAACAGGTAGGTGAGGCAAACATGCCTTCTGGATTTGAGTTTCGGGGGTGGGGGTGGGGAACGGGGAAGTAAAAGAGCAGAAAACCATTTAGAGCAAAGACCTAGCCTCTAGAATAAGGTATGGCAGGGAAAGATTCAGAAAAAGGAATCTACCTGGCCAGCACTGCACAGCTCAGCTCTCATTCTGAATAAACTAGGAAGGGTAGGGAAGACAAGGCTGAATCAATTCTTCTGAAACTGATTTCCAGTGGAGGACGATATTACTACTTTATCAACAAGAAACAAATACCTACTTGAAGGCAGCTTTCAGGTGAAAGGAATCTGAATGCCAGTTTCTCATAAGAAAAACTAACAAAAGAGAAAGAAGTCTATTCAAACTTTCTTTGAGAGCGCTATGATATTCAGGCTACTCAAATCATTTCCCGAAATCTTTAGAAATTTCTTAAAAGGGAGAGAAAGAAAACTTAATAGTTTCATTATGTTTTTCTGACAAGATTATTCACTCTGTGCCAATTTAATGTTAAAACAGAGCTGGATTTTTTAATGTACTAAAAATGTGTGCCCTACATTTTACTGGAGTACTTGTAATAATTAGTTAGTTAAGTTGCTCAGTCATGTCCGACTCTTTGCGACCCCGAGGACTGTAGCCCACCAGGCTCTTCCATCCATGGGATTCTCCAGGCAAGAATACTGGAGTGGATTGCCATTTCCTTCTCCAGGGATCGAACCTAGGTCTCCCGCATTGCAGGCAGACGCTTTAACCTCTGAGCCACCAAACATGCTATTACACTTAATGATCTTCTCATAAAGCTTAGTAGATAATTTCCCATTTAGTGATTAAGGATACTTGTAATAGCTAACAACTCTTGGTATCTGCTTTATGACACAGTTGATCGTGGCTCTGACTCATCTCTACCACATCCTTAGATCAGGAAAGCAACATCCACTGGAAGTCTTTCTTACGAGGGATGGGAGAGAGCTGGTGTCTTCAGCCCCTCCTGGAGGCCAGTTCCAGGTCCAGTGAACAACGGTGCAGTTGGGCAGTCATTAATAGAAACTGCAAACTAGGGAAACTGCTAATGAAGCTGATAACAATGGACCACTGATATTCAAACAGTGATCCTCAAAGAGTAGTTCAGGGACCCTAAAGATCTGAGACACTTTCAGGAGTCTGCAAGGTCAGAACTACTTTATGATACAATATTGCTTGCTATTTTCACTCACCATCATGAATGTATGGTGGAGTTTTCAAAAGGCTATATAACATGTAATATTACATAACGAATGAAACATCAACATTTATTGCTTAATGCAACAAATGAATATTTTCCAAATGAGGAATGTATGGTAATAAAAAATCATTCATGGATAAAACATTCATTCAAAGGAGATCAAGGGATTTTAATGTCATAGAGTATGAAAAGTTTTCTGATATGATTTTAGATTCCACATTGCAACAAACTTTTGAGAACACCACTTACCAAGTTTTAATATAGTATCAAAGAATATCCAGTTTATCTGAAAAGCTCTTAAATATTCTTCTATTTTCTAATTCCTACAGACATCTGTGTGAGGCTGAATTTTCTTGTGTTTATCAACCCTAACAACATAACAAAGCAGACTGAATGTGGAAGCAGCTATGAGGACCCAGCTGTCCTCTATTAAGCCTAACACTGAAGAAATCTGTGAACATATAAAATGATGCCACTCTTGACCCAATTTATTCTGGTTTAGAGAATAGATGTTTTTCATTCAAAGATTTTATGATACCATGTAGTAAGATTTTATTAATTTTAAATAAATTAAGAAATATTTTTAAATGTTCTCAATTTTAATTTCTAATATGGTAAATATTGATAGATATACCCACATAAACAAAACTCCTGTGGTATTGGGAGGTGTGCAATAATTTTTAAGAGTATAAAAGGGTCCTGAAAACAAAAACTTTGAAAATTGCTACATTATGTAACTATCAATATTTTACTGCCATAAATGTTAGCACCTTAACAGTTTTTTTTGCAGCTTTTTACAGTTTGCTGCAGTTTTATTTAAATATTAATTATATGTATATAACTATTAATATGAAAATAAATATATTTAAATGGGGTGGCACTTTGACAGGACTCTATTCAACAATCTTACTGAAGTAAAAGCCAAAGTGAAGGTATAAAGCCAACTGTAAATAAAGAAATAAACATGCAGCCTGATTTAGCTGTCTGCCCTTTTGGACAGAGTTCAAATTAACCAATTTTAAATTTAACAAATTTAACCCTGTCAAGCAGCTCTTTATCCCAAACATATGGCCTAAGACCCAGCAGACCACATCACACAAGGCTGGCAGGAAGCAACTGCCATGGGTTGACTGTCCCAACTCATACATTTTTTGGTTCTGTCTAACCATCTATCTACTTCTAAGCCACTGTACTCTTAAGTTACTTTAGACTATGCATTCTGTCACTTTCATCAACTAACAAAATAAACCTGTAAACAACCTACAGAGGGTGCAGAGATAAGTTTTTCACAGCTCAACTATNAAGGCTGGCAGGAAGCAACTGCCATGGGTTCACTGTCCCAACTCATACATTTTTTGGTTCTGTCTAACCATCTATCTACTTCTAAGCCACTGTACTCTTAAGTTACTTTAGACTATGCATTCTGTCACTTTCATCAACTAACAAAATAAACCTGTAAACAACCTACAGAGGGTGCAGAGATAAGTTTTTCACAGCTTAACTATTTAGAGGTAACCTTGAAGAATGCTTTCTTTTTCCTCCCCTAAAAAGAAAATACAACACAAGGGGAATAAGAATTGTGGCTTAAAATCCCTTCCGGGATGAGGCAGTCTACAAACAAATAAACAAATCTGCCTGTCACAAATTCCAGTTTAAGGACTCTTAAAATGCTGTGTGTTAGTAGCTTAGTTATTTCTGATTCTCTGAGACTCCAGGGACTGACTGCATAGCCTGCCAGGCTCCTCTGTCCTTGGAACTCTCCAGGCAAGAATACTGGAGTGGGTTGTCATTTCCTGCCAGAAGATCTTCCTGACCCAGGGATTGAACCCTGATTTCCTGCATTGCAGGTAGATACTATCTGAGCTACTAGGCTACACCAAACAAAAACAAAAAAACACCAGTCATCCTTAGTAGAGAACAGGACAAAACTTAAAAGTCAGCACTACAAGGATTTTACTGCAATTTCAAGGGACACTCAGGACTTTGATTTTAGTTCATTTGCAAAATGAAACACCACAATAGTTCTTAGACTTCTCCCATACCCTTACAGTCAGTGGTACTGAGGTGGGAAGAAAAAAGATTAAGTAAAAATTGAAAAACTGAATGAGGCATGAAACAAAAAATGAACAACTACCTGGTAAAGAATCCTCCCGCAGTGCAGGAGACCCCAGTTCAATTCCTGGGTTGGGAAGATCCCCTGGAGAAGGGAAAGGCTACCCACTCCAGTATTCTGGCCTAGAGAATTCCAACTGTATAGACCATGAGATCGCAAAGAGTTGGACACGACTGAGCGACTTTCACTCAAAACAAAGCATAAGATGAGCGGAATCCCTCTACCATAATCACATATATAAGGTTTACGATGTAGTCTATAATGAAAAGAATGTGGTGTCAGCAGAGGAAAAGACATATACATCAGAAGAAGAGACCAAAGAATCCAGAAATATGCCAAACTGATTTTGGAAAAAAGTGCCAAATTCAGTGAAGGAAGAATAGCCTTTTCAACAAATGGTACTAGAACAACTGGGCACTACATTGGCAGGGAAAAAAAAAAAAGAAATGCATTTCAACCTAAACCTCAAAACTTAAATAAAAATCAACTCAACGTGAATCATGAACTTTAAAGTAAAACATAAAACTGTAAAGCTTTTGGATAAAATATAGTAGAAAATCTTTAGGTCTATAGGCCAAGGGATAGGCAAAGAATTCTTAGACCTGACACCAAAAAGCACAATCCATAAAAGAAAAATCTGACAAATTTGACCACATCAAATTTTAAAAACTCTCTGAAAGACTCTGTAAGAGGATGAAAAGACAAGCTACACAGTGAGAAAATATCTGCAAACCATGTATCTGACAAAGAACCTGTATTTATTATATATAAAGAACTATCAAAAATCAACAGTAAAAGAACAAACAATTCGAAATATAGGCAAAAACCGAACAAATGAACAGGATCTACTAATGGCAAATAAGCATTTAAAAAGATGTTCAACATCATAATGCATTAGGAATAATATTAAGTTAACACTAAGAGATATCGCTACATACCTATAGGAATGGCTAGAATTTTAAAAAGTGGTAACACCAAATGCTGACAAGGATGTGGAGAAAGAGAATCACTTATACATTGCTGGTAAAAATGTAAAATGGTACTACTACTTTACAAAAGAAAATGGCAGTTTCTTACAAAACCAAATGTGCTTATCAAACAATTCATCAAGTGAACTTTCATCCATATAACCCAGAGAAATGAAAACTAATGTTCACACAAAACCTGTTCATGAATAGCCATAGACCCAAGGACTGTAGCTTGCAAGGCTCCTCTGTCCATGGACTTCTCCAGGCAAGAATACTGGATTGGGTTGCTATTCTCGTCTCAAGGAGATGTCTTGAGACATCTCAGGTCTCCTGAATTGCAGACAGATTCTTTACTGTCTGAGCCACCAGAGAAGACAGTAGCTTCATTAGTTAATAACTAAAACTGGAAACAACCAAAATGTCCTTCAAGAGGATATACCATAATACTCTTGATATCCATGTCATGGAATACTAGTAAGCAAGCAAGTGAAGTCACTCAGTCGTGTCCGACTCTTNATTGATGCTTTTGAACTGTGGTGTTGAAGAAGACTCTTGAGAGTCCCTTGAACTGCAAGGAGATCCAACCAGTCCATCCTAAAGGAGATCAATCCTGGGTGTTCATTGGAAGGACTAATGTTGAAGCTGAACCTCCAATACTTTGGCCATCTGATGTGAAGAGCTGACTCATTTGAAAAGACCCTGATGTTGGGAAAGATTGGGGACAACAGAGGATGAGCTGGTTGGCTGGCATCACCAACTCAACAGACATGAGTTTGGGTGGACTCTGGGAGGTAGTGATGGACAAGGAGGCCTGGTCCATGGGGTCTCAAAGAGTCAGACATGACTGAGCGACTGAAGTGAACTAAACTGACAGGATTCTTTCTTGTGATCCATTGTTATGAAATTTCCATTTTCCTCCAGTTCTTAACGAAATTTTAAATCATTTATCAATAGCTTTCCATGACCACTTCTTGAATTGCACATGTTTTTACCCATCTCACCTCCCTCCCCTCGAATCTCAGTAATGTATGTGTGATCTAAGGTTGCCCAAGCTGTGCTGTGTGTGCAGTCACTAAGTCGTGTCCAACTCTTTTGTAACACCATGGACTGTAGCCCATCAGGCTCCTCTGTCCATGGGATTCTCCAGGCAATACTGAAGAAGTTGCCATTTCTTTCTCCAGGAGATCTTCTCAACCCAGGGATCGAACCCGAGTCTCCTGCATTGCAGGCAGATTCTTTACCACTGAGCCGCCTAGGAAGCCCCAGAGCTGCACTACCAGGACATAAATCCCATCAGTGGTTGACCTCTGCCACCTTGCCCTAAGGCATACAGAATAAATTTCTTACTTGGAGTGGAGCAGAATCAGTGGGCATCAAAAAGGCTTTATTTCAATATGTTTCATTAATTATCTTCTTATCTTTCTTTTCCTCATCTCTTTCCCAATTTTATAAACTTAACATCTGAAACTCTCAATCTGATTTTGACCTAGCCCATAAAAATGCCTTCCTGACTTCGGTGCCTTGTGAGCAAAACAATCAAACAACCCAGCCAGCCCATGGACTCTGGCCAATTAGTGTTTCAGCAGAGTATTTCTACGTAAGGCAAGGGCTCCCTGTCCATCCCCTCGCCATGGGGGAGGGATAAGACAGTAGATGGGGGACTCCTGTCCTTCCCCTGGCCATGGGGGAGGGATAAGACACAGGTGGGGGCTGGGAGAAGACCCCGACTGTCCTCTGCGATCCTGCTTCTCTGACCAGAGCCAACAGGCTTCCCTTTGTGGTGGGTTGAACTCACATTTTTTTTTTTTTTTTTCCCCAAACAGCTGCAATTGCAAGTTATTGCTTGCCAGAACTTATTTTTCTCATACCTGTTCAAACATCTATGAGTGAGAAAAAGCTGATGAAAGCGAAAGGATAGTCCACTGTCCTCAAATTATAGGTGACGAAAGAAACGAATTCATACTGATATCAGAATAGGATCAGGAATACTTTTTTTCCTACAGTTATGTCAGAACTAGAGAGTGAAGTAGAATGCTGGTTGTGGGTATATTGCTCCACATTCTTTAAAAAAAAAAAGGTGTGCAACGTTTGGAACTTCTGAGTCTATTAGAGCGTGGCTCACCAGTCACTGCACTGTAATTATCCTTCAAAGGAAATGCGTGTTCTACCTGGTAATCAAAGTTCTCGGGGTGAGTCAGTGAATTCATGAGTATCTCAGCTGGTGGGTTTGCACCTCTGATCTTAGCCACTCAGTTCAGGCAGTTCAGTCACTCAGTCGTGTCTGACTCTTTGCGACCCCATGAATCGCAGCACGCCAGGCCTCCCTGTCCATCACCAACTCTCGGAGTTCACTCAAACTCATGTCCATCGAGTCGGTGATGCCATCCAGCCATCTCATCCTCGGTCGTCCCCTTCTCCTCCTGCCCCCAATCCCTCCCAGCATCAGAGTCTTTTCCAATGAGTTAACTCTTCGCATCAGGTGGCCAGAATATTGGAGTTTCAGCTTTAGCATCAGTCCTTCCAATGAACACCCACACTCAGGTGCCCAAAAGTCCAGACGCCACTGTCCCAGAGCCCACTTTGAGTCTCTTCCATCTGTGTGCTTTTATCTTTAGGTCTTTCTTACCTTCTCAATTCATATTTTAAATGGAGATTTCATAAGCCAGGCCAAACTGGTGCATTTCAAAGGCTTATTCTAATCTCTTCCATTGCTCTGTAATTATGAGTTGGGTCCAAGAAATTCACAATTGTGTGCCAACCCTGAAGTTATTCCAAATTGCTTATTTTGCGAATTAGTATTAGAAAGTCTGGCACACAGTAGGCATACAATAAATGTTTATGGAATCCTGGTGTATATATACCTGTATTTTTTTTCATCTGAGGTGAAATCTACTTTCAATAGACGGTAGAAGCAAGATGTTCCTGGCACATGACAGACGGACTCAAAGTGTCTGTGATAAGAGGGACATGGACAGAATTCCTGGAAGAGGCGTGTTCGCTCAGCTTCCTTATTATCATGTCACCTCCCACTCTTCATTGATTTTCTCAAACATCCAAAGACATTAGAATAAATTATAGAGCCTTACAGTTATTTAGTCCATGAGGAGATAGAATTCAGGAATCTATCCAAGACTTGTCACTACCTGAGCTAGAAGGGCCTTTAAAATATACTTTGATGGACTCGAGTGCTAGCATGATAGATTGGCCCTAGGGGTTTTCTTCTGATAAAATGAAAGAGAAAGAAGAAGAGGGAGAAAAAAGGGGGAAAAGTGAGAGACAAGGGGGTCCTCCAACCCCCAAACTCAGCATATTCATATGAGCATATAAGACTAAAAAGAGGCAATGTCAAAATTAAATTTGAAAAATTCCATCCTAATTATATGGATGAGGAATCCTCTCCCCTGCCCCCACAGAGGAAGGCTTCCTATCTCTTTATTCTGGTGCGGGGAAAAAATGAGAAAGATTGATGAAAGCACCTCTCTTTCAAAAGTCCTCTCTTTCAGTTCAGAGGAAGGGAAATTAAAACACCAAGGAGGTTCATCCATCATGGTCTGCCTCTTGTCTCCTTTCCACCTTTCCTCTCCTTTCTAGATTACTAATCTCTTAGTCACCCTGTCTTCACTCCCTGTCTGATGGTGAGCATGTTTATAACACTTAATATTTGTTATATTCATAGATGCTGGTACTTTAGCACTTAATATTTGCCATATACATAAGAACTCAAAGAATTCATGAATATTAATTTGGTGTCCCAAGCTATTTCAGAAATGAGAGTAAGGAAAGGGAGGCTTAGAAAATCAAAAGGATAATTGCATCTTGAGTGAAAACTTGAGGGCTTCGTCTGGATGCAGGGCCTTCCACACATTTCATCACCAGCTGCATGGCTGTGAGCAAGGGTATCCGTCAGTGTGAGTCAGGTTATGCTGCGGTAACAAGGACCCCCCAAAACTCAATGGATTATAACTATTCAGGTTCACTTCCCTGAATTCCCAGATCCATCACAGGGTGATCACGGCTTGATGACAGAGGAGAAAGAGGGCACACACGGTAGATAACACCTTAGCTCCAAACTCTCTGTCCCTGAAGTGGCCCCATCCTCTCCACTCCCAGTCTGACGGCCAGAGCAAGCCCAGTGCCTCGTCAGGGGCAGCGCGGTCTTCTCACCGGAGAGGCAGCAGGTCCTGTCAACATCACACAGGCAACGCCAGTGAGAGACCTCACCTGCTCAGCTGTGAAAAGTTAAGGTACCCCCCGGATAAAACATAATGTAGTAATTCAGAATGCTTTGGCAATAAGGTAGGGCAGTATCATCATTATTATTCATATCTGCCCACTATACCAACACTCCAAATTCAATGATTCCTCAAAAGGCAACAGAAAAAGTTAGGAAAGCCTTCTTGCTCAGTCACGCTTGACCCAGCTTTTCTGGAAGATACTTCCCAGCGACAACCAACACAGGAGCCCCTCCCTTACCCACAGTTTTACTTTCCGCGGTTTCAGTTACCTACAGGCAACTGTGGTCCAAAAATGTGAAAAGGAAAATTCCAGAAATAAACAAATGGTCATTTTTAACTTGCACACCCTTCCGAGGAACTGAGGAGAGCTCTGGTTGTCCCATTCTATCCTGCCCAGAGCAAGAATCATCCACTTGTCCAGCCCGTCCCGCCATCAGGTACTTGGTAGCCACATGGTAGTCAGAGGGACTGTCCCGGGATCACACTTCTCTGTGCTCCAGTAACTCTTACTTTACTCAANTGGGTTGGGAAGATCCCCTGGAGAAGGGAAAGGCTACCCACTCCAGTATTCTGGCCTAGAGAATTCCAACTGTATAGACCATGAGATCGCAAAGAGTTGGACACGACTGAGCGACTTTCACTCAAAAAAAAGCATAAGATGAGCGGAATCCCTCTACCATAATCACATATATAAGGTTTACGACGTAGTCTATAATGAAAAGAATGTGGTGTCAGCAGAGGAAAAGACATATACATCAGAAGAAGAGACCAAAGAATCCAGAAATATGCCAAACTGATTTTGGAAAAAAGTGCCAAATTCAGTGAAGGAAGAATAGCCTTTTCAACAAATGGTACTAGAACAACTGGGCACTACATTGGCAGGGAAAAAAAAAAAAGAAATGCATTTCAACCTAAACCTCAAAACTTAAATAAAAATCAACTCAACGTGAATCATGAACTTTAAAGTAAAACATAAAACTGTAAAGCTTTTGGATAAAATATAGTAGAAAATCTTTAGGTCTATAGGCCAAGGGATAGGCAAAGAATTCTTAGACCTGACACCAAAAAGCACAATCCATAAAAGAAAAATCTGACAAATTTGACCACATCAAATTTTAAAAACTCTCTGAAAGACTCTGTAAGAGGATGAAAAGACAAGCTACACAGTGAGAAAATATCTGCAAACCATGTATCTGACAAAGAACCTGTATTTATTATATANAGTAAAACATAAAACTGTAAAGCTTTTGGATAAAATATAGTAGAAAATCTTTAGGTCTATAGGCCAAGGGATAGGCAAAGAATTCTTAGACCTGACACCAAAAAGCACAATCCATAAAAGAAAAATCTGACAAATTTGACCACATCAAATTTTAAAAACTCTCTGAAAGACTCTGTAAGAGGATGAAAAGACAAGCTACACAGTGAGAAAATATCTGCAAACCATGTATCTGACAAAGAACCTGTATTTATTATATATAAAGAACTATCAAAAATCAACAGTAAAAGAACAAACAATTCGAAATATAGGCAAAAACCGAACAAATGAACAGGATCTACTAATGGCAAATAAGCATTTAAAAAGATGTTCAACATCATAATGCATTAGGAATAATATTAAGTTAACACTAAGAGATATCGCTACATACCTATAGGAATGGCTAGAATTTTAAAAAGTGGTAACACCAAATGCTGACAAGGATGTGGAGAAAGAGAATCACTTATACATTGCTGGTAAAAATGTAAAATGGTACTACTACTTTACAAAAGAAAATGGCAGTTTCTTACAAAACCAAATGTGCTTATCAAACAATTCATCAAGTGAACTTTCATCCATATAACCCAGAGAAATGAAAACTAATGTTCACACAAAACCTGTTCATGAATAGCCATAGACCCAAGGACTGTAGCTTGCAAGGCTCCTCTGTCCATGGACTTCTCCAGGCAAGAATACTGGATTGGGTTGCTATTCTCGTCTCAAGGAGATGTCTTGAGACATCTCAGGTCTCCTGAATTGCAGACAGATTCTTTACTGTCTGAGCCACCAGAGAAGACAGTAGCTTCATTAGTTAATAACTAAAACTGGAAACAACCAAAATGTCCTTCAAGAGGATATACCATAACACTCTTGATATCCATGTCATGGAATACTAGTAAGCAAGCAAGTGAAGTCACTCAGTCGTGTCCGACTCTTTGCGACCCCGTGGACTGTAGCCCTCCAGGCTCGTCATTCCATGGGATTCTCCAGGCAAGAGTACTGGAGTGGGTTGCCATTTCCTTCTCTTGGGAATAAAAAAGGAACAAACTATTGATAGATGCAACAACTCTGCTGGAACTCAAGGGAAAAAATGAAATCTGCCAACCTTGAAAGGTTAAATACTAGAGGATTCTGTTTATATTACATTCTTAAAATAACAAAATTATAGAAATGGTGAACAGATCAGTGGATGCTACAGGTCAGAGTGCTAGGGAAAGCAGGAAGGTAACTATTCCTATAAAAGTTGGTAACACGCGGGAGCCTGTGATGAACTGTTCTCCATCTTGACCACAGTGATGGTCACGTGAATATGCATGTGATAAAACTGCACAGAACTAAACACACACACATACAAACAGAAATGAGTCCATGTAAAACTGGTTAAATCTGAATAAGATGGATGAGCTGTATCACTGTATCAGTGTATCACCCCCAATTTCCTGATTATAATATTATATTTGTCTATGTGCTTCCCTGGTGGTTCAGCAGTAAAGAATCCACCTGCAATGCAGGAGACCCAGGTTCAATCTCCGGGTTAGGAAGATTCCTTGGAGAAGGAAATGACAACCGATTCCAATATTCTTGTCTGGGATAATCCCATAGACAGAGAAGCCTGGTGCACTAAAGTCCATGGAGTTGCAAAAGCGACTAAACAACAACATATTATAGTCTACTTATGCTATATGTTACCACTCGGGAAAATGGACGGAGGGTACATGGGATCTTTTTTTTTTTTAACTGCATGTAAATCTACAGTTAACACCATTTTTTTTTTAAATTTCTTATTCCAGTAAGAAAAACCTAAATATTGAGAACACTATACAGTAAGTATTTCAAAGACCTGAAGCTTCCCTAAGGGCTCAGCAGGTAAAGAATGTGCCTGCAAGGCAGGAGACACAGGAGATGCACGTTCAATCCCTTGGTCAGGAAGATCCCCTGGAGGAGGAAACGGCAACCCACTCCAGTATTCCTGCCTGGAGAATCCCATGGATGGAAGACCTTGGAGGGCTACAGAGCATAGGGTCCCAAAGAGTCGGACGTGACCGAGTGACTAATACTTTCACTTTCACAGACTTATCACAGATGACTGATTTTCATGCTCTCAAGTGGGTAGCCACATAATTCAACTCCATCGACAACACAGAATCCACAGATTTGTTCAAGTTTTCCTTTCTTCCTTCTCTTTCTTTCCTCCTCTATCATTCCAACAACTCCCTTCAAAACAGGCTGTTAAGAGAGAACTGCAGTATACGTGTGTGGGGTGTGTGCGTACATGTGTGTGCACACTACAATTCCACGTTCTCTCTAGTTTTATAGAAATACACACAGAGGTGTGGGTTGTTTTTAACCATACTTAATAATCAACCTTCCGTGCTCTTGGTTTCTAATTTTAAACTACATATGGTCACATTTTGTACTTCCCTTTAAAAATAAACATCAGCTATTCATGACAATAGTTGCTTCTGTCCCCTACCCTCACCCCACTACATAGGTAGGTAAATGGTCCTACAAAAAAGTTTCCATATGTTTGCTCTGCAGTTTGACTTGATCACTGGTAGAACCTATGCAATAAGATGTCTTCTGTATACTGAAGCAAAAGTTAATGATTGCTAATTCTGGAGAATAAGCTAAGTTCTTTTTCTGGCCACTGATATATACTCTATTTAATAAGCCACTCTCTTTGGGCAGGGCATTGGTATATAGAGTCTGGTATATTATATAGACGAAGAAGTACTATTTATATACCAGGTACTAAGAACATCTAATTAATACATTGCAGAAAAGCTAGTTTATAGTTCTGACTTTCCCTTGTTTAAAGAATTCTTACAGCAAACATTATTCTCATACTTTTCCCCAACCTTTGCTTTCTAAACAGATTATATATATAGTAGCATCTAATATATGTTCTCCATATAACAGTCATGGGCTAGTACTCTTTTCCTTTAATTTCAAGAAAAAAATTTTTTTGGTAAGATCTGCTGTATTCTCAGACTATTAACTCAGCATCATTCCACCCACTTTTCACATCAAGTCTTATTTGAGGGAGTAGAGGTACACCCTGCCCCAAAATATATCTTTCACAAATGTTCAAAGAAATAAAGACAGAAATTATTCATGTGGTATTTCTTACACAATGGCCCCAAATGTCAGTTTGATATACAATAGCTCTTATAGTATCATTTTCAATTTTAAAGAAACAATCACATAATCAAACAGTGTATTTCCCCCAAATAGCTAAGATTTGGGGAATTAAACATCTATTATCATGTGGCCCGTTAATGTATACAGTCTTTCACATCTTGCTCTTAAAGATAAAATCTTAAATTTTTACTAATCTCTTACTCAGAAAGATACTTAAAAAAAAAAAAATCAGATTTCACTTCCAAGCAAATGCTGAACTGCAATAAGCAGTCTTAAAAGTGCACATCAAATGCCCAATGAAAAATAACACAAAACAGCACAATTAGAAACTGTGGGAATTTTACCTTAACTCTTCTTTCTGTGTCATCTAATTTTAACTCTGCAGAAGCAAGTTTCTTCGCTAAATCAACTCGTTCAGGTAGGTGTTTATCTTCAGAGATCTTTTTCAGTTTCTGTAAAGAAATTTTTGTCCTAAGTAGTTCACCTTCTGTCTCTCTCGCCCTTTTTTCAGATACTCGTTCTTTCTCTCGAGATTTTCTTAAGCGGTCTTTGAGTGCCGTAATCTCATTGTTATGACCAGCAATAAGTTGTGAGATTTTGTTTTCTGTGTCTTCATACTTATTTAGGGCTTTCTCCTGCCTGTACTGAAGCCTTTTCAAAGCCTTATTTTCTTTTAGCAGCTCGGCTAACTTGACCTGGAGTTCAGTTACTTCGTTCTGCAATTCATTGATTTTTAGCTGTCTTGTAGAAAGAACCTGTTTTGTAACACGATCAGGATCTTNGCCTGTACTGAAGCCTTTTCAAAGCCTTATTTTCTTTTAGCAGCTCGGCTAACTTGACCTGGAGTTCAGTTACTTCGTTCTGCAATTCACTGATTTTTAGCTGTCTTGTAGAAAGAACCTGTTTTGTAACACGATCAGGATCTTTTTGAAGTGGCTGCCTATTGAGGCTCTGGGAGCGAAATCCTGCTCGGACTCCCTTTCTGTTTGGTGGACCCTTAGGGCTTGGTTTCCTAGGGGCTGCAAAAGAAACAGTCATAATGTAAAGTGAAAGCTGTATCAGATGTAGAATTATTGACTTATCCTAACACAAATGACTCCATAGCATTCTTTAGTCATTTTGTTTCCTTTAAGGAAACAAAATTAAAAACTTTTTTTAAAAAATGATTTTATAATATTTAAATATTTGGTTTTACTTAGAGCTTTCAATATATTGTTTTTATTAAGAAAGATTTGAAATCTTTTAAGACAGTTCATGAAACATATTCTGATCCAGCAAAACAATATCCCATGGTTTACAAGGAATTATTTTACACTGTTTGAAAAGATGGCAACATCAGGCTCCACCATTTTTACCTTTGAGGATAAGATGGTCACCGTCAGCATTAGCACAGTGCATAATAAATTCAAATTGTCATGATAATCAAGTCATCTGTGCCAAGATATTTGGGACCATAATTTGAAATGTGGAAACATATGGTTTTTTAAAAATTAACTAGAAACCGTTATTTCAGGAGAGATGGTGACAGCATGGCAGAAGATTTGGACCTGGAGTCACAACCTCACTGGTCCTTGGGCAACTCAGCTTAGACCCTTTCCAGGCCTATCTTCCCTTTTGTTGTGAGGATTAACTGAAGTATGCGTATAAGACAGGAAATTCTCCAAAAATATTCTCTGTCAGTATTAAGAACTTAATCCCACGTATCAGTGATTGAAAATGGAAAACACTTTAGTAGTACAGATGTGATTCTAAATGCTTTCTCAGAGGCTTTCTTTTGTGTGATGTTCAAATCAAAAACATCTGGCATAATTTAAGAACAAGATAAATGACTCCAGCCTAAAAAAATAAAAGCACACAAACTCTTTAAAGTGTACATAACACAACATTTCACAAAAATTTTGAATATTATTTACTCAAAATTCATTAAAACTTGGCCTCAATATACAGAGCACCTGCCCTTTAAAAGAGGCATCTGGAAGTTTGCCATAGTTGAAAACAGCGAACTTTAATCTCCAAGGTTACTGCATTTTTTCTAGAAGGAAATGCATTCCAGAGGGGAAAAAATGAAGAAAAACTAGAAAATCCCATCTTTCCCACCTACTTCATGAGCCATGGATTTTATTATGCAAACAGGTAAAGAAAAACATGTTTACAATTTAACATTATAAAGTTTCATTTAAAGAGACAGAAATTTTTTAGAGGGTATACTAAAAGTGTACTGGTTTGGGATTCCAGCTCTATACATGCCTAAATATTTGAAAATAAGTAGTAATAAAAAGAAATGAAGGAAAGCCTATTAGTAACTTTGAAACTATGCTATCCAATATAGTAGTCACCAGCCACATGTGGCGGAGAGGGCAATGGCACCCCACTCCAGTACTCTTGCCTGGAAAATCCCATGGGCGGAGGAGCCTCGTGGGATCCTCCATGGGGATCAGAGTCTAAGAGTCGGACACAACTGAACGACTTCACTTTCACTTTTCACTTTCATGCATTGGAGAAGGAAATGGCAACCCACTCCAGTGTTCTTGCCTGGAGAATGCCAGGGACGGGGCAGCCTTATGGGCTGTCGTCTATGGGGTCGCACAGAGTTGGACACAACTGAAGTGACTTAGCAGCAGCCACATGTGGCTACTGAAAACTGAAATGTGGGTGATCCAAACTGAGTCCATAACTGAAATACACACGAGGTTTCAAACACCTAATTCAAAGAAAAAAAAAAGGAATGCCGAATATTCCACACACTACGTTTTGTACTAACTATATTTAGCAATGATAATATTTTGGATATTCTGGGTTAAATAAAAATTATTAAAATTAATTCCACCTTTCTACCTGTTTTTCTTTTTAAATGTGGCAATAAAAATTATATTTGTGGCTTGTATTTGTGATTTGCATAATACTTCCATTGGAGAAACTGCTCCAATTTTAAATTGGAGCATCTATCATTTCAATTTTCTTTCTTTCCCAACATACTGAGTGAACAGTTTTAGTGTCTATATGCTATTATAGAGTATGTACTCAGCTCTTGGAATGACAGAAACTTTATATATAAAAATGGCTGTACATAAGAATAAATGTTAATCATCCCAGATCTCTGATTTTTATGTATAAAATTATATTGCTCGGAAAATAAGATTTCATGCACGTGGAAACTTAATTTGAGAAGTGAAAGCCTAGGTATTATACAAATCAGGTTACAAATTCTCCACTAATATTTTATTCTATGATATAGCCAGACAAAAAGGGCTTCTGCCACCAACATTTGACATCTTAAAAATCTGAACATTGTTTTCTACTATATTTTATTAACCAGAACTCAAAAAATCTCTCTCACCTTTCATCTATCTCTTTCATTTTCAAAACAATCAAAATGAAATACAGGGCTAGTAACACTCAGAAGAAAGATGACTGACTGTTGTATATATCATTCTTCATCTTCCCCTTGTTAAGTTACCACCAAAAAGAGGGCGGACAAATACTGTTTTCCTTCCATCAGGTGTTAAAATTACAGTATGACTCATTAAAAAAACATGTAACAAAGATAAACTATGCATCTACCAAAAACTTAGTATGTTTATATTACTGATAAAATGAGAAACAGAATATGTGCATAATATGTAATATATAAATATGTATAACCTACATTATTATTAAATTGTATTATACATGTAACTTCTGATAGAGCACAAATTTTATTTCTGAAATAATAAAATAAGCTGAAAATGTAAAAGGAAGAAGGAAGACCATGTAGCCAAATGTGAAATTCTGCAAATTCAAGTGCTCAAGATGCTTTTTAAAATCACATTTGGTTTTTCTTTAGTTTAGTCTGAAGTGAAGTCGCTCAGTCGTGTCCGACTCTTTGCGACCCCATGGACTGTAGCCGAGGCTCCTCCGTCCATGGAATTTTCCAGGCAAGAATACTGTAGTAGGTTGCCATGCCCTTCTCCAGGGGATCTTCCCCACCCAGGGATCAAACCCGGGTCTCCCGCCTTGCAAGCAGATGCTTTTACCGTCTGAGCCACCAGCAAAGCTCAGTTTAGTCTATAACACTGATAATTGCCAGCTTAAGCCGAAAGAAATTAGTGTTTAAGGACGTTATCAGTTTGGTTGGCTTGCACTAAAGTAGATATATTACCAGAGACTTTAATTCAAAAGACAATGCAAAGCAGAAAACAGTACAAGTCAGGTTGAAATTTTTCTGGGTGATACTCAAACTGTTTCTCACAGCTTTTTCTTAATTATCTTCTTAAATAAAACTGCTTCTAGGTAAGGAGTGAAAAATTAAAGTATTCCTACCAATAATTCCCATGGTATGTGAATGATTTCTTGAGAATAAACAGTCATTTCCTAAGATTCAACCCTAAGGTCTGTTTATTCTTAATTATGCAGCAGAAGTTTAATATCAGATCATGCTCTCAACCACAAAATCAAAACAAGAAAATGACACTGGGATAGATTTGGAGGAAGAGACTATGAAACCTGCAGCACTGTACTCGTAGCCAAAACAAACAAACAAAAACATACCAGCAAAAACCATATAGAAAAAAAAAATTTGTTAAAGTTGTTAAAAGTGTCAACATCCCTGGGAAGCCTGATCAAGGATTCACGAAAAGGTTGCTTTCAAAAGGAACGCACATTCTTTGCAGATTTTAAAAGGCAAATGTTACTTTTCAAAGTAAAAATTTATAAAGGCAAATGTAATCAAACTCCTGCTTCGAACTTTTCAATAGCTAACTATTCCTCCCACAGAAACAGCCACTATCTTAACACAAGATTCCAGGCATTTCATTACCTCACCCTGTTCTCCTTTTCAGTTCACATACTACTTCCTGCCTTGCAATCTTACCACTCTAAGCTACTAATGTGATGGCTGTATTGTATCTATTAACCGATACCATAAAACCTCATTTTACTGACGCTGGGAAAGACTGAAGGCAAAAGGACAAGGGGGTGGCAGAGGATGAGATGATTACACAGCATCACCAACGCAATGGACATGAATCTAAGCAAACACTGGGAGATACTGAAGGACAGAGAAGCCTGGCGTGCTGCAGTCTATGGAGTTGCAGAGAGTCGGACACGACTCATCGAGAGAATAACAACAAATAAAACCTCATTTCCCTCAGCTTACCTATGATGTACTAGCGGTCCTTACATATTTTGTTACTAAGTATATACAGATTTTCTTGACTAGGGATTTATTAAGATGAAGAAGAGATTTCCAGAACATTATGCAGTCAAATATGTATTAATACTTAGCTCCAGACTAATAACATTCTAACAAGAAAAATTATTTCTAAAGATTTATGCTGTTCCATTATAACACCATTTAATAGAAAACAGACTGGTGGTCCCCAGTTCCATTTCTAAGCTGAGTCTGAACTTTTTCAGTAAGCAGAAGTAATTTTACCCAATCTATAAAAATGCCCCTAACCACGTTATATCCATGCTTTTCACAACTTTCCGCAAATAAAGAAAGGTACAAATGTTTTGTGATTTTTTTTTTTTTTTTTTTTTTTGCCTTTACAAACCCCAAGACAATCATTTATTCAGGAACAGGCAAAAACAAAAATGAGAAACCTCAGGTAGAGTTCTTTCTTCTGGATACAGTATGGCTGTGAATGTAACAAAGGATAGTACACTGTAAACAATATGTATAAAATATATCCTATTCTCATTCACACAGGTTTCCTTAAGCATTCAGAATGAATATTCTAGGTCTACTGGAGTCTTTTAAAGGATGCTTACCGTGATGATGCACTTGGCTATCTGAAGTTTGTTTTTTAGGGTGTTTTCCCTTAATACTTGCAGGTGGGGAGGGCGGCCACCCCTGCGACGACAGGCCAGAAGACTGTGGAGTAGCTTCAAAATCAGATGAACAGTAAGAAGAATAGTTTCTGCTTGTCTTACCTTCTTGATGAGTGGCTGGACTTCTTTCTCTTTCCCCCATGGCTTTGCAAAATAGTCTCTATTCACATAATTTTACAGATTCTTCTCAGAAAAGTCCACAACAAGCCTGAAGAGCAATTTTTGATTCTTCAGATTCTGAGGATAATATTCAGGTCTGAGCAATCTGTTTTCTCTACGTATCTTTAGTCCACAATTCACAATAGCAACCAGAAGATAGGCTTTTTTCCTCTACAATTAAGGAAGAAGGAGGGAAACTCATCATATTTCATGAAATAGATTTCAAGAGTTAATTACAATGAAAGATACCAAAAGCAAAACAACATATTGCTTAGAATTTTAAAAAGAGGGCATAATTTAATTCATCTATATTTTCATACATAGTTCTCTACAGTATTTGGAGAATAGACAGACTGTCATAGACTAGATAGGGAACATCTAAAGTACCTGACATACACTTGCTTCTGAATAAATGTTAACTGAATCTGACTCCCTTGAATCTTTAAGATTTATAACACACACAAATGCTAGGTGAATAATAAAGTCACCAGTTTTTGGTTTGGGTGGTAAAGAACAAGCCTGCTAACAAAAATAAGAAAAATATCTAAGACTGACAGCATAAAAATGTAAAACTGAACCATGAGAAAAATTAATCAAATTAAGGCACTTGAAGAAAAATATTTATAACATGACAGAAAAATCATGACCATCCTTAACAATCAATAAATACCTCATATCACGCCACAAGAAAGATAGGAGGTCAAAAGATAAATGGGCAAATACATGTTAAGACCCACAGCAGGCAATACAAAAATAGGCACAAAAAATATTCAACTTCACGTATCATTTTAAAATCTAACAAATTTCCAAAGATTCCTCAAAATAACACTCAATGCTTCCAAAATGACTATCAAGACAAGACTGGGGGAAAAAAGCTGGCAAAATAGGTTAAAACTTTAATTATGCTTTTAACCTTTCATCTAATTATTCTACTCCTGGATACCAAGAAAATTATCCTAAAAACAGGAGTAAAGTTATGCACAAATGTTACTCTGGCACAATTAAAAAGAAAAAAAGTAACCAAAATGTCTAACCATTGCAAAATAAGAAATTAAGAAATGTACTGAAAAAAATCAATACAGCATAATATTATGCAGATGTCAAAAATGTTTACAAAAAGTTTAACAAGGAAGATGCTTACACTATTATGGTAAAGGAAAAATCGAAAGTGTTGTATACAATATGACCTTCACTACAGAGTCACTGAAAAATGCTGAGTACTCTTTTTAACTGAACTCAGGAACTGGGAAAAAAAAAACACACACACCTGCAAAAACCAAGGTATACACGTACACAAAAATGATTTCTGTCTGGGCAACACGGATTTTAGATAAGTTTATCTGTCTGTTTAACAGAGTTTAATTTTCTAGTAAAATGAAACCAGATTACTTTTATAATCAGAATAATTCTTAATATTTAGAAGAAACAGAGTCCATTGAGGAAATTAGTGTTAAAAGAATACTGGGCCTGGTAGTAAATGAAAGAGACACACACAGGGCAGCATTACTGCCATTCACTGCCGCACTGTGCAGTGGGAAAGGACCACATCCTTCCAAATGACCATCAGCAGGGAACTGGCTACCCACACTGGACACCTTCACACAGCGAAGTAGTGTGCCACCAGGCTCTTAGGGCAATGAGGACTACTTCTGCATAATCTCTGCAGTTTGCAGTGATCGCCAAGAGACACTAAGAAAAGGAAGAGGAAGAAAGGCATGCATAGTATGCTACCACTTATTGAAGGAGGGTTATAAATTCATATTGATAACTTGCATATTTTTAAAAAAGTAGAGGAATAAACTATTCACTTCATGAAAACACAATAGGTTCTCCAGGGCAGGGGTGTTCAACGGAACTGTGAGCAAGAATGGAAATGTTCTTAGAGAAGAGACTGGTGGTTGCCAAGGGGGAAAGAGCTGGGAGAACAATGGAGTGGGAGGTTGGGGTTAGCAGATGTAAGCTTTTATATACAGAATGGATACTGCACAGCACAAAGAACTACATTCAGCATCCTATGATAAACCATAATGGAAAAGAAGGTACGTATTAAAAAAAAAAACCAAGGTATGTATATGTATAATGGAGTCACTTTGCTGTACAGCAGTAATTAGCACAGCACCGTAAATCAACCATACTTCAATTTTAGAATACAGAAATGTTTTAAAATCAGTTCAGTATGATAGCTAGCCACATGCAGCTATTGAACACTGAAATGTGGTAAGTGTGAATGAGGAACTAATTTTTAATTATGTTCAACTTTAATTAACTGTTAAAAGCCAAATGCACTGGTGGTTAGCTGATTTAATGATACAGCTTCAGAGGAAGGTAAGAAGCTGAGCTGAGGGACAGGGATAGGAGTTAGACTTCTATACCTTAACTTCTGTACACTCAATGCTGGAAATCATACTTTTTGGAAATTGGGTTTTTAAAAAGCACTTCCTATGAATCAAAAGAAAATCTAACTGTAGGTGGCTCAGACAGTAAAGAATCCAACTGCAATACAGGAGACTCGTGTTCAATCCCTCAGTGGGTAAGATGCCCTGGAGAAGGCAATGGAAACCCACTCCAGGATTCTTGACTGGAGGATCCCATGGACAGAGGAGCCTGACGGGCTATAGTCCGTGGGGTTGCAAAGAGTCAGACCCAACAAAGCAACTTTCAATGAGCAACTAACACTTTCACTTTCATATATACAGTTGGTGGCAAAGCCACACAGATTAACCAGTACTAACAACTTTAAAGAACACAATCCCTAGGGAGATGTCCCTACTGACAAGAGGTTCAAATTTTTTCTAAAAACAATTTTCAATAATCGTATTGCTGGTATTATTCTACAATCTAGAAATGTGATCATACTAGAGAGCAAGAAAGCTATGAAACACTCCTGATGGAGTGTCAGAAGGGTTCAGGACAGTGCTCCAGGAAGCTCTGACCAGTCAACAATGGGACAATTGCATCTTCAATAAGAACTGTATCAGCAAAGGATTAAAACACACAGAACGTGTTTAAATTCATGAGGTCATACTTATTTTAAAAAGCTAATGAGTTACCTCTGAAAGATACTAAGGAACCAACTCATTCATCTGAAAATTGATACATGAAGAGGAAAAAAATCCAACATGTATCCTGTCTACACTGTTACAAGCTGTATCTTCGAACAACAAAATAGTAGATTAGAGGAAGTATTTCTTTACAGAATTATTCTAGCTAATAAATTAAAAGGGGGAATATTCCAATGACAGAATTAGAACATTGTCACTTTGTAGTTACTAATGCAATAATGAAACCAGATCATGCTCACTAATGGCTAACACCACAGAAAATAATCAGACACTGTGTGCCTCCAGAGGAGACGCAACAATTCCACTGAGGTAATAGATTTCTCCTACAAGAAACATAAAATCCGATTTTGATCCAGCTTCTAAACTGAAATAACAATTTATAGAAAATTCAGGGGACAGAGGTACAAGGAAGCAATTAGCAAAATCTACTTTGTGGCCAATTCTGTAAGACCAACTGGCTTCTTTAACATAAACTGCAAGTAGAAAAGGAAGAGATAGGGAAAGGTACCCACGTATTTTAAAGGCCTCAGGAAAACGACTGCCATCTATGAGCCTTGTTTCAATCCTAAATCAAACAAATTATGCAAAAGAAAATTATAAAACTGAGAAAATTAAAACACTGACTAGATATTTAATGACATTAAGGAACTGCTATTGCTTTAGGTAAGATCATGATATTATGGTGTTTTTTTTTTTTAAGAGGCCTTATATTTCAAGGTAGATGTTGAGATATTTATAGATAAAATTAAATAATGCCTGGAGTTTACTTCAAAATAATCCACAGGGAAGGAGGTAAACGTATATATTAAATAAGACTGGCCATGAGTTAGTAAAACAATGTAAAAACTGTGGACACCTGCAGCTTCATTACCCTAATATCACTGCTTTTGTATTTGTTTGAAATTTCCCTTAGTAAATAAATAAATAAATAAATAAATGGTTCATGAAGGAAAGGTGAACTTATGAAAATTAATTGTATTTCCATGTACTAGTGACCAATAGTGGAAAATAAAGAGAGGAAAACAATGCTGTTTAAAAAAAAAGATTTTTTAAAAGGCAATGGCAACCCACTCCAGGATTCTTGACTGGAGGATCTCATGGACAGAGGAGCCTGACGGGCTACAGTCCATGGGGTTGCAAAGAGTCAGACCCAACAAAGCAACTTTCAATGAGCAACTAACACTTTCACTTTTATTTTACAGAAATAAAATCAGCAGTATTTAAAAAGCCTAGGCTAAACAAAGTGAAAAACTGTAGCTATGTGAAACATAATTTCTGCATCAGAAGAAATCTTAAACAAAATGTCTATTTAGAGTGTTCTCAGGGGAAGAAAAAAAAGTATTGCTCCATTAAAGCAAGAACAGAATAATTGTTTTAAAAAATCAAAACAGAGTTCTTAGGCAAACTAACGTAGAATTTAGATTTTATTGCCTGGCAATCTCCCTCTCTGTTACAATTAGCTATTTGAGCTGAAATCAGCAAAGGCAAGGATTAATATTAGAAATATATAAATCAGTCTGAATCTTTCACTTTGCAAATCATGANAAAAAAAGTATTGCTCCATTAAAGCAAGAACAGAATAATTGTTTTAAAAAATCAAAACAGAGTTCTTAGGCAAACTAACGTAGAATTTAGATTTTATTGCCTGGCAATCTCCCTCTCTGTTACAATTAGCTATTTGAGCTGAAATCAGCAAAGGCAAGGATTAATATTAGAAATATATAAATCAGTCTGAATCTTTCACTTTGCAAATCATGAAAGAAAATATTTACACATGTAAAAAACTGTCCAAGAAAAAAGGATAATGAATTAAGGCAATTAAGTGGATCTATCACTTATCAGGTGTGCAAATCTCAATCTACATCTAAATCTCAATTTTCTCATCTGTAAAATGGAAATAATAATGGTACCTTCCTTAGAATATTGCTGTGACAACTAAATGGAATAATTAACTATCCCACAGTAAGCACTTGCTAAATATCAATAATTATATTTATAATACAAACATACAAGATGCTCAGTAGATTCTGATTAATGTTCCCTGTCAAAGGCTTTCAGTTTTAATTTTAGTAGCATAATTAAAAGTTAACTATATGATACGGCTGAGGATTATTTCTGTTTATATGCATATAGCAGAAGTAGTTCCCTATGACCTATCCCCTCTAAGTCAGGAATCCACCTAACTTTCCTTGCAAAGGGTAAGAATCCACAAAAACATTACCTGTCATTCATCTCCNAAAAAAAAAAAAAAAGAGTAAGTTTTATAATAGAAAAATCTAGAAGTAGACCCAGCTACAATATGGTGGATGATTTAGTCCCCAAGCTGTGTCCTACTCTTGCAGCCCCATGGAGTGTAGCCCACCAGGCTCCTCCGCCCATGGGATTTTCCAGGCAAGAATACTGACATGGGTTGCCATTTCCTTCTCCAGGGGATCTTCCCAACCCAGGGACTGAACCCTGGTCTCTGGCATTGCCGGCAGATTCTCTACCAACTGAGCCACCAGGGAAGCCCAGTTAAACTTTTGTTTTCTCTTTATCTCTTGCACGTATTTTCTAATGTGCAGGTTTTATGTCTGGCAGGCTTTCCCTGTCAGGTTTGACCACCAAAGCTCCGGGCTTACATTCTATTCATCTAACAACCCCATTGGAAAAGAATACCTCTTTTCCGATTGATCCAGAAGAAATCCTGGTATTAAAATCTCTGTTCATACCTGAGCATGAACTAATTACTGTGGCCAGGTGGATCCTTTGGGTGAGGAGGGCAGAAAAGAATTTTCATGTTCATCCAGAAGAGTTGAGAGAGGTGGTTATCCAAAGGACAACTGGAATCTTGCTACAAGAAGGAATATGGGGCAAAACCAATAGATGTCCCCAAAAGTGATGATAAACTTTTATTCAAATGGGTTCATAGTGTCTGGTGATTTTTTAATTCTTTTAAGAAAAGCACAAAGTTCCCTAGTCTTTAATATATATACGATCAGCCAAACTGGTTGTCTGCTGACCCCTTCTGATTTATGGTACCTCCACTGTCAAGACTTCCCTGTCAATAATTTCCAGGACTTTCCAGAGAGTATCTCATACTTACAACCAACCTCACTGGTAATCCTTAGGAAAGAAAGCAGGGCTACTGCCCTGGCATGTGACAATCTACCTCATTTCTCTCCAGAACCCAGCAGTTTTCACTGGTGGCTGTCACTGATTAACTGAGTACCACGACTTATGTCCATGCCAAAGTTGAACTGGGATGCTGCCAGTTATATGCGATTGTTTCTCGGTTCCTAGCCTGCCTTTCTATTTTCTATTATGTGATGCTGAGACTAGAACGCAGCTAACTGCATCTCCCAGGCTCCCTTGTGACTTGGCTTGCTGCCGGGTTCTGACAGCAGGAGGCATTAAGGAAAGGGCTGGAAGGCAGGCAGTGAGGACAGGGATGTTCTTCTTCATGTCCTTGTTCTTATAATGTTACTCCAGCAGCAGCAGCAGCAGCTGATTCTAGTCTGATACGTTTTTTGTTTCTCCTTGGACCAGATACCTGGATTTCTCTCGTGTGGGTATAGATAGCAGCCCTGTTGGATCTTTTCTCTGAGTTCCTAAGTTTTAGTGACCCCCACCTCTCTTCTTTGGTTCCCTTAACCCATACAGGTAATTGCCTTTTGCACGGCCCTTAGAATATTAGTTAAAATTAAAGCCTACACATAAAATAAGGAGAACATTAAAAAAAAAAAAAAAAACTATCAAAACTGCCCTCTGAGAGGGGACTGATCTGATCTACCTCTCTCAGTCTTCCTCTGCTTCTATTTCTGGCTAAGAAGGTATTTAAAGGTCACTGTAAACGACTGCCCGTCTCCAAGCTTCTCAGTTGGCTTCGTGCCTCCTTCTATTTAATCCTCCCAACTGAACATCTGATTCATCATTTTAACAATAACCCTTTCCCTCTGCCTCCCCTCCCTTCGTGGCTCTCCTCCCTGGCCTGTCTGGACATGCTTGTGATGTTAGATGCCTGTACTTGAGCTGTCCTTTTTGTATCCATGGTGATGGATGAAAAATAAGCTGCTTTGGAGTGATTTAAACTTTAATCCATTCAAATGATGCATGCTTTATTACTATGCAGGTGACTTTTTCCCCCCCAGTACTTTCAGATCACTGAAATCTTGAATTATTAAAGAATTAACATGCCTTTTCTTTTCTTCCTCTCTTTTCTTTTTCTTCTTTAAAAAAATTTTTTTTTTGCCTTGCTAAGTTCAAATAATCTTTTTCATCTCAGAACCTGCAACTCTTTTCTTGATAATTAAATCAACAACAAAAAAATAATTTCAAAAATATGATTCCAAAGGAAAAGGAATTACCAAAGATATTTAAAGTTCCTCCTCACTACATGTATATAAGGGACTTGTATTAGGCTAAGTAAAACTTGGAGAGCCTATATAACACTTGGGAAACATAAGCAAACTGTAAAACATCTACAAAGTGTCACTTCCCAAAACGCTGGCCTCTTAAAACCAGTATGTGAAAAGACTTCAGTGGTCTCTAGGTATAGTATTACATAACTGGCTGCAAATCTTTCTGAATTCAGGAAAGAGAAAATATCAGCCTGGTGGCAGTTTTCAGCACTAGTGCTAAAAGCTGCTGATCATTTTTAAAAAAACAGGCTTTGTTTTATCAAAACAAGCTTTTAAAAAAACAGGCATTTTTTAAAAACAAATTTTGCAAGCAATGGTTTCTAGCTAAAATGTATTAACTCTTTCCATTCTATCAATGTTTATAGTTTCCTTCTCATCTATGAATGACACTGACTTTTCAGTGATCTAAAGTTTCTTTACATTAAAAAAAATGTAATAAATGCTACAAGTGATACAAATGAATAGCAGAAGTCATGAAGGCAGCAGTTACGGGACACTTAATTCTCCACATTTGTGCTACAGTCAAGAGCCAAGGTCCTGTCTGTTTTTCTGGTGGGGAAGGGGGCGAGGGGGTGATATGCATTTGCACACTTTTCTTAACTGTTACCTCTCTTATTTTCCTGCTTCAAAGTCTGGGCACTCTTTGAATTAGTGTTTTTGTTTTCTGGATATATTCCTAAGAGTGGAATTGCTGGGTCATTGCACGCCAATGTTCATAGCAGCATTATTTGCAATTGCCAAAATACAGAAACAACCTAAGTATCCATCCACAGATAAACAGATAAAGAAGATGGGGTGTATATACACAATGAATATTGCTCAGCCATTAAGGAAAAAAAGAATGCAGCTGTGCCATTTGCAGCATGAATAGACTTGGAGGGTATTATGCTAAGTGAAATAAATCAGAGAAAGACAAATACTGTATGACATCACTTATATGTGGAATCTAAAAAATGAAACAAACTAGTAAATAAAACAAAAAAGAAAGACTCACAGATACAGAGGACAAACTAGTGGTTACCAGTGGGGACAGGGAAGATGGGAGGGGGCAGGCAGGGGTAGGATTTTAAGAGGTATAAAACTACTGGGTATAAAATAAGCTCGAAGGATATATTGCACAACACGGGGAATATAGCCAATATTTTATAAGAACTATAAATGGGATATAACCATTAAAAGTATACCTATAACTTACATAATATTGTGCATCAACTATACTTCATTTTTAAAAAATAGAAAAAAAGAACAGTAACAAAACAAAACAAAAACCCCACAAAAGTCTGACACTCAAAGATCAATGTAAACAGAGGTGAGTTAGCCTTGGGGAAAAACATTAATGTCATATGAACAATCAAGAATAGGCAAGCTCATAGAGACAGAAAGTAGAACAGAGGTACCCAGACATAAAAAAGCCAGCAGGGGATGGGAGCTACTGTATAAAAGATACAGGATTTTTGTTTGAGATGATGAAAACCTTCTGGAAATAGACAATGGTGATGGTAATGCAACTTTTACATTTATTTAGTGCCACTGAATTGTACATTTAAAGTAGTAAAGTTTACACAGTGATGTTTATTTTGGTGGTGGTTTAGTCGCTCGGTCGTGTCTGACTCTTTGCAACCCCATGGGCTATAGCCCGCCAGGCTCCTCTGTCCATGGGATTCTCCAGGCAAGAATCCTGGAGTGGGTTGCCATTCCCTTCTCCAGGGGATCTTCTCAACCCAAGGATCAAACCTGCATCTCCTACACTGCAGGCAGATTCTTTACCACTGAGCTACCAGGGATATTTTACCACAATTTTAAAAAATATTGCAATTCATGGCTGTTCTTAGCCTTGATGACAGAAGCTTTCATGAACTGGCACAGGTGGTCACATCTGGCTTTAAAGCTGAATGAAGCTGGCATGGACGGGATGCCCCTCCTGAAAATTCAGAAGCAAAGCAGGACTCAGGGCAAGTCTAGGCTGAGCAGCAGTAACCGTGCGATTCATTAGACTGGATCCTGAGATGAGAGTGAGGGACCTGGGACTTCTCTGGTGATACAGTGGTTAAGAATATGCTTTCCAATGCAGAGGATGCATGTTGGATCTCTGGTTGGGGAACTAAGATCCTACATGCCGCAGGACAAAGAAGCCCAAGTCCACAACTACTAACCCCGAGCGCCCTTGAGCCCCCTTGCCACAACTAGAGAAGTTGGAGTACCACAACGAAGTACCACATCTAAGGCCAGATGCAGCCAAGTAAATAAATAAATAAGAAACGCAAATACACCCAGTTGCCTATGGCTGCTCTTAAAAAAAAAAAAAATGAGTGAGTGACCTGAATCTGAAGACGCAGGCAAGAAATGAGACAGCCGGAAGCCAGATCCCACTTGTCCTGTTCGGCATCCCCGAACTCTGTTTCTTCTTGTCAAAGGCACAGTGGCCAGCTGCTTGCTCTTGGTGACAGGACAAGAGTGGGGTCCTGGTCATGGTATCGAGACCAGGCAGCAGGTCACTAGGTAAGACATTACCCAAGACATTTAAGAAAGCTGTAAGAGTTGGATGAATTGAGAAGACTTTTCACCAGATAATACAAATTGAAAAATATAAAGACAGAGAGTGGGATAAAATTTATTGAACTTGAAAAGTATCTTTGGTCTTCCCCTTACCCACTTACTAATATTGTATGAGATTTCCTGTTGGTCCAGAGTTGTAGCTACTGCCCAAAGCTGAGATCATTCTCTGAAGGGAAGTGAAAGTGTTAGTTGCTCAGTCATGTCTGACTCTTTGCGAGCCCATGGACTGTAGTCTGCCAGGCTCTCTCTGTCCATGGAATTCTCCAGGCAAGAGTACTGGAGTGGGTAGCTATTCCCTTCTCCAGGGGATCTTCCTGACCCGGGGATCGAACCCACCACTCCTGCACTGCAGGCAGATTCTTGACCGTCTGAGCCATCAGGGAAGCCCCATCATTCTCTAAAGAGCCATAAATAATTAGGACTCAAAACGTTCCGCCAGAGCTTATTAAGAAGTATAGAGTCAACCTTAACCCTAACAACCACTACCTTCAGAAACTCCTTTCTTTGCCTTCATCTTACCAAAGGAAAGGCCCAGGGGGTGGGCGCGAGGGGCAGAAATCCAGGAGAATAATGCACAGAGATTCATCAGATGCCTTGAAGAAGAGCCGACTAGCATCTTGGTCCCTGAATAATGCCCGCTAAGTTGCAACCTCTTGGGAACTTTGTGCTGCCATTGGACTAAAGCATTTGAGCTGGTTTGGGGGTGTCTCCCATGGTTTATGAGGCATGCATAGAGACTAAATGTTCATTTCTGGGCTAAAATTTCTGATGGTGAGAGTAGAAGAGCCACTCCCAATAAGGCTTGAAAATACAATGTGCCTAGAAGAAGGAAGGGATCCTGGCCCCAATCTGTTGGCCGTGGTGTTAAAGGACACAGCAGGGACATCTGGAGCCTCAAGAGTCCGTGTGAGGGAGCGGGGAATTAGAGGAGAAACAGAAGCGCACGGGGGAGCCCAGGAGACCCATGAGTGGTCGATGCACAACCCAGACAGACTGGAAGGATGACCAGCAGGGTAACCTGAAGGAAGTCTGGCTGGACCTTCTCTTCCTCCCACCAACAGAGGGGACCGTGGGGAAAGCTGAGCATTGCCCCAAGGCACCCACACTTCACCTGCCTGGGGACCACCTCATCCTCAGAGGCATTGGCATCAGACAAGAACATGATGAACCAGAGAGAGACTAGTGATGCCTCCCCACTGAGACCCATGGGCCATCACAGAAGAAGGTGGAGGCTGGCCCTCTCCACACTCCAGAGCTCCAGCTTCTACTGTGGAGGGGAGGAAAACAGACTGAGTCAGAAATGAGCCTGAAGTTTTAAAACTGAAATACACTTCCAACCCTGAAAGTAGCAGCCGTGCTATAGAATCTGCCCAAAATGTTAATCTGGAATTCAAGACAGCACAGTGGAAAGCAGTGATACCGCTGTATTTTTGAATACTGAGACAGCTTCATTAACATACATAATCCAACTATATACTTGATTTTTTATGAGTTTTTTTCACTTGATGACAACCATTTTCTCATCTTAAAAAATCTTCACAGTCTCAAAAAGTCTATATAAATATTGTTTATAGTAGTCTATTTCCATTTTACAGATAGGTCACAACTTGTTAACCATTAATATTGTAGGATACTGATGTTGTTTTCAAATTTTAAGAATTGAATTCGAACATTTATTTGTTCCTTTAAATGTGATTATTATTTTCATTATTAAATATCCACTGATCCATAGACAAAGAGATTCTGACCACCAAGTAATCCATTAGAACACAGTCTGTGGTATTGGTAAGCTAGTCAGGAGTTTCTGATGATGCATTTCCTAAGCTGGCAGCATTACACACTTTATGCTTCCGGTGCTTGCCAATTTGTATGGAGCTGATGGCTGTGGTCCTAAAGCATATAACATGACCCTGCCTTCTAAAATATAAGCACCTCAGGGTGGGAGTTTGTCTCTGTTTCATTCTATGCCATATGCCTGGTACCTAGAACAGGGGTCAACACAGAGTAGGCACCAAAATAGTAGTTTAAAACAAAAAAAAAACTAATGTAGTTTTAAGTAGAAATGGGACTTAATTACTCTTCAATTTCCTTTTGGTTTTTGCAGAGTGCCTTTATGGGAAGCACATGGGAGGTGGTTAGGATGGGAATGGACCTAACAGAAGAAAATGACAGGAGGCAGGGCCACTAGAAGACAGAACAAAGTGGGGGAAGGAGCTGAAGGTTCTGGTATCTGAACAAATATTGACAAGATGCTGCAGCTTTGTTTTTATATTTAAGTTAACCAATTCAATTAGGGAGATATCAGATTCATAATAACATGGCTGAAACCATGCAGTGGTCATACAGGGGAGGTTATTCCTAGTGTTGCCAAGTGTGGACTGAACACACACATCTAACCCTCTGCCCCACGAAGTCCCAGGGAGATAACAGAAGAACCATCACATAAATCTTAAAAAACATTAAGATTAAAAACGTAACATACCTCCATGAGACAGAGATAGCAATTGACCAAAAGTTTGCAGAAATCCTAGAAGACAGAAGCTAACTAGGATCAGACTGAGGTGCAAATAGAGAAGTGAAAAGCCACAGTCTAAAACTTCATAGGGAAGAGACTTTCTTTCTAAATGAGGCCCAGAGAAATTCCAAGTTCAGAGACAATGCTGGCAAAAGTCAGCTTAAGATGGGGTCACCATCAGTATAATTAAGAACTACCGAGACAGTTGGGTCCTGCCCACTCCCTTTCCCCCTCTTTCTCTGTCTTTCTCCTGGGTGTATAGCCCCAAACTCAGTCTACAAACAGCATGCGTGGAAGAGCTCCTTAAAGCCACAAGACACCATCAGCATTATGTGCGTGTGTCTCACTAAGTCACTTCAGTTGTATCCGCTTCTTTGCAACCCCGTGGACTGTAGTCCGCCAGGCTCCTCTGTCCATGGGATTCTCCAGACAAGAATACTGGAGTGGGTTGCCATGCCCTCCTCCAGGGGATCTTCCTGACCCAGGGATTGAACCCATGTCTCTTACAACTCCTGCCCTGGCAGCCAAGTTCCTTACCACTAGCACCACCTGGGAAGCCCTATCAGCGTTATAAATGTCAACAATTTAAAAACAATTTAACAAAACTCAGGAAGGAAAAAGGTGGAGTTTCTGTAAATGTCCTAATTTCCTCATCTTTCATAACTAGTTGATGAAGACCACCTAAAATTAATGTCAATAAATAGAAGTGAGAAGTTAGAGGATAACCACCACAAAAAAAAAAATAAAATCTTTTACATTCAGAGGACTAGATGAAAATGATTACCCTCGGGGAGTGAGACTTGGCACAGGTGATGGGGGGAGGGGCAAGGAGTCTTAGAGAAATCTGTATAACTTAGAAGATTTTCTAAGTTTTGATATTGCTTTAATAAATTGTTAAATGTTTAGTAAGAGGAAAATTGGGCTTTCCTGTGGCTCAGCTGGTAAAGAACCCTCCTGCAATGCGGGAGACCTGGGTTGAATCCCTGGGTTGGGAAGATCCCCTGGAGAAGGGAAAGGCTACCGACTCCAGTACTCTTGCTTGGAAAATTTCATGGATTGTATAGTCCATGGGGTCGCAAAGAGTCGGACACAACTGAGCGACTTTCACTTTCACTTCAAGAGGAAAACAGAAATACACACTAAAATGTTAATAGTGGTTGCTTCTGAATTATAAGAATTATGGACATTTGGGGGTTTTCTATAGCTATACATTGTCCAAGTCTACTATCTCCATTACTTCCATCATAGAAAAAAAATTTTTTTTATTAAGGAACTGTATAGCACAGAGAACTATACTCAATATATTGCAATAACCAGTAAGGGAAAAAACCTAAAAAACAATGTATTATGGGCTTCCCTGATAACTCAGATGATAAAGAATCTGTCTTCAATGTAGGAAACCTGGGTTTGATCCCTGGGTCGGGAAGATTCCTTGGAGAAGGGAATGGCTACCCACTCCAGTATTCTTGCCTGGAGAATCCCATGGACAGAGGAGCCTGGCGGGCTACAGTATATATAAAACTGAATCACTTCCTGTATGCCTGAAAGTAGCGCAACATTATAAATCAAGTATACTACAATTTAAAATTTTAAAAATAAATCTAAAAAATTAAAAAGATATGAAAAATTAGGCTCTCAAAACACACACCCAGAAAGTAACTGTTGTGANATATATAAAACTGAATCACTTCCTGTATGCCTGAAAGTAGCGCAACATTATAAATCAAGTATACTACAATTTAAAATTTTAAAAATAAATCTAAAAAATTAAAAAGATATGAAAAATTAGGCTCTCAAAACACACACCCAGAAAGTAACTGTTGTGACCATGGCTTCGCTGTGAAGTATTAATAAACATGCAGATAAAGAATTTGAAACATGTAGCTGAAGAGAGGAGGCTTGGTTTTGTAACAGAAAGACAGAAGTTGAAACTGAAGAGCAGAAACTGGCAATGGTTTCAGAAAGGAATGAATTCTGAATGGACACTGGAATGGAGAGTTTGACCAGCTATGGGTTTACTGAGCCACCCCTGAATTTTCCCCCAACTGGGATTCTCTGCTTCTCTAGATTCTTCTGTAGGATGAGACATGCGTATCCATCTTCCTCCTTGATTTAATGTAACCGAGACAAAAACCTGACCTCTGCAGAGGTCACCAAGGAGACTTTCCCCATTAGGGCTTACCCACCCAGAGCTGCTGCTTCCTGGCTTTGCACGGGCTGGCCCTATCTGGCAGAAACCAGACCTGATCTTATAGAATTACCTCCATGACCACCTGACTACAGTTCCTACAAATGGTCGAGTCAAGACCACATGGGTTAAGCTCCTTTATAGGGTGGTCACCACATATGGTGTGGTGGTGGTGGTGGTGGTGGTTCAGTTGCTCAGTCATGTCTGGTTCTATGCGACCCCATGCACTGCAGCACGCCAGGCTTCCCTGTCCTTCAGTAACCGATTACCCTAGAATACGGCTCTGCCTTGCAGCCTCCTTGCTGGCGTAACTACCTGCTTCTTATGCAAACCTGTCTTACCGGGACTTCAATGGTGGTGTCTGTCTCTGCACCTTTCTTTTTAACACTTTTTCTGCCAATGTGCCAGAAGAGCATATCCTTTCATGCAACATCCGGCAGAGATTTTCTACGAAAGTCAACAGTCAAGGGTGCAGTGTTACTTAAATATCAAATGGGGACCGTGTCAGCCTACTACAGAGAAAGAGCTCCTTGAGAAATATCCATCATTTTAAGGAACCCTGATGAAGGCCAATCGAGAATTTTTGCACAAAGTTTCAAAATTTGAAGGACTGTTTTTCTTCCCCCCACTTGCAAGCTTTTATTTAAAATCTTTTTATTGAGGTACAGTTGATGTACAATAGATGTAAGTGTCAACTACACAGTAGACTCACAGTTTTTAAAGGTTTTACTCCATTTATTAATATACATAATTGGGGGACTGTTACTTTTTTTAAGCTGTACGGAATCTTCACTGCTGTGCACAGGCTTTCTCTAGTTGCAGCGAGTGGGGGCTGCTCTTCGTTGCGGTATGTGGGCTGCTCATGGCGGTGACTTCTCTGGTTGCTGAGAGTGGGCTCTAGGTGAATGGGCTTCAGCAGTCATCTTGTAAGGGCTCAGCTGCCCTTTGCTGTCTGGGATCCTCCTAGACCAGGAATTGAACCCGTGTCCCTTGCATTAGCAGGTGGATTCTTAACCGCTGGACCACCAGGGAAGCCCAGGACTGCTACAGGTGAGCTTTTTTCATTGTAGGCTATAAACAGGTTTTGAATTATGTACAAGTTCTTCAGAGTTTTGAATTATGTACAAGTTCTTCTACAAAGCCTCATCACTCAAATCCTTTATTATATAATGGAACAGTAGAAGCTATTGAAATATTAATGGAGTCATGGCTGCTTTGCAGTGGTTTTTCTAAAGTCAGCTGGGATATTTTTGGCTAAGATCTACTTCTTAAAGTGGAGTCCACAAACAAGCAGTGTCAGCATCTCTGTGAGGCACTTAGAATCTCAGGCCCCGCCCCAGACTTATGGAATAAAAGCCTTCATCCAGGTGATTTGTATACACAGCAAAGTTTGAAAAGCATTTAGTTTAGGAGAATCCAAGGCTGCCTTGGGAATGTTTTCAGTTGTCAAAACAGTGGCTCTTCATTTATGAATTTTACAAATACTATCTGAGCATTCTATAATGGTTATTTCATACTTAAGGTAGGTTACATGCTTCTCATGACTACAGTATTTCAGACTGCAGTTACTTTAGGCATGAGACTCTATGCCAAAGGTTTGGAATCAACCCCTCATTGTCTTGGTGATTTGAACCCTTCTAATTGTGTTGAACTAGACCAGAGAGAATCTCATCTCCAAAAGAGTATTCAGTTTTGATATGGAAGCTGCTTTTCAATCATGGCTGGAATCTTCCTTTGAGAAACAATTCATATAATATACACAACCAAGTGAAGAAAGAAAAAAACAGTTCGGAGCTGGTGTGAGTCAAGGAACAAAGTTCTCATTTTACCATCTAATTAGCCACGTGGTCTAATTAGCCACGGTCTCAGAGTTTGTGACTGCAGGTCCCAGTGTTCAGCTCAATTCAGTTCAGTCGCTCAGTCGTGTCCAACTCTTTGCGACCCTATGAATTGCAGCACACCAGGCCTCCCTGTCCATCACCANGCCCACTTGACTTCGCATTCCAGGATGTCTGGCTTTAGGTGAGTGATCACACCATTGTGATTATCCAGGTCGTGAAGCTCTTTTTTGTACAGTTCTTCTGTGTATTCTTGCCACCTCTCCTTAATATCTTCTGCTTCTGTTAGGTCCATACCATTTCTCTCCTGTATCGAGCCCATCTTTGCATGAAATGTCCCCTTGGTATCCCAATGTTACTCCGATCAAAACCACGGAATGTTGAGGAAGATGGGTGGAAATAATTTTCAAGAGTGTTTTCTATTGAAACTCTTCAAAGTCACAACAAACTTCAATTTTAGACAAGATACACACATGTGCAGAAGAACCGAGTGCAAAAGGAAAAGTTTATCACATAAATGAAGATAACCCATGCTTGTGGCCCCAGTGAAAAGAAGAGATCCAAAAATTGTGTGTTTTGGTTTGTTTCCTTTTGTGTACCACTTGGACAAGCGTGTAAAGCATGTAAACATCAAAATAAGAAGGGTGACTTTTGCAGCCATGATGCACAGAAACCATCAGAAAGGCAACGATTCTAGATGACTTAATCTTGTAAGACTGAGCCATCTTCCTTTTCCATTCAGTGTCTTTGATAATGAACAGGTTTCTGAGAAAATTATATGGTCTGGCCCTTCATTCTGTTATTGTTCGTAAGTCATTATTTGTCATTCATTTCTTAATGGACCATACGTTATTATTTATCATCCATTTCTTAATGGTCATTTTAAAATCATATGGCCAAATGAGCTGTGTAGAGTTTATAATTCTCAATGATCTTTGGAGAGGCAAATTACCTATTTTTCCTCTTATTTTTCATGTTGTAACTATAGTAGGTATGTTCATGCTATGTCATTATGATAGCTGTCTACTGAAAAAAAATTAAATAGGAATTTCTGGAAGTATCTAGAAGATTTTTATACAATAAATTCCAGAGGTTGGACAGAAACATAATTTTTACATCACGAAGTTTATGCTAAGGACATAATATATGCAAAAATATTAATAGAGCCTTTCTAATCTTCTTTTGACAAGTTCTACTGACAGTCATTTGAGAATTCTTGTTTCTAGAGTATTCTTTGAAATTCAATAGAGGATTTATTGAGGAGTCTGCAACAGGGAATAAAAAATGCTGACTTGAAATTTGTAATTCAAATGTACTTTCCTCCAAATCCTAAACTTCAGTCCATCAGGAAGTAAGTCAAAAATATAAAATAGAATAGCTTCCCTATGGCAGAGTGATGTGGTTAATAGCACAGACTCTGAAGTCAGAGGTCAGATAGAGTTGGCTCTGTCACTCAGAAGGTGCCTATTGGGGCAAGTTACTCAAAATGCTCTGAGTTTTAGTTTCCTTATTTGTAAAATGGAAGCCAAAATGTTCACTTCCTCAGATTTTTGTCAATTAAATAACGTAATTGAGTAGTAAACCCTAAGGCCAATGAGTGTAAGTATATGTTTATTATATTATTACTATATACCTAGCAATATCTAGCTAGACAATGAAAGAGAAAGACATTATATAGATAAATATTGTCATTACAGATACTGTTATGAAATATCTATCAGTATCTGGCTAGATAATGTAAAAGACAAGATGTTTCATTCACAGTAGTCACATTTCATGACCTACATAAAGAAAAAGCTAAAAATATACCATGTCCCAGGAAAGGAAAACTGAATAATTTAAAGGTGTTAAATCATCCCAAATTGATTTATAAGTTCACTGACAGTCCAAACTCAATTTAAAAATTTTTTTCAAAATGATCTTAAAATATATTCAAAGGAATAAGCACACAAAGTAAGTCTAAAAATGAAAACTAATAATTATGAGGAGAAATATAAAATGTTCAGATGTTAAAATATTAGAGTGCTACCAAAGTTTTAATAATAGTGCTGACATAAATTTAATATATGATAAAGAAAACTTCTCAAATAAAAATAAGAATTATTCATCAAATGACTCTGGGGAAAATCACAGACTTAGAGATCTCTGTTTATAACCAATACCTCATACTATTTCATCAAATACACACTAAATGAATTTAAGAAATAACTATAATATTCAAAATATAAAAAGCAAGTATAACATGAAATATTTATCAATTTCTGCAAGCAGGACGCTTTTTAAAGTTATAAATAGTGAGAGAAGTTTCCAGTAAAAGATATAAACAAAAGATACAAATATAGACAATTGCCCAAAGAGAAGTTAATGCATGTTAGAAATATGGAAAAGTCTAACATCATTAGAAGCCTTTAAAATTTTTCAAAATGAAGTGATTAGATCCAAGTAGATTCTGTTTTCATTTCTCGCTTATTTCTTATTTCAAAAATAAGAATATTGAATGCTGGTAAGGAGGTACTATAACAGGTACTCTCAGACACTCTGGTAGTATAAACCGCTTTGAATTGTTTTCTTAGTAGTATATCAAAGTCTTAAAATGACCATATCCCTCAACCCAATAATTACACTTTTAGAATTATTCTGTTTGAAGATGTGTATAAGAGACAGGAGGNGAATTGTTTTCTTAGTAGTATATCAAAGTCTTAAAATGACCATATCCCTCAACCCAATAATTACACTTTTAGAATTATTCTGTTTGAAGAAATTCCTCTGTACAAAACTTATAATGTGCAAAATTCAATAATCACAAAAGTATTTTAAAAAGAAAATTGAAGATACTATAAATTGTAATGTGATTAAATATTATCATATATGATTAAACTTTGGAAACATTAAAAATGTTAAATTTATATTAGGAAAGGAAATAATACAATAATTTTTAAAAAGAAACAAACTTCAACATAAAAGTATAATAAATGTGCAAAAATATTAACTCTGGTTTTGGATGATGGAGCTATTGGATATTTTTGAATTTTTGTTTTAAATATAGTTTCTAATTTGTCTATTATGAACATGTTTAACTTTTATGTTTAGAAAAATATAAAGTACTTTAGAAAACTCAGTAACATATTTACTTTTATAACAATTCATGCTTTTCTGCCATGTGAGAAATATATAAAATAACAATTGTTAATTTATGTTTCTTCCCAGACCACAAATACAATTATCAATTCTTGGAAATCCCATCTACAGAGGAGCCTGGAGGGCTGCAGTCCATGGGTCGCAAAGAGTCAGACATGACTTAGTGACTCAACAACAAAGGTGTCCAAGTAGAAAGCTATTACATACAATTCAATAAACTTTGATCTAAAAACATGTTTTGTTTGTTTTAATCAGCAGATATAAAAAAGTACCTGCATCTTATAATATTTTATAGATAATTTCTAAATTAAATGATGATAAGTAAGGTGACTGAGTAAAGAAGACACACAGAATTATAATGTGAATCACACTGTAATTTTTATTAAAATTGATATCTATCAATTTTTTCCCTTTTATGGTCATTTTAGTGATTTATGACAAGAAAAAATAGAATTAATGACTTTGAGAAGATATTAAAATTTCCAAATTGTTATTAAAATATGAAAGGTTTAAAATTTTATTGAGCAACAAAAAGCATCCAGAAAAGATTTTCAAAAACATCTGTAAAATGAAATAAACAACGTGAAGAGCTATTAATAGAGAAATGAGAGCAATGGAACTATTCCCCTGGGAGTGTTCCCAGATTGCAGCAAATATTACCATGCAGTAGCCTTCTAAAGGTAATTATGTTTGGAATATTTACATTTGGACTAAATACGCACTGGAGGAAAATGCATTGTAATTAGTAGTGGATAAGCATGCTAGGACACTGCTTCAGCCAGCAAACATTAGAAATCCAGAGAATGTTTTTTTTTCTAAGCCAATTTTAATATTTTACAATTCATTTATGTGTCCCATTTGGCATGCAAAATTTTTTCCAGANTAGTAGTGGATAAGCATGCTAGGACACTGCTTCAGCCAGCAAACATTAGAAATCCAGAGAATGTTTTTTTTTCTAAGCCAATTTTAATATTTTACAATTCATTTATGTGTCCCATTTGGCATGCAAAATTTTTTCCAGAACGCTTCCAGGAGATAAGTTACCCTTGACTGCACAGAGTTTGGAATTAATCAGGCTGGAATGGACAAACAATTATGTATATTACAGTTTATTATTTTGAACTTCACTGATTTAAGACATGATCATTCAAGTCTGACTTGGCTCTTGTTTTCCTTGGAATCATCAAGGGAGAAAATGTTTACAATGCAAATGAATAACGTGAATGAGAATCTCCTAAAAGAGAAAAGTTAAAGACATCAGCACATTGATTTGCTATGAGGGTCAAATGAGTTTCACTTGAATGAAATGAATGAGTTATTCCTGCAGGGAAGGAGACAATATAGCCATGAGGAATGAACAACAGATGAGAGGATGTGTGTGGAGTCTGTTACTTTGACCCCTGCAGACAGCTCAGCTCTTTGACTAGATGGACCTTTGTTGGCAAAGTAATGTCTCTTCTTTTCAATATGCTATTTAGGTTGGTCATAACTTTCTTCCAAGGATCAAGCATCTTTTAATTTCATGGCTGCAATCACCATCTGCAGTGACTTTGGAGCCCAAAAAAATAAAGTCCGACACTGTCTGCACTGTTTCCCCATCTATTTGCCATGAAGTTATGGGACCGGATGCCATGATCTTCGTTTTCTGAATGCTGAGCTTTAAGCCAACTTTTTCACTCACCTCTTTCAGTTTCATCAAGAGGCTTTTTAGTTCCTCTTCACTTTCTTCCATAAAGGTGGTGTCATCTGCATATCTGAGGTTATTGATATTTCTCCCAGCAATCGTGATTCCAGCTTGTGCTTCTTCCAGCCCAGCGTTTCTCATGATGTACTCTGCATATAAGTTAAATAGGCAGGGTGACAATATACAGCCTTGACATACTCCTTTCCCTATTTGGAACCAGTCCATTCTTTTGTGNTGATTCCAGCTTGTGCTTCTTCCAGCCCAGCGTTTCTCATGATGTACTCTGCATATAAGTTAAATAGGCAGGGTGACAATATACAGCCTTGACATACTCCTTTCCCTATTTGGAACCAGTCCATTCTTTTGTGCCCAGTTCCAACTGTTGCTTCTTTACCTGCATACAGATTTCTCAGGAGGCAGGTAAGGTGGTCTGGTATTCCCATCTCTTGAAGAATTTTCCAGAGTTTGTTGTGATCCACACAGTCAAAGGCTTTAGCATAGTCAATGAAGCACAAGTAGATGTTTTTTTGGAATTCTCTTGCTGGCTCCATGATCCAACAGATGTTGGCAATTTGATCTCTGGTACCTCTGCCTTTTCTAAATTCAGCTTGAACATCTTGGTTCACGTACTGCTGAAGCCTAGCTTGGAGAATTTTGAGCATTACTTGGCTAGCATGTGAGATGAGTGCAATTGTGCGGTAGTTTGAACTTTCTTTGGGATTGGAATGAAGACTGACCTTTTCCAGTCCTGCTGAGTTTCCATATTTACTGGCATTTTAAGTGCAGCACTTTAACAGTACCAGCTTTTAGGATTTGAAATAGCTCAGCTTGAATTCCATCACCTCCACTAGCCTTGTTCGTAGTGATGTTCCCAAAGGTCTATTTGACTTCACACTGTAAGATGTCTGGTTCTTGGGAAGTGATCACAGCATCATGGTTATCTGGGTCATGAAGATCTTTTTTGCATAGTTCTTCTGTGTATTCTTGCCACTTCTTCTTAATGTCTTCTGCTTCTGTTAGGTCCATACCATTTCTGTCCTTTATCGAGCCCATCTTTGCATGAAATGTTCCCTTGGTATCTCTAATTCCCTTGAAGAGATCTCTAGTCTTTCCCCTTCTACTGTTTTCCTCTATCTCTTTACACTGATCACTGATGAAGGCTTTCTTATCTCTCCTTGTTATTCTTTGGACCTCTTCATTCAGATGGGTATATTTTTCGTTTTCTCCTTTGCCTTTTGCTTCTCTTCTTTTCACAGCTATTTCTAAGGCCTCCTCAGACAACCATTTTTCCCTGTTGCTTTTCTTTCACTTGGGGATGGTTTTGATCACTGACTCCTATACAATGTTATGAACTTCCATCCATAGTTCTTCAGACACTGTGTTTATCAGATTTGATGCCTTGAATCTATTTGTCACTTGCACTGTATAATCATAAGGGATTTGATTTAGGCCATACCTGAATGGTCTAGTGGTTTTTCCTACTGTCTTCAATTTAAGTCTGACTTTTGCAGTAAGTAGTTCATGATCTGAGCCCCAGTCAGTTCCTGGTCTTGTTTTTGCTGACTGTATAGAACTGCTCCATCTTTGGCTGCAAAGAATATAATCAATCTGATTTCAGTATTGACCATCTGGTAATATCCGAGTGTAGAGTTGTCTCATGTTGTTGGAAGAGGGTGTTTGCTATGACCAGTGCAAAACTGTGTTAGCCTTTGCCCTGCTTCCTCTTGTATTCCAAGGCCAAACTTGGAGAACAAACATACAGTCATAGGTTTACTTTTAAAAAATGAGAAAGGAACCCTCCTACACTGGTGGTGGGAATGCAGTTACTATGGAAAAAAGTATGGCAGTTCCTTCAAAAATTAAAAACAGAGCTGTCATATGAGCCAGCAATCCCACTTCCGGGGCATATATGCAGTGAAAACTCTAATTTGAAAAGATACATGAACCCCAATGTCCATAGTAACACATAAATTTTCCGTGAAATAAGAAAGATCTCTAACTGACCTTCTGACCAATGGTGAGATGGCTATTACTCAGCAAAATATTCTGATAACAAACTGACGTGAATATATAAGATGCATTCTTGGTACTTGTGTTGTTTTTTAATTTAAATTAAAAAGTTGGAGTTTTCATTTTTTACTTTTCTAATTTTATTGAAATATAGCTGATTTAAAATGTTGTGGTAATTTCTAGTGTACAGCAAAGTGATTCAGTTGTACATATGTATTCTGTTTTTAGACTTTTTTCCATTATAGATTATTACAAGATACTGAGTACAGTTCCCTGTGCTATAAATGGGTCCTTTTTGGTTATCTGTTTTATATACAGTAGTGTATATATTTTAATTCCAAACTCCTAATTTATCTCTCTTTCCCTCATCTTTGGTAACCATAAATGGTTTTCTATGTCTGTGAGTCTATCGCTGTTTTGTAAATAAGTTCATTTGTATCATTTTTTAAGATTCCACATATAAACGATATCATATGATACTTGTCTTTGGCTCACTTCACTTAATATGATAATCCCTAGGTCCATCCATGTTGTTGCAAATGGCATTATTTCATCATTTATGATGAGTAATATTCCATTGTATGTATATACCACACCCTCTTATGATAATGTTCAAATGTAGGCAAAAATAGAACAATATAATGAATCTCCACGTGTATCACTAAGTGAAAACAATTATCAATATATTCATGGCATGGACTTTGATTAGAATTACTACTGGCAAGTGTGTCTTGTCTCTTTCCCTTTATTATCTGGAATACCAAGCAACGACTTAATGAACAAGTTTCAAATAAAAAAAAAAAAAAAAAAAAGGATTTAGTTTCCAAAGTTGTAACAGGAAAAAGGGAGCTAAGATCGCTGTTGGAAGAATATTGCACTCTAGTAGACCGGTTTGATATTAAAACTGGTTAGATGAAAGTGTGGAACAGAATGGTTCACAATATAACCATATATTACCACCACCACCCCTACTGCCCGCCAGTACACACACTAAAAAGATAGGCTGATCCACTTTCCAGGGTCCAGAATGAAGGAAGAAAAGAAATGGATTAACATGTACCAACTTTCCAAAGAATAAAAGAGGCTATTTTGGCTGTGTAGAAGGGCACATCAGGAATGAGGGATGGAACTGTCAGGGAAGTTAAATAGTCTTGTTTAGGCTTCAGAGACAAAGCAGAGAAGGCCTCTGACCTTGCTTCTAACCTGTCTGGACACTGCCCCGACCAGGCGTGGCTGTGAGTGCCTGCCTGCTGGGAGTGCAAGCCTCGCAGCACCGTACAAAAGATGGGGGCGGCATCTCGAGAGTGTTGAGCCCCCGAGGGCAACTGGCCAACCAAGCCCCAGGTTTAGCAACATTCCAAGTTTTGCAAGACAAAACACACAGCATTAACTTGAAACCAGAGCTGCAGTCTGGTCACAGATTGATGATGAAATCCGTTTGCGTCCTGGGATCTTAAGCAGGAATCCGTAACTGCAATCTAAAGTCTCACCCCCTGAGCAGACAGGCTCCCTGGAACCCTTTCCCAATTGGGACCCCAGATGTGCTGTGACACAGGACTTCCCAGTACTGATTAAACCTGGATTTTGGTCAAAACCCAATTTGGTGATGTATTCTCCACTCTATTTCTCTTTTCTTTTAACGTTATTATACTGAAAGTAAAGTAGATACTTCTTTAATAAATATCTATATTATTTATTTGTATGTAACAAATGGCTTATCTTGTTAACAAATCCTTCAAACCTGAGATGAAAGTGAAAACTTTTGGCAAAACAGGGATTGATAAATGGTATTGCAAATACAAAAAGGAAGCAAACAGGATGAAAGAATCAGAAGCAGGTAGAGATGACTGAGATAAATAGGAGAAGACAGGAACTGTTAAGGAAAAGAGATAGGGAGAGCTCAGCCCAATAAGAGGCATCTGAAAGTGAAACAAGTATAGCACGTAGCACGACCTAGGTCTCTGATGTCATCCTTACAGAAAGGAACCAGGGCTTCTAAGAGGAATGGCTGATTCCAGGGCTGGTATGTGGCTACCATATTGAATCATACAAGTGTAGTCTCTTCCCCCTGTTTTACAGACTAGTAAATATGGACCCCAGAGAGTTAGGTAACTTTTTCAAAGTCATACAGTTTGAAAGGCAAAAGTCAAAATTAAAACCCACATCTCCTGATTCCTAGAAAGTTGCCTTTGTACTATGTCACATTATTTATGTGACATGTTTGTATGCATATAGTATTTATTTTATTTAGTTATATTTTATATTTATATTATATTTATTTATAAAGAAAAATTCCCATATTTTAAAATGAATATTATACTACAAGCTCCCTGAGAACAGGGATATTTTCTTTCTGAGTCACTGACATTTTATCAGTTCCTAGAAAAGTCACGACACATTACTGGTGCTTAGGAAATAGTTCTTGAACAAAGGAATGTATGGACAAACAGTTATAAGACTGTTTATCACATGAATCATTAGTTACGTGATATCTTAACTAATCTGATACTATTAATACATGAAGGCGAGTACTATATTTTGTTCACTATCCTGTCTTCAGTTCAGTTCAGTAGGTTCAATCGCTCAGTCGTGTCCAACTCTTTGCAACCCCATGGACTGCAAAACCCCAGGCCTCCCTGTCCATCACCAACTCCCGGAGCTTGCTTAAACTCATGTCCATTGTGTTGGTGATGCCATCCAACCATCTCATCCTCTGTCATCCCCTTCTCCTCCTGCCTTCAATCCTTCCTAGCATCAGGGTCTTTTNGTTTAGGCTTCAGAGACAAAGCAGAGAAGGCCTCTGACCTTGCTTCTAACCTGTCTGGACACTGCCCCGACCAGGCGTGGCTGTGAGTGCCTGCCTGCTGGGAGTGCAAGCCTCGCAGCACCGTACAAAAGATGGGGGCGGCATCTCGAGAGTGTTGAGCCCCCGAGGGCAACTGGCCAACCAAGCCCCAGGTTTAGCAACATTCCAAGTTTTGCAAGACAAAACACACAGCATTAACTTGAAACCAGAGCTGCAGTCTGGTCACAGATTGATGATGAAATCCGTTTGCGTCCTGGGATCTTAAGCAGGAATCCGTAACTGCAATCTAAAGTCTCACCCCCTGAGCAGACAGGCTCCCTGGAACCCTTTCCCAATTGGGACCCCAGATGTGCTGTGACACAGGACTTCCCAGTACTGATTAAACCTGGATTTTGGTCAAAACCCAATTTGGTGATGTATTCTCCACTCTATTTCTCTTTTCTTTTAACGTTATTATACTGAAAGTAAAGTAGATACTTCTTTAATAAATATCTATATTATTTATTTGTATGTAACAAATGGCTTATCTTGTTAACAAATCCTTCAAACCTGAGATGAAAGTGAAAACTTTTGGCAAAACAGGGATTGATAAATGGTATTGCAAATACAAAAAGGAAGCAAACAGGATGAAAGAATCAGAAGCAGGTAGAGATGACTGAGATAAATAGGAGAAGACAGGAACTGTTAAGGAAAAGAGATAGGGAGAGCTCAGCCCAATAAGAGGCATCTGAAAGTGAAACAAGTATAGCACGTAGCACGACCTAGGTCTCTGATGTCATCCTTACAGAAAGGAACCAGGGCTTCTAAGAGGAATGGCTGATTCCAGGGCTGGTATGTGGCTACCATATTGAATCATACAAGTGTAGTCTCTTCCCCCTGTTTTACAGACTAGTAAATATGGACCCCAGAGAGTTAGGTAACTTTTTCAAAGTCATACAGTTTGAAAGGCAAAAGTCAAAATTAAAACCCACATCTCCTGATTCCTAGAAAGTTGCCTTTGTACTATGTCACATTATTTATGTGACATGTTTGTATGCATATAGTATTTATTTTATTTAGTTATATTTTATATTTATATTATATTTATTTATAAAGAAAAATTCCCATATTTTAAAATGAATATTATACTACAAGCTCCCTGAGAACAGGGATATTTTCTTTCTGAGTCACTGACATTTTATCAGTTCCTAGAAAAGTCACGACACATTACTGGTGCTTAGGAAATAGTTCTTGAACAAAGGAATGTATGGACAAACAGTTATAAGACTGTTTATCACATGAATCATTAGTTACGTGATATCTTAACTAATCTGATACTATTAATACATGAAGGCGAGTACTATATTTTGTTCACTATCCTGTCTTCAGTTCAGTTCAGTAGGTTCAATCGCTCAGTCGTGTCCAACTCTTTGCAACCCCATGGACTGCAAAACCCCAGGCCTCCCTGTCCATCACCAACTCCCGGAGCTTGCTTAAACTCATGTCCATTGTGTTGGTGATGCCATCCAACCATCTCATCCTCTGTCATCCCCTTCTCCTCCTGCCTTCAATCCTTCCTAGCATCAGGGTCTTTTCCAGTGAGTCAGTTCTTTGCATCAGGTGGCCAAAGTATTGGAGCTTCAGCTTCAGCATCAGTCCTTCCAATGAGTATTCAGGACTGATTTCCTTCATGATTGACTGGTTTGATCTCCTTGCAGTCCAGGGGATTCTCAAGAGTCTTCTTCAACAGCACAGTTCAAAAGCATCAATTCTTTGGTGCTCAGCTTTCTTTATCTTAGGCACCTAGAACTGGGCATGCATAAGTGCATTCTAAGCCACTTCAGTTGGGTCTGATTCTTTACAACCCTGTGGACTATAGCCTACTAGGCTCCTCTGTCCATGGGGATCTCCAGGCAAGAATACTGAAAGGGGTCACCATTTCAGTCTCCAGGGAATCTTCCCTACCCAGGGGTCGATTGACGGTCTCATGCTTTGGCAGACCGGTTCATTACCACTAGCACCATGCTATTAAATATTTAGCTTTTGAAATAGCTATGAAAGTAAACATGAAAAGCTGTGAAAATAAAACTTTTTGAAATGGCTATGAAGTGGTGATTTATTTTTACCACAAACTTTATTTTGATCAGCAGTAACATGATGTGGTAGAAAGAGCAATAGTACAGATGGGTGGTCTGGGCTAGGAACTGAGCTATGCAATTAACTGGCTTGTAGTTTTGGATAAGCTCCTTCAGCTCCCTGGAGAGTGTTAAAATGAAAGGCCATATCTCCAGTCTCCAATTTACCTCTAATACACTCAGATTAATCTCCTCACACCTTTGCCAAAAAAACTCAGTATCAAGAGTTTCGCAAAACTCCAGATGTAACAGCTTAATAACACACTGATTTTCAAAGATATGATATATTTTTCTGAAAACTGTCACATCAGATAGGTCACGAGGGAACCAAGACATAAAGTTGGGCTACAACTTCTCTGAACAACAATTTTCATCATCTAGATCACAGAATTAAAATGCTGGAAAACAAGCACCTTGACAGTGGCATACAAGAGATCCAGTAGCAAAATTGTCTAGCCCCTGCAGCGAAATGTGAAATGTATCTAAATGTGAAATGCATTTAAACAGGGATGTTTCTTTCGATTACAGAATATTAGAATGTGGAGAGGTATAATGTCACTTAAGCACAGAGCAAGGTGTATAACATACCAGGTCAACCACTATCAGTGGTTAAACCATTTTCAGCATACCATTGACCACCACCAATAAACTTTGCTTAGTCATTTCTTCCCCTTCTGTGTAAAATCTGTCGTAGCCAACAGTGTCTGTTTCTTCAAGGATTTCCACCGCTCTGCTTTGTTGGTTTCATGCACCGCCAGCCACCATCGCCACTCCCAGTCGGAATCATTTTGAATGGAAATAATATTACCTATTCATTTTATTATTTGTCTGTGAGTTAACTCTTGAAGTTTTATCCTGTTTATAAAGTAAGGACAATAGAACTGTGTGTGTTTTTTTTAAATCATGTTCTCTTCATGATTTTTAAAGTTTATTCTGTCACGATATGCATAGGTTGGAATTCAAATTCTACATCTGAAGAATGATCTGAGTTTTTTTCTTTTTTTTCAGCCACGCAGCTTGTAAGGACCTTAATTCTCTGACGGGGATCGAACCCAGGCCCCCTGCAGTGGAAGTGTGGAGTCCTAACCACTGGACCGGGGAAGTCCCTCTCAGTTCTCTTTTGAAGCTTGACTCATACAGTGTTGAATGACGGTGATATGAAGAAAAGGCAAAATCCCATGTTTTCAGGGTAGGTTTACTCCTTCACAGCTTTGAATACAATGCCCCCCATTTTTACAATGAATTTCCCTCCTACTTGTCTGTCTGTAAAATCTTGTGGTATCCAAAACCAACCTCAGGCATTACCATCTGTTACAGATCCTTTACAAAATTTCTCTCCTTACAGCCACGAACTTGGATAATCACCTCCCACACTGACTTTTGGCATGGCCAAAGAACTTACTTGGCCAATGAGAATTAAAAAAATATGACGCAAGCAGACTTGAAAAGTGATTATGCACTGAAACTCACTTTCTCTTGCTGTTTTGACCTGGTTTTCAGCAACTGTGCCAAGAAGCCTAGGCTTTCTTGACACATGTTGGAGACATATAACGCAACTGTCTTCTGTTGCTCCCATCACCCACTCTATGTGAGTGAGCCCATTTATAAATAACCAGACCCCAACGACATACCAGCTGAATGGAGCCATGTCAGTGAGTCCAGGTGAGACCACCCAGTTAAGTCCAGCCAAAATCACTGATTTACAGATTTGTGAGCTAATAGATGATTATGCTTTTAAGGGAGTAAGTTTTGGAGTGGTTCGTTATAAGCAAACATGAACTGATATAAAAATTTGTTTCTGTAAGTGGGGCATTGCTACTACAAATATGTGAAATGTGTGACAGTGGCTTTAGGGCTAGGAAATCTGCAGAGGCTGGAAGAGCTGTGGACCGTGGCTCTTAGCATAGACTGGGATAGTAGCAAGAAAGCAGTTAGCAACGGCTGGAAAGAATACTGAACCAACCACCAGTGAAGGCTGGAACAAGAATAAGTAAACTACTGCAGCAGGCTGAAAAAGTGGTGACTCGTTCTTACACTACTACAACAATTCATAGCTCTCACCTGTGGTACTCTGGAAGATAGAAAATATAGCTAACAAACTTGTGGAGCTGACTATGGAGATTTCTAGGCAGTGCCAACTGGTTTCTGCTAGCTGTCTATCAGAAAGTACTCTAAGGAGACTTCCCTGGTGGTCTAGTGCTTCCCAATGCAAGGGGCCTGGGTTTGATTCCTGGTCAGGGAACTAGATCCCATATGCCACAACTAAAAAACCTGCATGGAACTGATACAGTCAAATAAAAAAAAATTTTTTTTAAGTACTTTAAGAGGGAGATGAGCTAAAGAAGGAACTGGGCAGTATGTAAATTCAAGACAATGACCTTCATTGCCTGGCAGGAGAAACTTTAAGAAAATAAAACTGCATTGTATTTTATTCAATTTTTAATTTTTTATTCACTATTAATTTGTACTTTCCTTGAGTCTGCAAATTTTTTTTACTAATTCTGCCATGATGTTTTATTAGAAAAAGCAAATCTCTGAGGTTACAGATGAAGTCATTAAAACTAAGAAATTTACCCAATTACATAGTATGTTGTAAATCCAGGATCTGATCTTGAGCTATCTGGATTTAAATTTATTACTCTTTCCTTCTTCCCTGTTTCCTAATACTATCAATGAGGAAAGCCTTCCAATGAATGAGTTATTTAACTTAAAATGTACTGCATTTTTTCATTATTATAATGATTCTCAAAAAATACACAAGAGTTTCACAGAACTGAATCCTTTTAATATTCAAGATGGGTGATAGAATGATACATTATGTATGAAGGGCTAGAATATGCTTTCCACTTTGGTAATTATAATAGAGAGGAAATTACAGTGCTCTGATAGTTTGTACTATTGAAGGTGGACTCTCTTTGATATTTGACCCGTAATGTTCCCTTGGTATATCTTCTGCTGTTTTGGGCTTAATGTCTTTCTCTTTTTTTGGAAAAGCCTTTCCTCTTTTTTTTTTATTTGGAAAATTCTCATTTAGATTAATGAAATGGAATTTTCCCTGGCAGGAGAACAAGGAAGAAATGGGTGTTCAACAACAGGAGGATATAATGTTAAACCTACTTAGGAAGGAAGGAATACATTCAGTTAATATAATTGTTCCCCTTCTTTCCCTTTCCACAAAGTGAATTCTATTCTTGGAACAATTATATGTTATTTTCCCTGAAATCAGAGAACACATTAAACTTCTTTAAGTCTTCTATTTTTCAAAATTTTGCATAATCTCCATTCTCTAGGGATTTGGAAAAGAGAAACTTCTCCATCTTTTTAAAACTTGAATACAATAATAAGTAAGCCTCCTACAGTGACCTTTATGTTTGGCAGAAGAAATTTTAAGGAACTGCACTGAATTTTATTTAATATTTAGATTTTTGTAATTCAACATTAGTTTGTACTTTCCTTGAGTTTGCAAATTATGCGTCTTTTACTACTTCCGTTATGATGTTTGATTTAAAAATTAATGCTTGTCAAATGCAGCTATATCAATATCTTCAGTATTATAGAATGTATCAAATATCTTACTACTGTAGAAGAAAGAGAGCACAGCCTCATAGTTTATCAAGTTATTTGGTATATTTATAAGCATGATTTCTCACTAGAGGCACTATTTAGTAGTATTTTGGGCAGAAAGATAATTTCAGGTGTGAGACTGTTCAAAGCATGGCATTAGTTTATCACATCTGGTCCTGACACACTAAATGGCAAAAAGATCCCAGAGTCATTGTGATAAGCAAAAATGCCCACATATATTTATAATTACCCTCTGGGGGTATGGTATTGTCCCTAACTGAAGCAGATTCACTGATGCAATGCAAATTTGAGACATCCCAAACTCTCTCCTTCTCCTCTCTGCATCTCTCCCAATGAATTATAGGAGTCATACAGGGCTTCCCTGGTGGCTTAGATGGTAAAGAATCTGCCTGCAGTGCATAAGATCTGGGCTCGATCTTCGGGTCGGGAAGATCCCCTGGAGAAGGGAATGTCTACCCACTCCAATATTCTTGCCTGAAGAATTCCAGGGACGGAGGAACCTGGCAGGCTACGGTCCATAAGGGTCACAAAGGGTCAGATACGACTGAGCGATTAACACTTTCCCTTTTCACTTTCAGAGGGCATCTCACTTGCGCACATGAAATTGACCTCTCCTCTGCCACATGGCAGCAGCTAATTTCCTTCTTCCTGCTCCAGCTTTTTGCAGTGATGCCCATCACATCATTATTGGTACTTTTTCCTGTGACAGTTCTTTCCATTTATACAATGGTGCTGCTTGCTTCCTCCTGTTAGTCGTGAACTACACTGTTGTGTAAGCTAAGGATGTTGCGGTGATCAAGTCACCGCATTACAGCCGTCCTGACAGTGAGCCCTGAGGGAACTCAGGCTGGAGGCTGAATGTGCCCGCCATCTAGCATCTAGCAGCCAGCTCAGTGCAGCGCCCCTGCCCAGTGCACCCCGAGGAGATTCAGGATGAGAAAGCACAAGATACTGGCCCCAGAGAGTGAGGTGCATGTCAAAGGAAATGTCAGTGAGCCCAGACTCTTTCATCCTCTGATACATGGAAAAGCGCTAAATTTCTTAACTTGAGATCTCTGGTTTTCTTTAAGTCACAGTAATCTTTTGATGTTCTGTCTACCTGGTCTTTTGTTACAAAAGCTCTTATACATTATGGCTCCCCACTTGCCTCTTTGGAACAGTTTCTCAGCATTATCTGAGATGCTATCTCCAGGTCTGAAGTCCTCAGAAGGCCCACCTAATAAAACATAATTCTCAATTTTTTAGGTTACCTTTTTTTTTTTCATTTAATACAATATAAAGTGGATTGAGTGCTATGCCATGGTTAGTCTCAGGGTGAGGAGGATGAAGCTGAGAGTTCTAGCCTCTCATCCCAGAACCTGTGTTCAACACTCTCCCTGAGAATGAGTTACTTTCTCAAGAGTATCTCAGCACCTACCAGATTGTGGATTTAACGAGAGCAGGGACTTCTGGGAACAAAACCTGGATCATTGCTGGTGTCAGATACTTAGAGCTCGGATTCATCTTGAATTCATGTAGCAAGTTTCCTGAACTAAGCCGCAGTCTCTGCCAGACCTCTAGACAGACTTAAAAGTGTCCCATCCAAGGAGTCCTATTTAAATTCCCAGGTTGAGGGACCCCTCTATACTTTCAGCTTTTATAGACTCAGTTAAAATCTAAACTGTGTGCTCATCTCATGTTTCCAATGGCTTATATTTTTCCTGTAGTCCCAAACTCAGAATGTTATCGTTCCTGTCAAGTGTGCCAGAAAGTGTTTCCAACTTCTTTAAATTTGTGGAGGAGGGGAGGGGAATCAGTGTTATAATCATACTTCCTGAGAAGCTTTGAGGTAATTTTTGACTCTCCCCCTTCCACGTGTGTGCGCGCTCAGTGGCTCAGTCCTGTCTGACTCCATGCAATGTCCTGGGCTGTCAGGCTCCTTTGTCCATGGAATCTTCCAGGCAAGAATACTGGAGCGGTTGCCATTCCCTACCAGGGACGGAAACCTCGTCTCTTGTGTCTCCTGCATTGGCAGGTGGATTTTTTACCACTGCACCACTGGGAAGCCCTTCTTATTTTTATTAGATACTAACTATGCTGTTAATAATTATTTTTTAGTGATCTAATATGTCACTAATTAGAGGCCTTTATAAATACTTTCTTAATTTATCTATTTATGTTCTTTTCACATTGCCATGACACTTTTTTCAGAGGTTTATTGCCTTTAAACTAGATTAATCAGCTACTTTGTGATTCAGTTTCTCCTGACTCATTCTTTTTATTTTTCTTTTTGGCCACATCACACGGCATGCAGGATCTTAGTTCCCCAACCAGGGATCAAACCCACACCCGCTTTAGTGGGAGCTCAGAGTCTTGACCACTGGGCTGCCAGGGAAGTCTTTCTCCTCTATTCATTCTGCTTTCTAACCTATAAAAGCTAATTTTCCACCGGACCACCATATATACCTCTGCATCTACTTGCTCAAATATGCCTTGATGCTACTCATTTTGCAAATACTTATTAGATGCTTATTATGTATATCAGATCTTGCTCTTCCTTCCCTTATTAAAAAAAAATACTTATTTAATATAAAATTTATCCTGATTACTTCGGTCTGCATAGTTCTTTCCTTTCTCTTACTCCACAAGAGCTCATAGTCAGAACTACGAAGTTGGAATTTTATTGATAATCAACTGTCTTCACAATCACTTATAAATCCTTGGAAGACCTAAATCATAGTTTATTTCAGTTGCATATCTTTATATTATCTATTACAGGGGCTAGGTACATTACAATTGCTTATGAATAAATACTTGTTCCTATTTTTACTGAAAGTTTAGATTTTCCCAAGATAGGCCTGATTCAAAAATGAGCTGGCTGGGATATAGCGTATAAAATCCCCATTCATTGATCTTGGCTGGTTTCCTATAAGCTGTGATATTTCGTGTTTTTAAACAAAATAAAATCGTGCTAATTAAATTTTTTTAGGATAGATGTTACAGAGTTAACTATTCCTTAATCTTCCACCAATCCTTTGAAATAATTTAATACTGCTTTGTACAGACTCAATGTTATAGAAAAATTAAAGAAAGTACACCTGCAGAAAAATTTTATTAAATTGCTTTTGTGAAATGTGGTAAAAGTGAATTTAAAATTTACACAAGGGACTTCCCTGGTGGTCCAGTGGTAAAGAATCCACCCTCCAATGTAGTGCTTAGTACCTCTGTCGTGTCCGACTCTTTGCAACCCCATGGACTGTAGAGGCCCCTCTGTCCATGGGATTCTCCAGGCAAGAACATTGGAGTGGCTTGCCATGCCCTCCTCCAGGGGATCTTCCCAACCCAGGGATCCCAGGTCTCCCGCATTGCAGCCAGATTCTTTACCGTCTAAGCCACCAGGGAAGCCCCCTTCCAGCATAGAGGACAGGAATTTGATCCCTAGTCGGGGAACTAAGACCCCACATGCCACAGGGCAACTAGAGAAGCCTGCACATCACAAGTAGGAAAAGCCCATGCACCACAATGAAGACCCAGTGCAACCAAAATAACAATAATAATAACTTAAAAAAATAAAATTATACAAAAGAGCAAAACAGTGAGAATAGCCAGGGAGAAAAAAAGAACAGCCAATGTACCGTTGAAGAAAAAATGTGCCATAGGGAAATGAAGAGACTTTACTGACCAGATTTTGAGGATTATTTAGTTTCACCAGTGTGTTAGAAGGGCAGAGATAGACCAATATACCAATGCAACAAAAACAGGAACCAAATCTCAGAGAGAGGTCCTCCCACATGTATAAGACAGAAGCCAGAGCTGCAGTTTTATAGCGGTATGGAAGGAACAAATAATGTAATAAATAATGTCCAGACAGTTTGCTTTCTATACGGATCCACATCATACATAACCAAAAAATAAATTCTTCGTGGATCAGATACATATAGATTTCTAAACTTTCTGAAGAAAATATAGATTATCTTTGCAAATTTCTGTCACAGAAAGGATTTCTTTACAAAAAGGCAGAATTCATAAAGTAAAAAAGACAAATGGAAGTCTGCCAAAATAAGAACTTCTGTGTATTGGAAGACACTATTTTTAAAATGTAAAAACACAAGATATAAACCAGGGTAATATATTTCCAACATACATTAGTTAGAACAAAGTATTAGCATCATATACATCTATGAAACTTCAGTTAAAAAAAGTGTGGACCAATTTTAAAAATGGGCAAAAAAGATAGATACCCATTACACAGAAAAGGAAAAGCCAATAATGAGTACACATATAAACACATGTCCAGCTTCACTTGTAATCAGGAAAAGGCTGAAATACACTTTTGCACATGAAATGTTGGCCACAATTTTAAAGTCTGACAGATCAATGAGCTTATGAGGATGAGGGAAAACAGAAATTCTTAAATATTGCTCCTGAGAGGATAAATGTGTCCACCCTCCTTTGATAATAATTTGACATTATCTAGTAAAGATGTACCCACCTAATAGCTAGCGATTCCAACTCAAGCTAAATATGCCAGACTAGAGAAGCCGTCATATATGATCAACAGAACACTAAAATATTAAAATATTTACTGGTACTAAAATATTACAAGTACTAAAATATTCACTGCAGTACTGGTTTTAATAGTAAAAACGGGAACGAGTTCACAGGACCATTGATAGGAAACTGGATAAATAAATTGTGGTAGGTACATAAAGTGGAATGGTTAATTTATAGCAGTGAAAACAAATCAACTAGAGTTTTATGCATCCACATGAATGAAATGATACTGATGAAGAAAGTGACAGATTACATACAGTTCCATTTATGAAAAATGTATCTAGAAACACATACAAAACCACACAAGCATATTATTTAGTGATGCATAAGTTTTTTGATCAGGGCTTCCCTGATAGCTCAGTTGGTAAAGAATCTGCCTGCAATGCAGGAGACCTCGGTTTGATTCTTGGGTTTGGAAGATCCACTAGAGAAGGTATAGGCTACCCACTCCAATATTCTGGGGCTTTCCTTGTGGCTCAGCTGGTAAAGAATCCATATACCTGCAACGCGGGAGACCTGGGTTTGATCTCTGGGTTGAGAAGAAGGGGAGCAGGGAAAGGCTACCCAGTCCAGTATTCTGGCCTGGAGAATTCCATGGACTGTATAGTCTATAGGGTCACAAAGGGTTGGACATGACTGAATGACTTTCAAGTTTTTTGAAACTAGAAAGAAAAATAAAGAAATGACAACCCATTATTCAAGATAATGGTTACCTAGGAAGTCAGGAGCAGAGTAAACTGACAGAATGGTGATGCTTGGTGATGCCAGGATCAAAAATATGTCATGATTTTCATTCTTAAGCTGAGTGGTGGGTAGAGGCATGACTATTCTATTTTTCTTATTTATACTGTACATATGTATATTATATATTCTTTACATATGTGAAATAATTAAATGAACATGCTATCATATGTAGTGAATGTTTAGCTAAACGCCCCTAGTTTGCATCCTGATTCTAAAGTGGCTTTGTTTGCCTAAATTGTGTAGATATGCACATTTAGTAGTCACTTTAAGCACAATTTCTGCTTTGTGCGCATGGTCCCAGTAACAGTGTAAAGAGAACTTGCTCTTTACAGCTCTATCTTCCTTCATCATGAGTTCACACCCAAAATCTAGGGAGGAAGACTATCAATGGGAAGAGGAAGAGAGTCAGGGTAGTTGTAATGAAATGACTGCACTGGGATTATTTGTATTCACTCTGTATAGGAATAATTTGGGAGATTTCCACTTTGCTCTACACTGAGTGGTGACAAGCTGCTCAACACAACATTAACAATTTCAAATTGTCTACAAATTTCAAAATAACGTTTTCAAAAATAATCCCCTTCCCGTTCTTCACAACTCTTCCCCACACTCCAAATCTTTAGGAGCATATGGCAGTTCCCAGAAAAAGCCAAGTGGCTATCTGAAACATTAATACACTCTGCTGCTACGATCACAGGAATAAAGAAAACCGGGACTCCAGCAATCTCACACAACCACTGCCACCTGCCAGCTCTTATATCAAGTAAAAACCATCACTTCGGGGAAAGATGGTTGCATGGTGACTAAGCAGACAGATGGCAGGTGTGAGTCAAAACACTCTGGGGTGCTAGCTCAATCATCCTGCACTACTCACTGCTAGAGAAAGAGGGAATCAAAAACCCGATCACCCAGGGGTCAAGGAGCGAAATGTGAAGACCCAATCAAAACAAAAGGTGGAGGAGATAACCAGGGTCTTAAGTGTCATACACACAAATGAGTTCTCATCTGAAAAGGAGTTTTTAAGCCCAATTTGTAAGTCTCACAAAGTTAGCGTAGGTACCCAACTAACACTATAGCATAGTTCTATGCTATAATAGGTTTATAACAGTTTTCACACAAATAATGTATTAGATAGAAACACACACACACACACAAATATTTTTAATCTTGCAATCCAGTACACAAAAGCATAACCTCTCGTAGAGGATGCACGCAGAGGTATATCCTCTAGAGGATATACCCCAGACACATGAACTAACTTACATGATTGGACAGGGGAACACACGTTCACATCTTTGAAAGTTCTCAACTTGAAGGTCCGTGTGTAGGGGACTCCTTGTAACTTCTAACCAAATTCTTCAGGCCTGCCCTTTGATCTTCATCTGCTTTGTCTGACTGAAGCTTCTCGCACTTTCCTTGCTGGAGTTTCCTGTGAAGCACAAGGAGGTGGTTTCTCCACTTTACTACTGCCCCAGAACCACCACCAACCCCCCAACCCATTACCCACTGCCTACACCCACCCCGGCCTACTCCCCCAGCCCCAGACTGGGACCACCTGTTACACAGAGCTTAGCCAGCTGCGTTCCCAGAGGGCACTTACCCAAGGCCAAAGGTAAGATGCTAACCACTTCCTCGCCTGGCCAACATCCTGTGGCCATCAGAGCCTCAGCCTTCAGTTTCTGGGGGCATGCGGGGAGCGGGGCGCAAAAGGAAACCAAATCAAATCAGTCTGTGCTGGATACTCAGAACAAAACAAAGACTCAACCACTCTCTAATTTGCATAATTGTTTTCACTACTGCCATCCTGAAGATTAGCTTTCATGAATATGAATGTAATTACACAAAAGGGCCCTAGGTGGAGCCTCAGTACTGGTGGCCACAAATGGAAGAACAAGTGGAAAACAGCATAAATCAAAGTCCTCTAAAAATGCCATAAGGAATGACAGCATCTTTATCCCTGCATTTGTGTGTTGCTGATGTTGTGTTTCTGGCATAGGAAAAACATGAATATAGAAACACATGTTTTGCTTAAGAATAACTCTCAAAAGAGTGTGTTCCCTAGTAAAGAATGAAAGCATATTATTCTGGGGTTAGTAGATGCAAGCTATCATATACAGAATGGATAGACAAACAAAGCCCTACTGTATAGCACAGGGAACTATATTCAATATTCCATGAAAAGCTGTAATAGAAAAGAATATGAAAAGTAATATATATAAATGGACTTCCCTGGTGGCTCAGATGGCAAAGAGTCTGCCTGCAACGCAGAAGTGCTTAGTCACTCAGTCGTGTCCGACTCTTTGCGACCCCATAGACTGTTGCCCGCCAGGCTCCTCTGTCCATGGGGATTCTCCAGGCAGGAATACTAGAGTGGGTTGCCATGGCCTCCTCCAGGGGATCTTGCCACCCAGGGATCGAACAACTGGTCTCTGGCACTGCAGGTGGATTCTCTACCATCTGAGCCATCAGGGAAGCCCAACATGGGAACCTAAGCAGGAGACCTGGGTTCAATCTCTGGGTTGGGAAGATCCCCTGTAGAAGGGAATGGTTATACATTCCAATATGCTTGCTTGGAGAATTCCATGGACAGAAGACCCTGGCGGACTACAGTCCATGGGATCACAGAAAGTTGGGCACGACTGAGGGACTAACGCACAGATGTGCATATATATACATAACTAAGTCACTTTGCTGTACAGCAGATATTAACACAATACTGTAGATCAACCATACTTCAATTAAAAGAAAAGCATATTAACACCGCTGTGGGTATTCTGTCTCTGAGATAGTCTGGGTAGGAAGGACTTTCCCTAACCTCTTAGCACACTCTCCTCACCATTTCTCTTCTCTCCTTAGAGGGATACCACCACTAACTTACCTATTTTAAGTGTAAAAAGTCTAACATTATAAGAGAAATAATTAGAATTATTTTTTAATCATTTGCTGTTATTAGATTACAAACAGAAACCACACGATGTCAAAATTAACCTTTTAAAAAAATCTTTATCATTATCATCAAAGAATGAAGATAGACTTATTCAATTTTGAAACTTTATTTTAAGGGATCTACGTAGCGCTTTGAAAAATGTATTAGTATTTGTTGTCACATGTAAAGATTATTAATGCAACAGTGAAATTTGGAAGACTGCCAACCAGTGACAAATAAGTGATGGAAAAGAGGCAGAGTGTGTGTGTGCGTGTGCGTGTGTGCACATGCATGTCCAACTAGCACATGTCCAACTCTTTGTGACCCCATGGACTGCAACACACAAGGCTTCTCTGTCCTTGGGATTTTCCAGGCAAGAACAATGGAGTGGGTTGCCATTTCCTCCTCCAGTGGATCTTTCCAACCCAAGGATCAAACCCGTGTTTCCTGAGTCTCGTGCATTGCAGGTAGATTCTTACTGCAGAGCCAGGAGAAAGCCCAAAATGAGAATGCCTGCCTATAATGCACGAATTCTGTATTCTGAGTGGACTTCTTGCAGTTGGAATCCAGGACATTCGTACTGATCCTCTCTTAATTTAAACATATTGATATTTGCTTATCATGATTCTTTTTACCTAAATTTTTTTATTTAAAAAATGTACAAAAAAATGTTTATAATTTATTAGGGACTTCCCAGGTGGTCCAGTGGCTAAGACTCCATGCTCCCAGTGCAGGGGGCATGGGTTCCCTCCCTGGTCAGAGAACTAGATCCCACAGGCTGCAACTAAGACCCGGCTCAGCTAAACAAACCATTTAAACAATTTTTTGATTTATTAAGTATATTAAAGATTTGTTAAATAGCTTGATGGTGGAGTTCTTTGGTGCTCCTTAAATTTTACTGTTGAGGCAATGGCTTTACTCACCTCACCCTGGCTGTAGATCTGATCTATAGGGGTTTATTATTTTTGCAAACTTCTAATTAAAACTTAGCATTTTCTTTTTTAAAGCATTTCCTTTAACTATAAACTTAGGCAACAAGCTGTAAAAGTATGAGTATTATCTGTGACTTGAGGCCAGTAGAAATTACTGATATTTTCAGGCGACATTATGACTGGCAAATATCGCCAAATATTTCTATTCATCACAACTTTCAAATTATGGTATTTACATCTGCAGTATATATTGTTATTCAATGCCTTAATAAAGAAGCACACATTAATATACCACAAATTTCTTTTTAATAATTTATAGCTATAGTTTAACATAATTGCTTTATTTTATAATCTTATGAAATTTCTTTTATTCATTTAAATGAGTTATTCTGAAAAGGGATCCACAACCTCACCAGACTGTCAAAGGAGTCAAAGTATAATAAAGGTTAAAAACTCCATATAGGATAGCTATCTGGCTAGCTAATAATCTCCTGGCCAAATTAACTCTCAGCTGGGACTACTCATTAATTCAGGTAACCTATAAATCATATATATATATATATACACATTCATACTCACATAAAGTATACATAGGTAGGTAGGTAGATAAACATAGCTAGATTCTATATAGTGAGAGATACCGACAGATAGATGAAACAAGTTTTTTAAAAATTAATTCACACTGAAGTAAACCAAATCTGTCTAATAGTACAAGGACATGCTGTTGTTCAATTGCTAAGTCTTGTCTGACTCTTTGTGACCCCGTGGACTGCAGCACTCAAGATTTCCCTGTCGTTCACCATATCCTGGGGCATGCTCAAACTCACAGCCATTGAGTCGGTGATGCCATCCAGCCATCTCATCCTCTGTCATCCCCTTCTCCTCCTGCCTTCAATCTTTCCCAACATCAGCGTCTTTTCCGAGTTGGCTCCTTGCATCAGGTGGTCCAAGTATTGGAGCTGCAGCTTCAGCATCAGTCCTTCCAATGAATATTCACAGTTGATTTCCTTTAGGATTGACTGGTTTGATCTCCTTGCTGTCCAAGAGTCTCCTCCAACACTGCAAGGACATAAGGACACTTAGTATGATACAAGTTCAAGTTCTGGAGCTCAAATTTTACTTGAAATCAAATCTCTTGGAGTCTTGGACCTAGAATCAAACTTTTATATGAGCTTCTTTGAACTTGTGATTCAGATGGCTGTTATCCTAAATATGTCTCAAACTCCAAACCTTAAAGGTTACTACAAGAAGATGTTAAAACCAGTTCTCAGTGAGACTTCCAAACCATTCAGAAAAAAACTTTCATTTAAAAACTCTCTGTATTTAGAATTGCTTCTCTCCTTTCAACCTTCTCTTTCTCTCTCCCTCCTTCCCTTCCTTGCTTCTTTACTTTTAGAGAAATTGGCTTTTTGTTTTATTTTGAAATATTTCAAATAATTTAAAGGAGGAATTTTTTTAAACAAAATCTGTGTGTGTATACACTATCCAGCTTAAGAAATTAAACACTGCAAATAAGGTTTAAATTCTGTTATTAATTTCTGATCATATGATACTCCCTCACCTTCAAGAAATAATTAATATTCATAATGGGTATTTATTATTCAGATATGGTGGCTCAGAGGTTAAAGCATCTGCCTCAATGCGGGAGACCTGGATTCGATCCCTGGGTCGGGAAGATCCCCTGGAGAAGGAAATGGCATCCCACTCCAGTATTCTTGCCTGGAGAATCCCATGGACGGAGTAGCCTGGTAGGCTACAGTCCATGGCGTCGCAAAGAGTCAGACACGACTGAGTGACTTTACCTTACCTTATATATGTTGAAAATTACAGTACATATGAATGCATCATTAAATGACAATATTATACTAAATGCTTTTACATTTGTATATTTGGTTACATACTATAGTTCATCTTGAACTTGCTATTTTCTCAGCACTATGTTTGTGAGATTTATCTATAATGATACAAGTAACTCTAGTCATTCTTTTTAAATAATAATAAACTTTTTATTTTGAAATAATTTTAAACTCACAGAAAAGTTAGCGGGTACAGAGGCAACCCACACATCACCTCCTCAACTTTCCCCAGGGTCAACATCCCACACAACAATGGTACTTTTGTCCAAACTAAGCAATTAACATTCATACATTACAAACAACTAAACTACAGACTTTATTCTACTAATACTCATTTTCTGCTCCAGAATCTAATCTGAGATATCATATTGCATTTAGCATTCACTCTTCTTTTTCTACTGTATTATTATACTAAAATTTATTTTTCTATTCTATTTATAGGCAAGTTGCTTCTAGTTTGTCATCAATATACCTGATGATATCTTTGGGGACACACATGATATCCTTGTGCACATACATGTAACATGTATTCTTCAACTTCTGACAACAAGTATCTCACAAATAAGTGAAAGTTTCCACTGCTTCAAATTCTTCCCAATATGTGGTATCATCAGGCTACATTATTACCAATTTTATGGGTATAATATAGCATCCACTTTTTCTTAAATTTACATTTCCTTTACTACTAGTGAGACTGAGCATTTTTTTGTGTTTCCTGTTTGTTCGCATCCATTGCTATTTGATTTTTTTGATATTGATTTGATGATACTTATACTTACATATATATACTCTACAGCTCATGAAACTGAAAATATAATTTACTAAAATTGATACATATTTCAGTACAAGAAATAATCTTTAACCATGAAGGAAACTGAAGCAGTAATTTAAAATTTTTCCCTGAAAAAAATGCTAAGCCCCATAAGGTTTACAGGTGAATTCCATCATATAATTCCATCTTTATGCAAACTCTTCTGCTCATGAACATAGCTGCAAAAGCTTGCCAAAGTATTAATGAACTGGATCTAAGTATTATATTTATGATATATTATGACTCCAAGTCAACTGAAGATGAATTGGGGGATATATGATAAAATTAAAAATGAGTGGTATTCAATTCTAAAAGACACAGGTACGCCAGTGTCCACTGCAGTACTAGCTACAATAGCCAGGACTTGGAAGCAACCTAGATGTCCATCCACAGATGAATGGATAAACATGATGTGGTACATATATGCAACAGAATATTACTCAGCCACAAAAAGAAATGAATTTGAATCAATTCTAGTGAGGTGGATGAACCTAGAGCCTGTTTGTTATACATAGTGAAATATGTCAGAAAGAGAAAAGCAAATATTGTATATTAGTGCATATATATGGAACTTAGAAAAATGGTATTGGTGAACCTATTTGAAGGGAAAGAATGGAGATACAGACGTAGAAAATGGACTTGTGGACACAGTGGGGGAGGGAGAAAGTGAGATGAATGGAGAAAGTAGCATCAACATGTGTACGCTATCATGTGTAGAATGGATAGCTGTGTAACACAGGGAGACCAGTCTGGCACTCTGTAATGACCTAGCATGGTGGGATGGGTGGTGGTGGGAGGCTCAAGAGGGAGGGGGCAAGTGTGCAGTTGCAGCTGATTCACGTTGTTGTGCAGCAGAAGCCTACACAGCATTGTAAAAAATTTTTTAAATAAATAAATAAAGCTGATGACCACAAACCACCAAAAAGAAAAAAAAAAAAAAAGAGTGGTATCAATAGAACTACACAATAGATCAATGGAACAAAATATACACTTTTGAAACAGATACAGTCAGAGAACCCTGATTTATGATATAACAGGCATTGCAGGTACGTGAGTAAAGGAAAGCCTAAGATAATTATCTTAGCCTGGTTTTCTAGAAACCAGAGCCTAGGGAAAAGCTTAAGGTCTTTTATTTTACTGGGAGATCTAATTTCTGGGCGGCAAAAAGTGGTTTAAAAGGGAAGGGGATATTGAAACTGAAGGAGAGGAAATATTTTTGAGCTAGCCACAGTTTCACATAAGGACACAGTTGGCTGCTCACTGCTCAGTCATGCTGGACGTTTTAAGACAGGGTGTTCAGATGCATCATGTTTCAGGCAGGGGGATGGGCAAAGACTCGATCTGCTGGTTCACTCCTGTCTTCTGATCCTCTTTGGGTCAAAGTTTGTCTCCGAAAGCATGACCCCCAGCACAGTTTCAGGCAGTCTCTCTTTGGGCCACCTCCAGGTATTAATGGATTTTGTCCAGAATGGGCAGAGGCAGGAGGAGCCAGAGACTCCATGGGTCCATTCAGTTTGAGCCCATACTGGGCTGCACCCAGCAGGCCTCCAAGCACTGTACCTGTCCAGCCTCACACTGAAAGAAGAGCTCAGAGTCAGGAAGCAACAGAGACATTAATGGCTTAACGGATGGGGGATCTTACATGTCTAAAACAAGATCCTGGAGCAACACCCCACCATGTGCAGCAGATGGCAGGCAGGACATGGTGATGGGCTTTGCCATGGGGGTGGGGACAGGGGTGTGTATAGAGGGAACCGACCTCCTCTTTGCTCGTCTGTTACCAAGGAAACCAGCAGAGGTGCATGCCCTTCACCATCCCTTTGATCAGCTATCGTGGTGAAGATGCTCTGGTCAAAGATTAGAAGAATCACCAGCTGGGACGGGGCAAGTATGTACTAAGAGGGAAGGTCGGTCATGTGAGTAGGATATAGGTGGAGCAAGGACCAGTCCATCAGGGGATGTACAGAGAACAAGAGAACAGCCGTCTTGACTGACCTGACCATACAGCCTGGGTTCCAGACCCACTGAGGTTCCCATAGCAACAGTCATGATGGGGGCAGTGCTGGAGTTGCTGCTCTCCACGGGCAAGGTCAAGACAGTGGCAGTGCTGCAGATGAGGCATCAGCAACAGCAGCTACGGAGCCATCAGGAGCTCGTCAAGTGTAATCAGCAGAGGGCCCTGAGCAAGGTGAGGCTGAGCGAACCCGAGGAGCTGCAGTAACTGTGCCCGAAACAGCTGGACATCCACAGGGGAAAATACAACATCTGATCCTACCTCACACATTAAAAAAAAAAAAAAAAAAAAGCTCTAGTTGGGAGTCAAGATCTCACTGTGACCGGCAAGACATTTCAGGAGAATACACGTATTTCCCGAAGAGAAGGAGTTTAAAAACAGATCTCCAATACAACTGACACAAACTATAAAGGTTTTTAAATTTTAGAACATGGTTAAGAATCTACTGTTCATCAAAAGACGTCATAAAAAGAAAAGACAAAAAATTTGGAGAAAATTTTTGCTAAATTATAACTGATAAAGATATTTAGGCTACATAAAAAAGTTTTAAAAGCGGCATAAAAAGGACAAGCAACCAGCAGAAAAAAAGGCAAGTAATATGAATAGTATTTAACAGAACACAAATGGCCTGTAAGCATATTTTAAATGCTCAAATTTAACATCAGAAATCAATCAGTGTAATGCATCAAGCAAAAGAATAAAGGACAAAAACCACATGAACATTGCAATAGATGCAGAGAAAGTATTTGACAAAATTTTAACCTTCATGATAAAAACTCTCAATAAACTAGAAATAGAAGGAAAATTCCTCAATTTGATTAACAGTATCTATGAAAAGCTTCTACTAGATAATGATGAAAGACTATATACTTTCTCCTAAAGAGCAAGAACAAGAAAAGGATGTCTGCTCCTACGACTTCTATTCAACATTCTACTGGCTGTTTTAAGCCAGGGCAACTAGGCAAGAAAATAAATAAATAAAAGGACTAGATTGGTAAAGAAAAAAAATTAGCTGTATTTGCAGATGATTAGCTATATTTGCAGATGATATGATCATTCCTATATACAGAAAATCCTAAGAATTCTACTAAAAAACTATTAGAACTAATATATGAATTCAGCTGGGTTGTAGGACACAGATTTATATACACAGAAGTCAACTGTACCAATTGTACATTGGTAGCAATGAACAAACCATAAATGAAATTAAGAAAATAATTCAATTTACAATAACATCAAAAAGAATAAAATATTGAAGAACAAATTTAATAGAAGTATGAAAATTATACTCTGAATATTAAAAGTCATGGTTGAAAGAAATTAAAGAGGACCTCAAATAAATAGAAAGACATCATGTGGTCATGGGTGGTGGTGGTTTAGTCACTAAGTCATGTTTAGCTCTTGTAACCGCATGGGTGGTAGCCCGCCAGGCTCCTCTGTCCATGGGACAATACTTCTCTAGGCAAGGAATTCTTCTCCAGGCAAGAATACTGGAGTGTGTTGTCATTTCCTTCTCCAGGGGATCTTCCTGACCCAGAAATCAAAACCGGGTCTCCTGCATTGCAGGCAGATTCTTTATCAACTGAGCTAAGAGGGAAGATTGGAAGACTTAATACTGTATAGATGGAAATACTCTCCTAATTGATCTACAGATTCAAAGCAATCCCTATTAAAATCATAGCTGGCTCTTTGCGGAAACTGACAAGCTGAATCTGAAATTCATCTGGAAATACAAGAAACCTAGAATAGCCAAAGAAATGTTTAAAAAGATCAGAGTTGGAGGGTTCACACTTCCCAATTACAAATTTACTACAGTCCTGCAGTAATCAAGAGAGGTGGTATTCGAATATAGTCAGAGTCAATTGATTTTTAGCAGGGCACCAAGAAAATTCAATGGGAAAAGGGTGGTCTTCTTAAGAAACAGTGCTGAGATAACTGGGTATCCACAGCAAAATAATAAATTTGGAGCCCAACCATATTTGTTGTTCAGTCCCTAAGTTGTGTCCAACAGTTTGCAACCCCATGGACTGTAGCACGCCAGGATTCCAACCTTCACTATCTCCTGGAGTTTGCAGAAACTCATGTCCATTGAGTAATGATGCCATCCAACCATCTCATCCTCTGTCACCCACTTCTCCTCCTGCCTTCAATCTTTCCCAGCGTCAGGGTCTTTTCGAAAGAGTCATCTCTTCACATCAGGTGGCAAATTATTGGAGCTTCAGCATCAGTCCTTGCAATGGATATTCAGGTTGATTTCCTTTAGGATTGACTGGTTTGATCTCTTTGCAATCCAGGGGACTCTCAAGAGTCTTCTCCAGCATCACAATTCGAACACATCAATTCCTTGGCACTCAGCCTTCTTTACGGTCCAACTCTCACATCCATACATGACTATTGGAAAAACCATAGCTTTGACTATACAGACCTTTGTCAGCAGAGTGATGTCTCTGCCTTTTAATATGCTGTCTAGGTTTGTCAAAGCTTTCCTTCCAAGAAGCACATATCTTTTAATCTATCAAACGTAACTCTATCAAACTTCTAAAAAGCAAATCATCCTATTATTAGGCCAGCATGAGCCCAGAGTCATAGAAATAATGAAGGTAGAGAAAATGGGGGCTTTGTCCACAGAACGTTTTCGAAGAGTCAAGATAGGACTCTATGCGGGTGATGGCCACCCTCTATCTTGCTAGGAATAGAGGAACAGTAACAGTAGGTAGAAGGCAGCACTCTCTCTCTTTGTCCCCTGGCTACACTCCCCTGCCCCAGAGAATCAGGATCAGAGGAAGCCACTGGCCCTTCCTTCCATTCTTGAGCTGGTTCAGTTCAGTTTAGTTCAGTTCAGCCGCCCAGTCGTGTCCGACTCTGTATGATCCCATGGATTGTAGCACGCCAGGCTTCCCTGTCCATCACCAATTCCCAGAGCTTACTCAAGCTCATGTCCAGAACCTGCTGTACCCACACTGACCACCCACTTCCCCAGGCCAGGGAGGAAAACCACACTGATCAGTTCCTATCCTCACAGGCACAGAAGCAGATGCTATCTGTCTTCCTGTTGCTAAGAAAAGTTATTATTCCTTTCACCTGAAGTGGGTTCCCAGCTTCTCTTGCCACAAATCATTAGTTTTCTAAGTGTGACATTTTCCCAGTTGTCCTTTCTATTAATATCCTTGTCACACCACCTCCCCAGGTGACACTGATGTCATTGATTTGCTCTGTCATCACAGCTTCCTCTTCTGGCCATAGACACTTAAAAGCATCTCAGGAGACTCCTAAAGCGCCTGCTCTTCCCCTCCGCCAGCTGTAAATAAGTCTCCCTGTCAGCTGAAGGTTTTTACGCCCTGAATCTGCAAACTTCGATCATCTGGTAACCCTGTTTACCTAAGGTGGGAAAACCCATGACTCATGATTTTAAGGCAAGTTTTTCTTCCCTAAAGAAAAGGTGGCAGGGAACCCAATGGGCCATAGAGACAAGGAATTTTAAATGGGTCTGCAAGAGGGAAAAAAAAAAAAAATATATATATATATATACATAAATGAGTTGCAACAAAGTAATGCCTCAGCAATTCAAGTGGATTTTACTCTTAAAAACTCAGCTCTTTCACAGATAAAAGTGATCATTTTTTTAAATGAAATGTTTACTTATTCTCACTCAATACTCTTTGACATAGCTTAAGAGTAAAAAGGCCTTTTCAATTTTCTACTAATATATTCAGTTGCTCATATCAACATTTAAGGGCTAACCACTCACACTATGCAATATTCTCTCTGTGAGATTCCTGAAAAATCATTCTGCTCTGAAAACCCCATCTTTATTTATTTATTTATGATTATATGGTACTTGCCTTCAAGATTTTTGAGGTGGCTTAAAATAGAAAATATAAAAATAATATATTTTTACTATGCAACTATAATTATAATAAATAAAAGCCATGAAAAAGAAAGGAAATAAATATATACAGAAGGAAGTAAATACAGCCACACCAATTGAGCCCTACCTTGAGCTTCCTAGCAGCCAATGAAGTCATACCAATACGTCAAATTAGAAAAACGGGTTTGGTTTCATTTTACAACCAAATCTAAAAGGAGTTCACCCAAAAGGAAACATTAATTCATTTATTTGGAAAGTATTTATTTAATACTTAAAATGAGCCAACTCCTACATGAGATAATAGGAAAACATTATTAAACATTTCAAAGATGGCCTCTTTTCTCAAGAACCATAGAGCCTATTGGGAGAGACAGACAATTAGCAAGTATAATCAAGCAAGTCAAAATAAATCACAACTAAAGATGTATACAGGGAGCTAAGGATAGCCAAGCTCTGTCAGGAAAGCCTCCCTGAGGGGCGGCAGTTAAAAAACAAGTAAGAGGTAAAATGTAGTTTCTGCACAGAGATAAGGTTCAGGGAAGAAAAGACCCTAAAATAATCTCACAGAGGACCTAATTTTTGAGAGGCAGAAACTCAAATGTGTGCTTGTCGACTAATCCTGCTTTGTGATGTCACAGAGGGGCAAGCTGAAAGGCTCCAGATTTTTAATTAATATACCAAAATATATTTTAATTAATATACCTAAACCAGGTAGTTCTCAATTATGTTGATAGAGATGAGTGAAGTTATTGCCAATGTTTTCTAAAGGGGCCAATAAAGCAAATGTTTAGTAATCATTATAATAAATAATGAAAGTTGTGAATAACTGTTAAACTATCTAGATATGACTGAATACATAAAATAATCATTAGTTAAATGTGCTCTAGAATATACAATGTTGAATTAAAATGTCTTGAATTATGAAAAAATATACCTAAATATATTTTAATTAGTATATCTAATTTTTAATGAATAGACCTAAGAATGGGATCAAGAGTTCAGGGAGATTTTTAATGTAAGGATGGCTGGAAGTTAGATTTGCCTAAAGAAGACACAGAATCTGCTTCTGAGAGTCCTGAGGGGACATGTTTGCCTATTTGGACTTGGGTGATTTTTGCCTGAACTCAAAAGGTTAAGAAAAATGGTTTCATTTCAGTAGCTTCTCTTCTTATAATTGCTTTTCTTGCCTTATCTCCTATTTAAGTAAAAGAGATAAGTAAGAAACGCAGTCTTAGGATGGAAACATTATAATTCAGATTCATATTTAAGGTTTGAATAATTTAGAGATGGAAAAACTAAGAGGAAGTGGTATAAAATGTCTTCATCCTTTTTTAGGCTGCGGAGAGAGCGGGGTCAGAGGCAGAGAGTGCAGAGGAGAGGAGAAAAGGAGGGAAGTGTGTGTGAGAGAGCGAGCCTCTGCTTTAGAAGGAACATGATGCTGAAAAAAGCTGACAGGCAGAAAAGAAGCCTAAGTGGTGTTGCTATGGTTACCGTACCATCTGTGTTCCTGCCTACCCCACACCAAAGGGTTATATAACCTTGTAACGAGATAAATATGAAAATGGACTTCACAGTGAAAACCCGTTCTTTCTGTTATTTTTTTAAAAGGGTGGTTCTAAATCAAAATGAAACATGGCACAACTGTTCCTTAGGTCTACTTCCACACGAAACATGCCAGGGGACAAGCACAATTCCCCTGAAGGCATCCCGGATCTCTCAAGTATTGCAGTGCTCCCGATTTTCCAGGCTTTAAGAGGCTATTGTGCTTATTTAGTTTATAATTAGGCGATGTCCCAGCAGTTGATATATTTACATGTTTTCAATTGCAGTTGATTTACAAATGAACCAGTGGTACACTAAAACACAAGAATTGTTCTCCACAAGGAAACAAGGCTCTCCATGGACCCCAAATCCAATTTTCCTCAAATGTGGGAGCGTGCAAAGAATACACTCTCCCGGACACAGCGAGGAGAATATTCTAAATTCATCTCTCTGACTAGAAACAGCTTTCTTGTGCACGTTTACAGGAACTGAGATCCAAATTGTTGTATCACAACGGGCAGAAAACTGAGCCCTGACCCCAGCCACCCCCTTACGCATAGCCCATGACATGATATATTAGAAACACCAGCCACAGATGAGCACCTTGCAGCCATGACGAGCAAGAACTGGGCAGCTGTTGAATTTTGCCCACTTCATCCACACGCTGCTTTTCTGGGAAGACTCGTGTTAGGGCCCCATGAAGGCCAATCATTCCTAAGTCTGTGCTTCTAACCTTCAGCCCTTCCCCACTGATATCTTGCAGGGACCTCAATGTTTGTACATCCAAGGATTAATTCAACTTTTCCATGTCCTATCACTTGGTTAATATCCAAACCAGAAAGTTCAAAGCTACCTTCAACTTTCCCACCTTCAGATACTTTAGCCATCGAGCTTAGGTAAGTTATCGCACCTGTCACGACTGAGCCTCGATTTCCACGAAGGTACCATTTTTCTCAAGTTAGCGAAGAAGGTTGAATGAGAATGTGTGTGGAGACTGCTCAGAACAGTGCCTGGCCCTAGTTAGTGCTCAGGAGATCGTGGTGGTTTCACAACTACTACCAGATGACTGCGCACGATTCTAAGCCACCATCCTGAAGACAGACCTCCCCCACTTTCCCACATCTACTCTCTGCTCTCTTCAGGGGCCAGGAGAGGCAGAGTATATAATCATTTACCTATCTGCAACTTTCCTGTCTTCATGTTACTACTGTGTGTTGAGTATATGGGGAGGAGAACGTTTGTCTTCTATTTTTAAATAATTTTTAAATAATTTTTATTGGACTATAGTGGATTTACAATGTTGTATTAGTTTCTGGTATACAGCATATTGATTCAGATATTTATATCTATATATTCTTTTTCAGATTCTTTCCTATTAGAGTTTTTAACAAGATATTGAATATCATTCCCTGTACACATAAAAAGTAGGAACTTATTTTATATCGTGTATATCTGCTTTTTTTTTTTTTGCCACACACAATATACTAAATGAAAAAGGACAGGTTATAAAACAGTATGAATACTATAATCCATTTTTTAAGTTTGCAAATAAACATACTTATGCATACAGGAAATCTGAAAGGATATATGCCAAATGTAAAGAGGGTATTGCTCATGGAATAGACAGTGGGAGATATTTTTCCCTTTCTAATTCGCTGTGATTTTCTAAAAAGTCAGTGTGGTAGCGTCCCTGGGCTGCTGCAGAGCTACCCAGGTCCTGCTCACCCGAGTCCACGTCAGGCTGAGGCCACGGGGCACGCAGCCCCAGGAGACCCAGGCCAGGGTCTCCTAGACCCCCTCTGAAGCTTCCCTCCCTTTCTTCTTCTAAGTTATCCCTCCCCACCCTTTGATAACCAGAAGTTTAGTTTTTTTATGCCTGTGAGTCTCTTTCTGTTTTGTAAATAGGTTCATTTGTATCTTTTTTTTAAGATTTCACATATAAGTGCTATCATATGACATTTGCCTTTCTCTGACTTACTTCACTTGTAGGATCATCTCTAGGTCCGTCTGTCTTGCTGCAAAAGGCATTCAGTCTTGTTTATGGCTGAGTGATGAGCCATGGAGAAAGGTGGTGATGAGTGTATTTGGTGTGTGGCCAGAATGTGAACTGTGTTAGGAGGTCGAGTAGACAGTTTCCCAAAACGCCAGCATCAGTATCTCCCATCACACAAGCTTTCTTCAAGGTGACTCTGCCACTTCTCTGCCCAAGAGGCAGAGCCTCTTTTCTCTCCTCTTGAAGCTGAGCTGGCCTCATGACTTGCTATGACCAGTAAAATGGAACAGCAGTGACTTAGGCCTTATAGCTTCATTTAAAAGATGTAATAGGGACTTCCCTGGCCGTCCTGTGCTGAAGACTTTGCCTTCCAGTGCAGGGGGCGCAGGTTCGATTGCTGGTCAGGGAGCTAAAATTCCGCATGCCTCTCCAAAAAACCAAAATATAGAAGAGAAGCGATAATGGAACGAACTCCAAAAAGACTAAAAATGGTGCACATTAAAAAAAAAATCTTAAAAAAAAAAGTATAAGCAAACAAACAAAAAAAAAGATTTTACAGCTCTTTTCCTACTCTTACTTAGCAACTTTCTTCTGAGAATGTTGCCTAGAGCCCCTCACGATGGCAGCAACATGGAGAGGCTACCTGTGGTTAAGATCAATGTGCCTTGGCCTACAGCCCCCACTGAGCCCAGGCCCCAGCCAATCTGTCACATAGATGCAGTCCTATGAAGGATACTGGGAGAGATGAGTGGAATCACCCAGGCAACCCATGGAATCATGAGACAAAAAATAAGCTGTTGAACTATTAATCATGTGAATGAATACCTCCATAATCTTGTTCTCCTTTTCTTACAGGTTAATTTCTTATTCCTTGCCCTTGACACGGCATGAGGAATTATTGATACTTAGACAAATATTAAGATCATAAGTGTCTTTACAGAGTATTATCCAAAGCCACCTTGAATTCTCCATGTTTTGGTAAAGCTGTAATATTCAGAGCGAATTTTTAAATGTGGGGAATTGAATCAATGAGTACCCAGATTCAAATATGAAGTGCTGTGATGAAATATGTGGTGTGGGAATGCAAGCAGCTGAACAAGCAGATTCTCATCCATTGACTGCTGGCACCCAGGAGAGTCAAAATGCAAGTTGCATAAAGAAAACTATGAACACGTGTGGTTGATTACAGTCAGTTTGATTAAACACACTCAAAAGAGAGATGATTCCTGCTGAGCCAATCACGAAATGAAAACAAGCGTCTGAAAGCATGATGACAGAGTTGGTGACAAGGAAGCGAATTTCACCTTGAGATATGATCCTGGTGGAAAATTTTATTTTGGTTACTTCCCCTGGACATCAAATTGCTGACTTAATCATGTTCATCCCCAATGGAAAGAAACCAGAGGCTTCTCCTTTAAAATAAACAATAAGGTCATGAAATTGTAGAGTACTCGTCAATTGGTCTTCTGAACCTGACTTTCCAAGTTGAGAAATTGATGCTGCAGGGTCTTTCCAGAAGTGTGAGCTGAGCGGGCAGGGAGACTGGCTGAGGAGCTGCTCACAAATCCCCGGGACATCCTGTGGATCCTGGGTGGGGGTTGCAAAGTGTCCCTTTAGCCTTTGGAGAGGGCAAGTCTGCCCTGTTAGCTCTCCAGGGATCCATCCCAGAAGCCTTAGGACAACCTTCTCACGAGATCTTTAGTTTGTTTTGCTTGCTACGTTGTGTTTGCTTTGGCTATGCTACGTCTTCACTGCAGCGTGCAGGCTTTCTCTAGTCACAGAGCAGGGGCTCCAGCACGTGAGATCTTAGTTATCTGACCAGGGATCAAACCCATGTCCCCTGCATTGGAAGGCAGATTCTTAACCACTGGACCACCAGGGAAGTCCCATTGTTTTCAGGTTTTAGCTGGTGGGCCATATATTTTGCTTTCCTAACTCTTCTTAGCCACATACACACCTATGTCTGTGCTCAGTCACCCAGTCATGTCCGACTTCCTGTGCCCCATGGACTGTAGCCTGCCAGACTTCTCTGTCCATGAGATTTTTCAGGCAAGATTACTGAAGTGGGTTGCTACTTCCTCTTCCAGGGGATCTTCCCCACCCATGGATCAAACTCACATGTCTTGCATTGCAGGCAGATAAGATTCTTTCCTGCTGAGCCACTAGGGAAGCCCATATACACATGTATAGCTACCTTCTTTCCTATTCTCAGGTCTCTGAAAACTTATTTTCTTCATGTTGAACATTAGATACCCTTGCTGGAAGAACTCAGACTTTCTGCTATCACGCTAGGCTTACATTGCATTTCCCTTGCCATGCTGAGCGCTGCTGAGTAGGTATAACTAAGACAGACATCAGTGCATCAGAAAAACAATCTGACACTAGGTGTCTGGCTGGCAGACCCTTTGGAGCTCATTTGCTTTCTGGTTAAAACAGCACAAGTTACTGTGTCAAGGATATTTGATCTTTGACTTTTTAGAAATCAGAAACCCATTTTCTCCCTTCTTTTTTTTTTTTTTTTTTTTTTTTTTTTACTAAATGCCATATTTTGGGGCCATTCAAGCTCCGGAAAAGTCCCTTTTTCAGATCAGTGTACATAAATGAACGCCTTTTGTCATTGACTTACACACTAAAATCTGGATGGAAAGTTCTGCTAGGACCTCCCTGCTGGTTCATAATTCACACGCCAATGCAGGGACACGGGTTCTATTCCTGATCCAGCAAGATTCCACACGCCGCAGGACAACTAACTTCATGTGCCACAACTACTGAGCTGCAATGAGGAAAGCCACCGCAATGAGCAGCCCTCACACCCTCCAACCAGAGAGCAGCCCCCACTTTCGACAACTAGAGAAAGCCCATGTGCAGCAGCAAAGGCCCAGTGTAGCCAAAAATAAAGTTAGTTCTGCTAACAGTGAGCATTGTATAAGAAATGCCATTACCTACTAAGTTTATAGTAGGTAATGGTATTACCTACTATCACATTCTTTTAAAAAAAAATGAAAAACTATTTATGTTTTGGATGTTCATTATTTTCAGAATCAAACTTTGGGCTCCAGTTTTGAGATAAACATAAATATTTTTTTTCTAGTTGTTTAAAAGGAAAACACACATTGCTTCTTTATTGAGATAGCCAGCACCATATAGCACATCTCTAGAATTCTTCAAATCTTTAAAAGAGACTTAGCTACTGAATTTACTCCAGGATCCCATCCATGTTTCCCCAGCTCTCATTTTACAAGAATGTAAATAAACAAGGGCCTACTGTATAGCACAGGGAACTATACTCAATATCTTACAATAATCTCTAAAACAAAGTCTGAAAAAGAATATATATATATACACACATATGTGAATCACTCTGATGTACACCTAAAATTAACACGTTGTAAACTGATGATACTTCAATTTTTAAAAAACGACTTGATGTTTATCTNATTTCCTTCTCCAATGCATGAAAAGTGAAAAGTGAAAGTGAAGTCGCTCAGTCGTGTCTGACTCTTAGCAAGCCCATGGACTGCAGCCTACCAGGCTCCTCCACCCATGAGATTTTCCAGGCCAGAGTACTGGAGTGGGGTGCCATTGCCTTCTTCTAGCACCTGACAAATACTAAGTATATATTTGTTGCAAAAATTAAACACCTTTGGCAGGTACTCTATCTATGACAGGTTGATTAAGATTACCCTTGTTCTTCATATACTACAGATAAATATCTAAAATGTCATTGAATACCTAGAAGTTGATAACACTTAATAACATTTTATTTCAATATACACATTGTGATCTGATCCAATTATAGGCTTTCTTCCTTAGCAAGTTCTTTTTTGTTGTTGCTCAGAAACGGAAGAGAGGAGTTTTGTTATTTTCATTAACACATTTAGAAAACTTTACTTCCTTTGCATATCAGTCCTAGTCTTTGGTCTATAATCTAGTCTTTAACCAGTACAAGAAACACAGTTACTTCATTTACATGTTAACTAACAATGACAAATTCACCCTGCTGGTGTTTAAAAATGCAGAGAGCAAGTAAGGCTCATGGTCCAGGGAAAAGGATACTAATAGTCCAGGGAAAAGGATACTAATAGACTGCAGAGAAAATTTCTGGGTACCACCCCTAATTTAAGATTTAGGGTAAATGGGAATTTTATTGAGTGCCTGGGTTGGCAATAGGAAGGATTTGATAGAAAGACAAAGGTTAGATAGATGATGGACTTCACGGTTCAGGAAGAAACCAGGGTCAGGGTATTAGGAGATGGACTAATTTAGCATGTAGTGAGATAAGGGGGAAAGTATCAGGATTTTTGGAGAGGGTAGGGAAATAACTTAGAAGCAGCATGAATTAAAGGAAATAGAAGCGAGGAAATAGCAAGGACCAGGGCTTAGATGGTAAAGTCAGTGGCCTAAAGATATGCCCCCTGGGTAATAATGCTAAAAGTGGAAAGAGAGAGCAAAGCAAGCAGTCTCTTAAGGGGAAGGGGAATGCTCAAAGGTGGAAATCAACAGGGGTGCGGTCGCCTCCGCAACGGTTATAGAAAAGAGGGGGCGCGGTCCCCCCTCAAAAGGCAGAAACATAGCCGGAATCCTGAGCTAGAGTGCAGTAAAACGTGGGTGGGTGGGTATCAGGAGGGGAACAGAGGTCCAAGGTGCCGGGATGAGTCAGAGGCTGAAGGGAGGTGATGCAGTCTGGAGTTCTGGGAGGTTTTCACAGAGAGCACTGGGATTTTGAATTCGGATGGTAAAAATATGTTTCAGACTCTCAGGGGGCTCCGGCATGTGTTGGGTAGAGTCCACTCAGGTTAGCCGGGGGTACATAGGTGGTGGTCGGTCAAGGATAGAAGGCAAATTCAACGAGGTCTGGGAATTCACTTAAACCAGTTAAGGGTGATTTCAGCGAAAGTTGGGAGGATTTAGGTCAAGAGAATGGTGCATTTCAGCCCGAGTGGGTCGATTTGCCCGATTTGGGGCATGAATTTAAGTGGGCGCTGAAGGGTATTTCAGGCAGCGTGGCTGAAGGATTTCCTTCAGGACAGCTGTCCCTGTCAGACCGGGTTGGGGGTGGGTTACAGCAGCGGCCAAGCGCACTGCGTTTGGGATGGAGTGCGTTCCGGGCCGCACCGGGGCGAGCGAGTCCGGGAGCGGGAGTCCGGCGGGGACTCCGGGGAGGTTCGGAGGGAACAGCCGTCAGCGCAGGACAGGATCGCCGGCTCGGGGACGTTCCGCGCCGCGAGCTGTGCTTCACTCCCGCCCCTCCCGATCCCGGGGGAACCTGTTGCTGGAGGAATGGGCGGGCGGCGGCGGTGAACCCTCCATCGCCTCCGCCTGGGCCTCATGGCGGCCCTTTCGACCTAGACGCTGCGCGGCGCGGCCCCTCCCTTGTTGCCTTTGCTTTAGAAAAAAAAAAAAAGCAAAAGAAAGAAAAATCAGCCCCCAACCNTTCTCAACAGTAAAGAATCTACCTGCCAATGAACAAGATTATGTGTTTGATCCCTGGGTGTAAATGATCCCCTAGAGAAAGAAATGGCAACCCACTTCAGCACTCTTGCCTGGGAAATCCCATGGATGGAAGAGACTGGCCATCTACAGTTCATGGGGTCACAAAGAGTCAGACACAACTTAGTTATTAAACAACAAAAATATATAAATATTAATATAAAATGTGTAGTGTTAACTATGGTTTATATGTATTTGAGAAAGTTAGATCTAATTATTGTGGGCTACTGTTTCTAAGCCCCAGCAGGTGGTTCAGTGGTAAAGAATCTGCCAGCAAGTACAGGAGACACGGGTTTGATCACTGGGTTCGAAATGTCTTCTGGGTGTGGAAATGGTAACCCACCGTAGTATTCTTGCCTGGAGAACCCCATGAATGGATGGATTGAGCATACATAGTTTCTAAAGTGATTCTCGCTGATGCTGTACACATCTTTTGAAATATTAAAATCTAATAAAAGCAATAATTTGCATGACATTGTTGATCAAGAAGGCAACATATAGGTAATATATGCATGTCTAGATCAGAGTTTTCAAATCCTATCCATTGAGATAGCAATGATGATCCATGAAAAAAGCATTCCTTGGCTTAAAGTTTAATAAGTTTCTTTCACATAGGGCTACAAAGAGCACTTATTCATCTAATGAGCCCTGTGAATACCCCTGTGGAGGTATACAATGTAATATTGAAACCATGGATCATCATTCATCAAAACTATTTCACCTGCCCTCACAGGTTGTTTTAATTGTCGTTAAAGACTTTAAGTATTAAGATACTAAGCAACGGACCGCACGGCAGAAGTGCGCCAGCTGCGACAGACCTCCCAGAAGTGGGGCCGAAAAGAGCTACCCCAGGTCAGAGGTCAGGGACGGCGCTGGCGCAGGAGGGCTGAGAGGAGCTACCCCACGCCCAAGGCCGGGGCGGCGGCCGGGAGGAGCAACCCAACGTCCAAGGAGTGGTGGCTGCACCAGCGCAGGAGGGCTGAGAGGAGCTACTCCATGTTCAAGGTCAGGAGGGGTGGCGGTGAGGAGATACCCCTCCTCCAAGGTAAGGAACAGCGGCTGTGCTTTGCTGGGGCAGCTGTGAAGAGATACCCCACGTCCAAGGTAAGAGAAACCCAAGTAAGATGGTAGATGTTGAGAGAGGGCATCAGAGGGCAGATACACTGAAACCATAATCACAGAAAACTAGTCAATCGAATCACACGGACCACAGTCTTGTCTAACTCAGTGAAACTAAGCCATGCCATGTGGGGCCACCCAAGACAGGTGGGTCATGGTGGAGAGGTCTGACATAATGTGGCCCACTGGAGAAGGGAATGGTGAACCAATTTAGTATTTTTGCCTTGAGAAGCCCATGAACAGTGTGAAAATGCAAAATGATAGGACACTGAAAGAGGAACTCCCCAGGTCGGTAGGTGCCCAATATGCTACTGGAGATCAGTGGAGAAATAACTCCAGAAAGAATTAAGGGATGGTGCCAAAGCAAAAACAATACACACTTGTGGATGTGATAGGAGCAAGATCCGATGCTGCAAAGAGTAATATTGCATAGGAACCTGGAATGTTAGGTCCATGAATTAAGGCAAATTGGAAGTGGTCAAGGAGGAGATAGCAAGAGTGAATGTCCACATTCTAGAAATCAGTGAACCAAAATGGACCAGAATGGGTGAATTTAACTCAGATGACCATTATATCTACTACTATGGGCAGGAATCCCTTAGAAGAAATGGAGTAGCCATCATGGTCAACAAAAGAGTCCAAAATGTAGTACTTGGATGCAGTCTCAAAAATGACAGAATGATCTCTGTTCTTTTCCAAGGCAAACCATTCAATATCACAGTAATCCAAGTCTATGCCACAACCAGTAACGCTGAAGAAGCTGAAGTTGAACGGTTCTTTGAAGACCTATAAGACCTTTTAGAACTAACACCCCAAAAAGATGCCTTTTTCATTATAGGGGACNATGTGTATAAGAGACAGGGGTTGGATCCTTAGGCTCAGAACTCACAGCTGGGCAAACAGCACGTGCTGGGTTCCCAGTGTACCTGGCAGAAGGCAGAATTCCTGGCTCTTCTGATTCCTTTCTCTCTTTATTAGCATCATCTCCCTTTTTTAAACCCACAGTCCCACTGAGCACTTCTTCCATGCATCTATGGACAGACTGGCTATTCCAGCCTTTCTTCAATTCTTCCCTTAGAGGCTGGGAGGTGCTTCCATTCAGCTCAGTCCTAACCTTTTGGGACAGCTGTACTCAGCACGCAGACACTGCATCCTTGAGCATTCCTCCATTATGAGAAAGAAAAGTAGCAGGCGATTGGAAAAGGGTCCTCCCTGGCCTCTGAGCTTCCCTGATGGCTCAGTGGGTAAAGAATCTGTTTGCAATGCAGGAGATGCAGGAAACATGAGTTCAATCCCTGGATCGGGACGATCCCCTGGTGAAGGAGAAGGAAAGGGCAACCCACTCCAGTATTCTGGCCTGGAAAAATCCCGTGGACAGAGGAGCCTGGCAGGCTACAGTCCATGGAGTCACAAAGAGTCATACACAACTAAGGAGGCACGGCTTACTGGCCTCCGAGGCAGACAGTGAGCAACATCACCAGGATCAAAGAGAGCCAGGACCAGCTCCTCGGTACCTCTGGCTCTTTCGATCTGCAGCTTATCATCTGATGAGTCATGTGTAAGAGTCTCATCTTCCACAGTCTACATTCAGTGTCAGCTTCCTGTGAACAGTGAATAGGTTTGATCCATTGAGTTGCCCAAAGGGCTTGGCACATGTAACTGTTCAAAATGTTTGACTTAACAGGATCCAAAGCCTCCTCCAAAAAGATACAGTATAAATTGAGGGCAGGACCATAACTGCACAGAGCATCACAACAATAGATTTTATAAAGATTCCTAAAGTGTCTCAGCAGTTATTGTTCAGGGGGAAAAATCTTCTGACTTATAATATCTTTCTTATTTTTTTGGCTGTACTGTGCAGCATGTGGGATCTTAGTTCTGCCACCAGGGATGGAACTTGTACTCCTTGCACCAGGCATGTAGTATTTTAACCACAGGACTGCCAAGGAAGTCCCCCAAATCTTTCTTTTTATTTTACTTTTTTTTTGGTCCCTTTTTTTTTTTTAATTGAAGTATAGTCGATTTACAATGCTGTATTAGTTTCAGGTGTATAGCGAAGTGATTCAGTGTTATGTATATTCTTTTTCAGATTCTTTTCCATTATAGGTTATCACAAAATATTGACAACAGTTTCTTGGGCTACACAGCAGGCCCTTGTTGGTTATCTATTTTATGTATCTTTCTTTTTATTTTTTCCCCCAGAATTTAACCTTGGAATCTGTCTTCCCACCCTAGCTGTAGATCAGAACCACCTGGAGTGCCCCCTGACCCTACAGCTGCCCTGTTTCAACCCCACTCCCCTTACCACCAAGTTTGAGTCTTTAGCTGTGGAATGCATTTATTGGAAAACATGCATTTATTTTAAGTTGCCCAGGTAACTGTCTCACACCTGGCAAGGTTTGGGTCCACTCCTCCCAGAGAACGCTGAAATGCAAGCCTTGTATTAAACCTTCCACACCCTGAAAAATTGCTGGGCAGGCTGGGGTGTAGCACTCTTAACCACTGGCTTCTTATCAGGGCTGGAAGATGCAGCGGCGGCGATTTAGGTTGATCATTTACACTAAATACACATTTACTGTTGGCCCTTGAGGTGCCTCCTCACTGGTAAGCAACAGAATTGTCTCTTGTGTAATAAGCCCCTTTCTTGTTCATGACGTCAGACATTAGGATGTATTTGAAGCTGCTGTGCTCAGAGTCAAAGGAATGAGGTCGTGTTTGGCTGCAAAATAAAAGTTCTATGAGGAGAAAATGTATATAAAGGGCAGGAAGCCTGTACTATTTTAAAAGTCTTTGTTTGCCCAAGGTCATTGCTTAGGCACATCCAGATGACTTTGACTAGGAGACAAAGAATGGCTATACCTCATACTGCCTTTGCTTTCACAATATGCCTGCAGTTCCAGGCCCAGAGTCCTGACCTGCAACCCTGCTCTCTCCCTGCCGACAGATCTCTTCCAGTTAGAGGAGATACCTGTCTTTCTTTCCTTCCTCATGTTTCTCTCCATCCCCAGCCCCATAACATGGTTAAGTCAACAGAGCTATCAGAGTTAGGGCAATGCATTTTCTATGGTGATTATTAACCATTCATTCATTCGCAGTTGATCCAATATATTGATCTAAGCAGTCATATAGCTGTATTTCCATTAGCAGTTAGGATTCTCAAACACTGAATCAATCTTGTCTCAGCCTGGTAGCCTTTATTATAAAGACAATCTTATTTTCCACTAACACAGCAAATATGTTTGTGAACACAGAGTTAGAAAAGTCTAGGGAGAATCTTATTATCCATTTATCCAACCAAAAAAGGCAGGCCAATCAAGTCTCATTTCTCCTGTGGCCCAGCAAGTGGAATTGCATTTCTGCACAAGGAAGGCACATTTCCAATGTCAAATTAGAGAAATTTAGAAATGTCATTATGCAACCTGTTATAATTTGAGATATGCTGCCTGAGCTAATGCCTGCCTTTCTAAACCCTAATTTTACATCTGCTTCCTCAAAGACTGCAAGACATTCTGCTGATGTTCTTACTCTGGAGCAAAGGAGGGCACAATATTACCACTCATTTTTATAGTGTTGAAAGAGTCCAAAGAAGCTAACTGGTAGAATGAAAGAGAAATTGGATGGAAGCCTCCAGTCCAAGTGTTACCAAGTTCAAGCTCATACTGCTTACAGTATGACAGGCCAATAAATCAGTGTGTCAGGTCAAGGGATAGCGACTTTATTTGCAAAGTGGATAGACTGAGAAGATGATGGACTAGTGTCCCAAAGAACCATTCTGCCTGAGTTAGAATTCAGACTTGTTTTCTACTAAAAGGGAGGGGGTAAAGTCAAACATTTCCTGGTTCTGGTCAGTTTCTAGAAGGGATATGTTAATTTCTTCCTTCCTGCGGGCATTCACAGGTAAGTCTGGTCAGGATATTTCCTATGAGCTAAACAAGGGTATATTAGCCTAATACTCGGAGAAGGCAACAGCAACCTACTCCAGTACTCTTGCCTGGAAAATCCCATGGACGGAGAAGCCTGGTAGGCTGCAGTCCATGGGGTCNATAGCATATTCAAAAGCAGAGACATTACTTTGCCAACAAAGGTCTGTCTAGTCAAGGCTATGGTTTTTCCAGTAGTGATGTATGGATGTGAGAGTTGAACTGTGAAGAAGGCTGAGCACTGAAATGCTTTTGATCCTGGTGTTGGAGAAGACTCTTGAGAGTCCCTTGGACTGCAAGGAGATCCAACCAGTCCATTCTAAGGGAGATCAAGCCTGGGATTTCTTTGGAAGGAATGATGCTAAAGCTGAAACTCCAGTACTTTGGCCACCTCATGTGAGGAGGTGACTCATTGGAAAAGACTCTGATGCTGGGAGGGATTGGGGGCAGGAGGAGAAGGGGACGACAGAGGATGAGATGGATGGATGGCATCAATGACTCAATGGACATGGGTTTGGGTGATCTCTCGGAGTTGGTGATGGACAGCGAGGCCTGGAATGCTGCAATTCATGGGGTTGCAAAGAGTCACCCATGACTGAGCGACTGAACTGAACTGATCTGAACGGAGACCCTAGTGGTAAAGAATCTGTCTGCCAATGTAGGAGATGCCAGAGAGGTGGGTCCAATCCCTGGATCAGGAAGATCCCTTGGCGTAGGAAGCTGGCAACCCACTCCAGTAATCTTGCCTGTAAAATTCCATGGACAGTCCATGGGGTCGCAAAGAGTCGGACATAACTGGGCATGCACACACACATCTGAGATCAAAGACCAGGCTGTATTGTTTACTAATTCAGCTATTTTAGTTTTTGACACCGCAAGACTGAAAGTTTTTCTACAACTTCTACACGGCTTCCCGGTGGCACAGTCGTTAAAATCCGTCTGACAATGCAGGAGACACAGGAGACTCCGGTTCCATCCCTGGGTCAAGACGGTACCCTGGTGTAGGACATGGCAACCCACCCCAGTATTCTTACCATGGAAAATTTCATGGACAGAGGAGCCTGGCAGGCTACACTCCGTGGGTTTGCAGAGTCGGACATGACAGGGCAGGCACGCATGCGCACGTTATGCATAGAACTGCTACTGTGTACTGAGGCAGAGAAAGAAGCAACGGTCGTAGGAAAGCAGAAACACTGTGGAAGAAGAAAGGCAGGCTGTTTACAGAGGGACAGTCTAGGGTAAATTTCCTCAGGGAATGATACCTATTTTTCGTGCATGCGCCATCTGGGAAGTCAGATATCTATTTTGAGACCCTAAAAATGAGCAGGAACTGGTACAAAGGGGTATGTACAGGAATATGGGTTGAAAGATGAAATGCATTCCTGGGGGATACAGAGTCTTTATCACCTTACTTGTATGAAGCTGTTCTTCCTTTCATTGAGAGCAATTTCCTTTTAATTGTTGAAATTATTGATTCCCTTTTTGAAGTTTTATGAAAGTTTTGGAGAAAGCCTTGAGGATTACTTCCACAGATATCTTATTGCCCTCACATACTTATTGCTGTTGTTACTGAGATTCACTTCACTTTTCTACCATTACTGTATTTTTGGTACATTTCTTTGCAAAAAAGCAGTATTCACAACTAAGATTCTGTGCATAAAAATGGTATAAAGCAGTGAACTATATCCAGCATGTGTCTGTATCAAAGTATATTTTATAAATACCTCTTTTAAACTGATTTTAATCATCACCATGATGCTCAACAAGTTTTTAAAGGCCTTTTGCATATATTATCTCGTTTGAAGTGATAAATTTACAACATTTCAAACTGCTTATTAACTCCCCAAACAAGACTGGCACTGTCTTTTTCTCGGTAGCCTCAGCTTCTAGATGCAGAAGCATCTGAATCAGAAAGATGATAAACAGTTGGCCACAAAGTGATATTATATGGAGCACAGCAATTTTTGGATTACCAAAGATCTATTCATTTTGTTATGTAAACTTGGCAGATTTCTTTATTTCCTGGATAAGCACATCATTGCAGAGGCTTGTGAATTGCTCTTGGTCATCTAACATGAGAAATTACTAAGAGAAATAATAATTTATGCTTTACCAACTGTGTTCTGCATAGAGCTGTCTTGATTCCTCATTTTGATAGCTGGCACCTCTGTATCCATTTACAGAGACAGTTCGAAATGTTTAAGCTGTGTGACTATAACCATTCTCGTACCCTGTGCAGTCGCAGGTTGCTTGAACACACAGTGCTCTGCCATTGGCTGTGTCTTTTGTGTGTACTTAACCTAGGTCCCAAAGTGTCCTTGAGTGTCTTGGAAAGTGACTGCATGAGCAGCAGGTTAAGACTGATCTCAATCAGCAGTAGTTTTTTCCTTAATACAGAAATAAGGATCTGTTGCTAACCAGTGATTATCTATAAATGTAGCAGGAAAGAGAGATGACCATGGGATGATTAACTCTTTGGGGATTAAAAATGACCAGATAAGTGGTCAGAAGATAGTGTATTGAGTCTTTGAATACATGAATATCTCTTTTATCTAGAGATCATTCATTTCCTGAAGCTAATAGGGGATGCAGCTAAACAGTAAATATAAGAATTAAAAATAGCTATATGGAAGACTTTCTTTTCAGAGCAGATAAACTCAATAGCCAATAAGAGCCTTGCTGTACAATAATTGATATTTATTAAGATGACTCTAAGTCATCAATAAAATGATGATTATATCAGTATAATCAGTTTAAGAAGGCAAGGAAGTATAAAATACAATTCAGGAGTTAAGTTGAGGTCAAAACAGTTTTGATACTAAGCTTTATGGAAAAACTCATCCTCTGTCAATGCTAAAAATGAAGGGTCATTGTACTTGGTAAAGTATTAATAGATGGGGTCTTTATATAGGGGTTGACATTTCCCCTCCACATTTAAATTTTAAAAAATAATACTGGAGGAACTCAACTTTGGAGGCTTTATTTTCTGATTTACCTTAAGAAAGGAGAAATTGTAATAACTATCCCCTTTCATTAGTTTTATTTAACTTGCCCTCCATTCATTTTATTTTTCATGAAAATTTTGCTATCTTGTCTCTGTGCCCTCTTCAGAGAGACATTTATTGTCTGTCCTGTCATGTTACACGTTATAACAACACCACATGGTTGTGTACAACACCATACAATATATGTATGTGACAGCTAGTCACAACTATGTCAGTGATGATGATCAGATTCCATTATACATTTTTAAAAGTCTATATGAAATACACATCATAGGCTACTTCCATGTGCATCTCTGTGGTGCTAATTTTTAAAGTCATTTTTTTCTTTCAAATTAACCATTATGTGGGAAAAAGATAACGCAAAGCAAAAGTTATGTTTTATGGTGTTAAAGATATATTCTTTTTAAAAAAAAGATATATACTTTAAACCCTCAAATTTTTCCTATTAAACATTGGTCAATACATAAATTCTAGGCCATCTGAAAAAATTATTTGTGAGCGTAAAGTAACGCCTACCAACATGTTTTAGAAAACGTGCAATACAAAATTTACAAAACAAGTACAAATCTCATCCTATTATCTCATGAGGGAGTAATATCAGAATAAGACAATTAAAATTGGAAATATTATTGAGCAAAATGAAAACTACCAAGAAGGGAATAGGAAAAAAAAAAGTGGGGTATGGAAGAAACAGAAAAATTGGAGAATTTTTGAAAGATTTCGACTTTAATGACCTGGTTATAGGAGAAAGTGAAGTCCCCTGTGACAATGACTTGCTGGTGTCCTGTGATTAACTGCATTCAGCTTCTGAACTGTTGCATTTGGATCTGTGGAAAGCACTTGGCAGGCATTTTAGGTGACTAAACTCGTTGCCGTGACCGTCATTGTGGGCATCTCCAGGTGAAGCCCCTGTTTCTCTCAGGATTCTTGTCATGTCTTAGCGACTTTTTTCATATTTTCACGTGTTTCATTAAAAGAGCCTCACAATAAAGATTTTATCCAATTGCAGCAAAAAACCTTGAAACAGAGTTAAAGTATCTCAGTCATTTTCTTCTGATGCCTCTCAGAAATTAACTAAATTAAAGCCACTTCATGACATTACACTACCAGAACTAGAATGGAGGAGACAAAATGTTTAATATTCTAAGCATGACCCAAATGNAAAACCTTGAAACAGAGTTAAAGTATCTCAGTCATTTTCTTCTGATGCCTCTCAGAAATTAACTAAATTAAAGCCACTTCATGACATTACACTACCAGAACTAGAATGGAGGAGACAAAATGTTTAATATTCTAAGCATGACCCAAATGCACAATATGGAGAGATCTGAGAGAAAAGACTTGCTGAATCCTCTATAGAGAGTTATAATTGAGAAGAAAAACCCACCCAAAGTAACCAATATGTAAGTAAAAAAAAAAACCAAAAAACCTCAGACCAAACCAACCGTACAAAATCTCAGTGGTTACCTAACTTCGTGTCTTTTTTTTTTTTTCTTTAATGTGAAGGGAATGACTAGCTAATTAGAATTTTTGAATAAAACTGTGTGACTCTTTTTTCTTATTTTACTTCGCATCCTCTTAGTCAGGTATCTGCAAATACTCGTCTTGCCAATTGTTGGACAGAAAAATATAGACTAATTAAAATGCTAATCTTTAGTAAACACATAAGTACTTGCATGAAAATTAAACACTTGGGCTGCTAATTTATGAATACGTGCTCACACATCAGGAACACTGCAACTAGTGTGGACTCCACAGTCTTGGGCTTAGCAGCCTCGTCTACATGTCAAATCCACTTCAGGGCTGAGAGTATCTGCCATTGAAATTACCCAGCGTGCTTTCTCTCAAGAGTGTCTAAGGAGAAAAGAAAAGTGATGTGCACTTTGAGAAGATTATTTAAGGCCTGCAGATTCATTAGAAGAGAACTTAATTGTGATCGAATCTATAATCCTTTCAGTTCATCCCATAAATAATAACAGTCTGAACTCTATTGAATCACATGGCCTCTTTTGCACAAACCTATAGAGGAGAGTCCTTAAAATTGAATAGATGGAATTGAATGGACCTGGGAAGTGGGAACTGGAATTTGATGGACAGCCTTTCACCTCTAGGTTATTGGCTTGTATCTGACCCAGGTGATGAAAAGTCATTGTTCCACAATGGCTGTTAAGTCGTTTTCTGTGTAATGAGCTGTTGGCTCCAGTCCCTTCCTAAGTGGACAGGTGTCTGCTCACATTCCCAACTCACCATTCCACTTGTCAGTCACATTTGAGGTCAAGGGCTAAATAAGATCTGGGGCCGAAATACTTTCTCATTCTGGTGAGTACAGGCCTGCTTTTGTTGGTTGACTTGGTTGAAAAAACAACTGCCTTCGTCTCTGTTCATGTTCTGCCGATTTTCTGTGTATGAAGATTTTATTGTTGGGGGCTTCTATCATAATGAAAAATTATTAGGTTCTCAAATGTGCATGCTTTTATTACATACTATCAAAAACCAGATACCTAAATACACTCCCTGATCTAAGAGACATTACAATTTAAATGTTTGTCTAACTGCAACAGGGATATATCCTGCGGATAAAGCATTTGCATCTGACTTTTCTTCCCTGACACAGGAGAACTGGGATACAGGTTGGCCTCAAATCCTGATAAAACCGGCGGGTGGAAGATATCTGATAGCTGACTGAACATTATATGATATTTTGGCTGGAAGAGCAGACCTCTTTGAGGTGGGAGAAGACATGTAATAAAGTATTTCATGCTTCTTGGGATTTACAAAATGGAAATAAGCTGTTCTCATTTAAACCTGGTTAAAACACTTTTGTTTCTGTGTTTTCTACAATTCTACAAATACGGATTTCTATTTATTAGCATTCCTGGAAAAGCTTAAGATCAGAAGCCAGAGGACTCAGATATTTTAGCTGAAGTCTTGGGAGGGTTTTCTGCCACAGATCTGTGACACAATTTTCTGCATAAATTAATATATTTCAGAGTAAAACGTGCTTTGAGTCAAACAGCTCTTGTTCACTTGTTTCTGTAGATTTTGTCTCCATTTTCTTAAAAAGATCATATCAACTTATTTTCTCTCCTGATGGAGTTTATTGTTAAATATATTTCTAACTTATTAAAAGTAACTGGATTGATTGAATGACAAACTTTATGCCTTAACTATTGTGGGCTTCCTAGCTCATTTTTAAGCCTAAGTCTCTCTTTGTGATTACAAATTGTCAGCTATTCATCACACTATTTATAGATATGATAGCCAATGTTATATAGCTAGAGTTCTTAGAAACTGAAAAAAAAAAAAAGCTTAGGAATCCAGAGGTCTAATAGGAAATTAAGGATTTCTTGAGAGATATTTTCATACTTTTAGCCAATTTTCTTGTTTTGCTTTATACCTGTTTTTCTTAGGCCTATTGAGAGAATGATGCATTTTTCTAAATCTTTATTGATAAAAATGAGTGGCAGAATTCTCATGGGACCACCTGTAGATAAACTTCAACTGGTATTTTCTCTGTATCCTCATGATATCCTGTGATTAGCAAAATTAAGATAAAAATTTGACTAGAATCTTGACAATATACAATTTCTTTTTTATAGAACAAGCTTTACATTATCTTTAATAACTAGTTTTTGAAACATCAACAATAACATAAATATTTCTTGAATGCTAGTTAGGTAAGAACTAGTGAAAGCCAAGAGTCTTAGAAAAAACAATAAAATGTATTGCAAATTAGAGCCAGTGCAAGTAATTGAGATGATTCATATTCTATCCCTCCTTCTCTGAAATTTTAAGAATATCATGAATACCCCTTTGTATGGAGAGAGATTTCTCGAAGCAAGGGGTAGACTATTTTATCTCTAGTGATTTACAATAAGTTTATTGTAAATTTTATTGTGATTTACGGTGATTTTATCTCTTCCTGCTGGACTTGAAGGAACCCTGCCGCACTAAAAATCTTCTTATACCATGTCGTCCACGATAACTTCTTTATTCTTTCTGCTGCTTTTTGTTCCAGTCTGGTTAGCCCACACCTGCCTGATTTGGAAGAGTATAATTTTTAGTGCTTTTCTGATACTTGTTAAATAATGCTTGCTGTGGTTGACATCACTTTAAGTCCACAATGCAGAATACTGGTGATACAGTGTGATAAGGGAATGCTACTTAACTTTCTAGTGACCATGCCCTGTACTAGATCTCTCCCTGCAGATTTTTCAGAAAGATAAGCAAGTGGAATCCATATTCCTCCAGTTTTACTTGAAAAATCATGGCAGATCCCAGACCTACTGTGTGGGGTGAATGTTTTGGGTGAGTGTTGGCAGCAGTGTGTGGTAGTGGCTCTTTAGCATTAGCAATGCTTATTAAGGATGGTGGGTGTTGAGATGGAAGAGAACCTGTATTGGAGCGTATACCATCATCAAAGGTGTGGCACGTGTGTGTATGGGTGGCATTTTAAACCCAACTGTATTCAGTTAATCACATTTGTGGGAAACAAGGTTTGTGGTGGCATTAGTAGGAGGTTTGTGGGCAAGTTATTCAGCCTGGCAATTATTGCAAATTAGAACTTTATTCAGGAAAGGATATCAATTTAAGAGTAGACAAAACACATTTACTGTAGTTTATTCAGACCATTGTTAAATGGGGTGCATTTTCTTAGAAGCAGCCATAGAGATCAATGTGTCGCGTGACCCTCGGAACCAAACTGCTGAATGAAGATATTGGAGGGCTGAAGCTATTCATTTCCATTTACAGAATCCAAATTGCCGAAAAGTCATGGGAAGCCAGGAAAGAGACTTGTTGTTGTTGTTTTTTTCCAAATGCTCCCTGGCATTTGTCTGCCTGCGTCATCCAACGCAGTATCTCATTCTGCTGCCACCCGGAGTCCCATTCACTGGTTTGTTTAACCTCAAAGTGGGAAAGTAACTAACACAAATACATTCATTGTCCATGCTCTAATAGAATTAAGATTCCCAATACCCTGCCTGCATTTGAATGAGGTTCGTTACACACTAGCTTTTATGGTCACACCCTTTTCCCTTGATGGTTCTGAAGAATGGCAGAAGCGGGAGACCAGAAATTTTGTAAGCTCATAAATATGAAGCACACTGTGTTTAAATAATGCCAGGGTGGCGATACAGATGGACTGATGCCAGGAAGCTCAAAGTTAAAGCTCACAATTCATCCTTACACCACTATGAATAAGAAGGAAGGAGAAAGGGGCACTGTGCTAGCTGAGTTGTGCTGCCAGCTCGGGGACAGCTCTGTCTAATGGGCCAGCAAGGCACAGAGCTTTGAATTGCACACTGTTTCCTCAGAAGACAAGAAATGGAGCCATTCTCCAGGAGGCCCAGCCCGATACTGGGTGATTACATAATATTGTTGATTTCACACTGCACATCACTGACTTGAGCGATTGGAATAAACCCGTATCTAGTATCCTGCCATTCCCTGGCAGAGACCGGTACAGGGCATGGGAAATGGAAGCAGGCTCTTTGTGACTGGGTGGGCAGGATCCGTACAGGTTTTTATGAGCCTTTCTTCCTACCCTACTGCTTAGCTGCTGTTGCCTTCTATTTCTGCTGCCTACGGTAATAGCAAGAACCTAAGCAAAGTCTTGTAAACACTGCGGTGAAGAATATCAGAACGCCAGGTTCACTGCTGTTTAGAGATGGGCTTGCTGCTCTGAAACAAAGTGCTGAATTTTTATGGGAAAAAGTTTGTTTTCATTCCTTGGAATTTGCCACTTGGTTATGTGGTGACAATCTTAGGGATCTGAGTTTTACTTTGTCTTTTGCCAAAGTGAAACTGGCACTCGGTGTACTTTCAATGATTAGTCTGTATTGCATAGTGACTATGGAGAAGCAAATGTTTGTTGTCTTTGTGGTTAAGGTAAGAGGAAGATAAAATTCTCTGAATTAGCAATTTGTGAGGAATAAATATCACTTTCAAAATGTTACATGCCATTTTCTGCTTGATATGTGATTGTGTTAAATTAACCTTGTTATTAATAAATGCATTTTGCTTTCACAATCTTTAACTCTATGTTTCATCTAAACTAAATTTCTTGTAATCCCTAATTGCATATGCTCTGCATCATCTTCTTTTTGTTTCTTTCACCATGGGTTTTAGTGCTGGCCCAGATATCTCAATGTCTGCGGTAACCCGTGACTGTGGGCAATGGCCCTTTGGCAACCGCATGAGTTCTTTCAGGGCTCTGAATTCTATTCTGGGCCAACTAAATCCGAGGCTTACTGGAATCTTCGGGTATCTTCTACCCTAGGCTCAAAGCTCCGAAAGCAACACCCGTAAATGTACCATGTTAAAAATATATTCTTTTTCTTAACAAGTTAAAAAATACAATGCCACCGTTGCTATTACTTCTACTAGTATTGGTGTTATAAAGTGAGGCGAGACAAACTGAAATATTGGATGGAGTTTGGAGCAGAGAAATGTTTATTGCAGGGCCTTCCAAGGAGAATGGGTGGCTCATCACCACCCCCACCCTCTGCCAAAACCCTGAATTCATTCAGGAAAGCATTTTTAAAGGCAAGATGAGGGAAGGGTGTCTCAGGGTATGTGATCAACTTATGCACAATTGTCTGATTGGTTGATGTTGAGATAACAGGGCAGTTAAAACTGTCAGTCCTCGTGTACCAGCAGGTCTGGAGGCTGTGGGGCTCAAGATCATCAAGTAGCTAATTACTTCCATTTGGTGCTGGTCCTCAGCATCTGAAAACCTCAGGAAATATGCATCCAATATCTAGGTCCTTCAGAGAGGAGCTAAAGTGGAGGATATGGGGAAGAGATCTGTCCCAGGAAGGTCTCAAAGTGTCCTGCTAGATTAAATTACTAGTTTATAATACTGTTACCCCTCTGTGCCAGCATTGTGTTGGGTGCTTTTTGTGACTCAACGAATCTTTACAAACAACTCTAATGGAGCAGGTGCTATTATTAATCCCACTTCTTCAGTTAGACATGCTTATAGTGGCAAGTAACTAAGAGCTCAACTTAGAAGTTAAATATGGGTGTTTATTTTTCTTTAAAAGAGGTTTAGTGGTCGGCAATTATGGATGATCATTCTGTGGCTCACTGATATGAAGACCAGGGTCTCTAGGATTCTCTAGGCCTCTTTGTATTTCCATTATAAAAGTTCCAGAGCTTAAAAACTGTGTGATGCTTACCCAAAGAAGAACAGTTTACCTGAAATCGGAGCACACTATTAACTATTTGGAGATTATAGGAGTTATGCTGGTGTTCTTACGATCACTCATTTTCCACCCCAGGACTGACTTTGTTAGACACGCTTGCCCTGCTCTGTGGTGGTGGTTCCTGTAGTGCTGAGAATCAGGAGTTATTCACACATGGGCTTCCCACAAATAAGATGCTAAATGCATTGTTTTGGTGCTTCTGAGGCAGCCAGGAGCAACGTCTTGCCTCTAATATCATCAAGTCTAACCCTCTGATCTAGCAGGGCATCTGGTGATTTCTGTATTCCTTTCAGATTCCATGAGAAGAGGAAAAAAAGAGGCAAAGGGCCTATATGCGTTTAATAGAGAAAAAAGTCATATGTAAGTCATTGTCTTTTCTTCTGCCCTTTTTGTTAAAGCTCGACCAGATACTCAGGACTGATTATGGGGCATCCATGTTGTCTTTCTAGGTTATAAAGACTACCAACATGAGCTGTCTTATGGACTTTTCTCTCATAACTTTTTCTGTTGCCTCCCCAAGTTCCCTTTTAGGCATTAGTTTTGGTGGCTCAGACGATAAAGCATCTGCCTGCAATGCAGGAGTCCAAGGTACCATCCCTAGGTCAGAAAGATCCCCTGGAGAAGGCAATGGCACCCCACTCCAGTACTCTTGCCTGGAAAATCCCATGGATGGAGGAGCCTGGCAGGCTACAGTCTGTGAGGTCACAGAGTCAGACACAACTGAGCGACTTCACCTTCACTTTCTTTCCTCTGTAGTTCAGGGCTCCCCAACCTNACTTTCATGCATTGGAGAAGGAAATGGCAACCCACTTCAGTGTTCTTGCCTGGAGAAGCCCAGGGACGGCGGAGGCTGGTGGGCTGCTGTTTATGGCGTCTCACAGAGTCAGACACGACTGAAATGACTCAGCAGCAGCAGCAGCCCAATACTCATTACCTGGGAGGCAGGGTTACCTGGGAGGCAGGGTTCACAGTGATGGGCCATTAAGTATAATCGAAGTTTACAGACAACATTCCTTTAGTGATTAACTTGTAGTAGAATACAAAGGTTCTTCCCTATTATACAAGTTTGCTGCTAACTAGTTATTTAACTTTGGATAGTTACTTGATTCATTGACTCATGACTTTCTCAGTCATGCATTTTTTTCATTCAATACAGATTTCTTAAATTATGTGCAAATATTTAGAGCCAAAAGATCTCATAAATAAAGTGGTTCAAAGGTTCACACTTTCAGCTTGAAAAGACAGAGAGGATCTCATGCACTTGAGGTCAATGAGGAGACTGCACCCTTGGCCTGCCTTGTGCCTGGTGAAAGTGAAACTGTTAGTCACTCAGTCATGTCTGACTCTGTAACTCCATGGACTGTAGCCCACCAGGCTCCTCTGTCCATGGAATTCTCCAGGCAAGGATACTGGAGTGGGTTTCCATTCCCTTCTCCAGGGGATCTTTCTGACCCAGGGATTGAGCCCAGGTCTCCTGCATTGCTATCAGATTCTTTACTGTCTGANTCCATGGACTGTAGCCCACCAGGCTCCTCTGTCCATGGAATTCTCCAGGCAAGGATACTGGAGTGGGTTTCCATTCCCTTCTCCAGGGGATCTTTCTGACCCAGGGATTGAGCCCAGGTCTCCTGCATTGCTATCAGATTCTTTACTGTCTGAGCCACCAGGGAAGCCTTTCATGGGGCCACTCTTACCTTCAAAAATGTTCCCAGCATTTCACCAGTCATGAACTTGATGACTATGGCCCTCTGTTATTTAGAAAAAAAAAAAAGATGCTTTTCTTTATTAACTGTGTTGAAATACATCATCCAATGAACTTCCAGTCAAAATGCTTTGACTTCATTTTGTGGAGGACAAGTCACTCCAAAAATGTCACTGGGAATGGTATTTTTGACATTCACTCTTAGGATCAAGTGATACCTGATGCTGCTGCTTCTCTCTGGCTTCACAGCAGGTTAAAAATTTTTCTCACCAATTATGTCTCAGTCCCATGACTTGGAGTTCATATCTTGGCCACACACAACTTTCTTGTACAATTCTGACACATCCTATCTTCCACACAAGGTCTGACAGTGTCCAGGAGTTATGTGGACGTCTGTCATGCTTCATAGTTCAAGAAAGGACTGGTCCCCAGTATACAAGTAGGTCCCCAATAGAGGTGGATACTTTGAAGGAGTGGACGAATGAATGAATGGACACAGTTCCTGCTTCAGCCCCTGTCATCACTTGTTTCTTTACTGCAGGTCACAGGATCCTCCCCTGCAGAAGGGGTGAGCTTCATGATGTTGGGCCCCATGTCCTGCTTCTACACAAGGTCTGACAGAAAGGTCCTGGATCTGGGAGATGGGAGACCTGGCCATGCATAGCACATAGTAGGCATGCACATCAAAATGAATTCACTGAACGGAGCCTGCATTCTTGTCTTGAATTTGTAACTAACTAAATCAAGTGATGGAAGTAAGGGTCTAAACCTAAGTTTTTCCATATGTGAAATAGAGGAGTTAGACAACGTCACCATGACGATACCGTCTGGTTCTCAGATTCTACCATTTTATTATTTTATATCCTATCTACCCAGAGCTTGATCTTCCTGTATGAGGCCTGATCGTTAGTAAACTGGTCCGTGAAAGGATGCTGGGAACCTGAGTATTGTTGTCATCTACGAAGGCAGACAATAATCCTAGGGCTGTTTTGTGATTTGGATGAAAGAAAAGAATGAAGTTCCTAGAAATATTCATGACACCTGCCCCCAAAACGATAGTTGTTGCTGTTTTCATCATTAAATAACAACTTTTCCTCTGCTCTTTTAGTTAATAGAGCATTGCTAAATTGTGTGTGTGTGTGTGTGTGTGTGTGTGTGTTCAGTCATTCAAGTCATGTCCAAATCTTTTCGACCCTGTGGACGATAGCCCACCAGACTCCTCTGTCCATGGGATTCTCTAGGCAAGAATACTGGAGTGGGTTGTCATGCCCTCCTCCAGGGGATCTTCCCAACCCAGGGATCAAACCCTATGTCTCTTATGTCTCCTGCATTGCCAGGTGGATTCTTTACCCTAGAACCACCTGGGAAGCCCTTGCTAAATTAACTGGCCTTAAATTGATTAGAGTATGTAGCTCTGCTGCTGCTAAGTCGCTTCAGTCGTGTCCGACTTTATGTGACCCCATGGACTACAGCCTACCAGGCTCCTCCATCCATGGGATTTTCCAGGCAAGAGTACTGGAGTGGGGTACCATTGCCTTCTCTGGTATGTAGCTCTAGTCTGTACTTTAATAAATAGTCTGTCATGGGGACTTCCCTAAGTGGTTCAGTGGCTAAGACTCCACACTCTCAATGCAGGAGGCCTGGGTTCGATTCTTGGTCATGAAACTAGATCCCACATGCTGCAACTAAGATCTAAAGCAGCCAAATATTAAAAAAAAAAAAAAAAAAAAAAA
>SJYV01042006.1:105349-138675 GCA_006410875.1 Neotragus pygmaeus
AAAAAAAAAAAAAAAAAAAAAAAAAAGTCAGTCATGGACTCCAGTGTCGGGCAAATCCAGATTCTTACTAGAATTAGCCACTTATTAGCTCTGTAACCTTAAACAGGTCACTTAACCACTCAGAACCTCAGTCTCCTCATCTGTAAAATATGGATCACTATGCTTGTTTTGAAGGTTTTCTGTGAGGATTAACTGTATGTAAAAAATCTGGCATAGGAGTGGCCTAAAAATACCAGCTATAATTACAAGTCTATGGTGTTAGGCGAGACGGGGCTGGGTTTGTTTGTTTTTTTAAACAACTTTATCATCCATGGGAGAAAATAAGTGTAGTCTATTAAATTCCATTCTTCCTGCTGCAGCCTGCAATGATTTCGGCCAGCATTCCCTATGGTGGTTTTAGTCCTCTCACCCCACCTTATCTGGAAATTATCAAGGATCTGATAATAAGTAGGTGACAAAATTTAACCAGTTCCAACAATAAGGATACTTAGTGCCACCGACTCCCTGTTACAGGGCTACTAAAATACCAGCTCAGAAAACATAAGTAACCCAAACAGTGAGTAATACAAAATATAATCTTGATTTGACCTTGACATGAAGCTTGGATGTTATGGCAACAAACTTCCTCTCTCATTAGGTTCTGCTGGGGATAAAATCAACAGCCATTTCCTGAGTTCACAGCAACTGAAACAAGCAGTCCAAAAACCTACTTGGTTTCAGAGAAGCCCAGCTTGTTCCATGTTAAATATTTGCTACAGAAATCTTCCAGCAATCCACAAAAATGCATAGAACCAAAAACTGTCTATTCATCAAGTGGGAAACGCATGGAGAATTGACTCTATGAGTTCAGCCAGCACTGGCCAGTCCCACTAACGTGCATGTGTTCTTCCTGGCCATCTAGGGGCCTGGGCCAGACCTCTGGGACATCTGACTGCAGCTCTTGCTGTTAGTGGCGTTTCCCAGGGTATCTAAGGCACTCTGCTGACAAAGGCCAGACTTAACTGGGACTTTCTTTAGTGGCCCAGTTGGTAAAGAATCTGCAGGAGCCTGGGGTTCGATTCCCACATCAGGAAGATCCCCTGGAGAAGGAAATGGCTACCCACTCCAGTATTCTGGCCTGGAAAATCCCATGGACAGTGGAGTCTGGCAGGCCACAATCCATGGGGTCCCAAAGAGTTGGACAGGACTGAGCGACTAACACTTTCACTTTCTTTATCTGAGAGGCAGGTGTGGGGACACCTCTGCAGGGCTGTTAACCCGAAGCCAAGCAGTGCACTGTTTAGCCCACAGCTAATAAAAGATCAACCAGACTGTCTTCTTTTAGAATCAGAAAAGGAAAGAATCGAGGCCATCTCTCTCCATTCTCATTCCAGCATCAAAACCCATATTAAAACCCAGTGGTTCAAGTGCCAGAGGAAGCCCTTCGGTCCCAAAAGTGCCTGAATTAGGTAAGCAGAGACCTAGAGAAAGAAAGAGCCACATTCCCTGCAGTGAGTGAAACTGATTTTTTAAAAAAGAGTGTGTTTTTAAAAAATAAAGTTTTAGTTTATAGTATATTAAATTATAATTCATGATTTCTGGGGATATTGGAGGGAAATAATGTAGAGAAGAAGTTATACTATTTTTTTTTTTAACCACCTGACAGTATTTGTATTCTAAAGTGAAAGTGAAAGGCACTCAGTCATGTCTGACACTTTGTGACCCCATGGACTATACAGTCCATGGAATTCTCCAGGCTAGAATACTGGAGTGGGTAGCTTTTCCCTTCAGGGGATCTTCCCAACCCAGGGATCAAACCCAGGTCTCCCGCATTGCAGGCAGATTCTTTACCAACTGAGCTATCAGGGAAGCCCTATTTTAGACATGAAGCTTTCGTACAAACTTCAGAAACAATATTTGCATGANTCCCAACCCAGGGATCAAACCCAGGTCTCCCGCATTGCAGGCAGATTCTTTACCAACTGAGCTATCAGGGAAGCCCTATTTTAGACATGAAGCTTTCGTACAAACTTCAGAAACAATATTTGCATGAACCTTGGCATCACCAGCTGTAGATCATTCTACTTCAGTGACGCCTGAAAAGCAAGTTATTTTGACCTGATTCGTTTCATGATGTCATTGTGCCTTCCCTCAGGAAGATGGGTTTGGAGCATTACCTGATGTGAGACAGGGCAGCTGGAACCTGGGCATCTGGCCCCAGTCCCAAACCAGGGCGGTGAGAAAGGAGAAGCCACGTGTGCTGCCTCAGGGTTCAGAAGACACTCTATGCATGATTCTCAAGCCACTGTGGTGGGTGAAAGTCTGTGCTGTTCACTCAGGTTTTTTTTTTCCTCCACAAACATTCTCCGTTCTCTCCTTCTGCCCACTTTTCCATGACACTGGGCGAGATGGGAAACACAAAGTCCAGGGTTTGTTTTTCAAAAGCCAAACACACAGGAGACAAGGTTTGAGGGAGAGGCAGAGCCCTGGAGGACATCAGAGGGAGGTAATTAGGCTTCCTAGGTGGCACTAGTGGTAAAGAACCCACCTGCCAATGCAGGAGGCATAAGAGATGCGGGTTTGATCCCTGAGTTGGAAAGATCCCCTGGAGGAGGACATGGCCACCCGTTCCAGTATTCTTGCCTGGAGAATCCCATGGGCAGAGGAGCCTGGTGGGTTACAGTCTATAGAGTTCCAAAGAGTCAGACATGATTGAAGTGACTTAGCAAACACGTGGGTGGTGAGTTGGGGCTCTCCTAATGGGACTAAAGCCCTTCTAAGAACAGGAAGAGAGGCCATAGACAGGATCAGCGCTCCCATAAAAGAGACACCCCCATCCCCATCCCAGAGCTCCCTAGCCCCTTCCACCATGTGTGGACATAGTGGGATGTCTGTGACCCAGAAGAGGGTCCTCACCTGACCTTGCTGGCACCTGATCTCAGACTCACAGCCTCTAGCACTGTGAGAAAGAAATTTCTGTTGTTTATAAGCTACCCAGACTATGGGATTTTGTTACACCAGTACAAACAGACAGTGACTTTCTATTTTCAAACCATCCTGAATTTTAATTTTGAGAGTCCTATGATTTTCACTGACCAGAAGTAATAACAAATGGGATTCTACCCTATCTTTTGTATTTTACTAAAAAAAGTCACATTCACCTGGAGCCAGTGCTCCACTGCTTTACTGCTTTTTGTTTTTGCCTTTTAAAAGGCTTACAAGGTCTAGCAATTTATTTAACCTCCCTAACCCTCTAGGGTTTCCCTGGTGGCTCAGAGGTTAAAGCGTCAGGGAAGATCCNAAAGTCACATTCACCTGGAGCCAGTGCTCCACTGCTTTACTGCTTTTTGTTTTTGCCTTTTAAAAGGCTTACAAGGTCTAGCAATTTATTTAACCTCCCTAACCCTCTAGGGTTTCCCTGGTGGCTCAGAGGTTAAAGCGTCAGGGAAGATCCCCTGGAGAAGGCAATGGCAACCCACTCCAGTACTCTTGCCTGGAGAATCCCATGGAGGGAGGAGCCTGGTAGGCTACAGTTCAAGGGGTCGCAAAGAGTCGGACACAACTGAGCGACTTTACTTACTTACAACCCTCTGCTGTTGCTGCTAAGTCGTTTCGGTCGTGTCTGACTCTGTGCGACCCCACAGACGACAGCCCATTGGGCTCTGCCATCCCTGGGATTCTCCAGGCAAGAACACTTGAGTGGGTTGCCATTTCCTTCCCCAGTGCATGAAAGTGAAAAGTGAAAGTGAAGTCGCTCAGTCGTGTCTGACTCAGCAACCCCATGGATTGCAGCCTTCCAGGCTCCTCCATCCATGGGAGTTTCCAGGCAAGAGTACTGGAGTGGGGTGCCATTACAACCCTCTAGGGGTCTTCATATATGTCTATATGAACCCTGTATGTGTCTCGATCTGCAATACTGCGAAGACACTGATTGAACTGACAAGAACCACGCACAAAGGGAGGCGCTGATCTCCCGTCTCTGGCTATTTCACACCTGGTCTCCCTGGCTTTGCCACCATGAATTAGTTTCTCTACCCGTGTTTAGTCAACGCTGAGTGAACCCTGGGTACTTGGCAAATAGAGTATGATAAAGAAACTCCTTCATGATAATCATGTCCTTGAACATTTGTCAAGTGTTTCATGGTTCTCAAGGCAGGTCCAGATATTTAATGGGGTTTGATACTTTTAGCAATTGCATGGAGTAGGTATTGCTATGTGCTTCTGGCATAGGGAAGAATAAACCCGACTCCATAACAGAACTGCTTTTTTAACTCTAAGCTTTGTGCTCTGTTACCTGTGCTTAGTCTTGCTGACCGTACCTTTCGTTAAAGAATGTTACCTATAGCCTGAAACATACAGGATAGCCTATTCTTAAGGCTCTGACCTTTAAGAAGATAACATTTTTCCAGTCACATAGAAATAAAAAGTTACAGAATGGAGAAAAACATTTCTTTTGTTGGAAATTTACAGAAACACCCTGAACTGACCTACATGGACAGCTGTAACAACAAAGGAGTTGGACATCAACAAACCATGCCCTTCCCTCACCTTGTCTTCAAAAGTGCTTTGCTGAAACCCTTTGGAAAGTTCGGGGCTCGGGGGACATGAGCCACCCATCTCCTTGCATGGACCTGTAACAAACCTTGCTCTGCTCCAGACTCTGACATTTCAGTTTGTTTGGTCTCACGGTACATACAGACACTACAGTGGTTAAGAATCCATCTTCCAATGCATGAGATGTGAGTCCGATCCTTGGTCCGGGAATTAAGATCCTACATGCCACGGAGCAACTAAGCCCAAGTCCCTCACCTGGAGAAAGTCCACACGCTGCAACGAAGACACAGTGCAGACAAAAGAAAAACCAAAGCAGACAGCTGGAACAAGGGGGCTTGGGGAAGGGCCCAGATCATTGCCTGTCGTCTTGCAGAAGTTGCATAAAAGTCTGGGTTGTTTCCACAGAGCTTGTTTCAGGCCCCATCTTCATACTCTATGAGTTCTGAATTCTTTGATGACAGAGGCACTTCTTTTAACCAGAAATTGGAAGTGGAAATGTTGTGTTCCTCATTTTGCTTCATAATAAACATTACATAAATGAATTCTGGTTCTTTGAATTCTGTCAAGAAGGCTCTTGATAGAAAACACTAAGATAAAAGAATATTTGTAGTCAGTAGCCCCGGGCTTCCTTCTCAGACTCATTTCTTGCTCTTTGTCCTGTCTTCCTTCTTCCTTGTTCTCTTGTGTTACTGCTGCTGCTCCTGCTAAGTTGCTTCAGTCGTGTCCGACTCTGTGTGACCCCATAGACAACAGTCCACCAGGCTCCCCTGTCCCTGGGATTCTCCAGGCAAGAACACTGGAGTGGGTTGCCATTTCCTTCTTCAATGCATGCATGCATGCATGCTAAGTCGCTTCAGTCGTGTCCGACTCTGTGCGACCCCATAGATGACAGCCCACCAGGCTCCCCTGTCCCTGGGATTCTCCAGGCAAGAACACTGGAGTGAGTTGCCATTTCCTTCTCCAATGCATGAAACTGAAAAGTGAAAGTGAAGTCGCTCAGTGGTGTCTGACTCTTCGTGACCCCATGGACTGCAGCCGAACAGGCTCCTCCGCCCATGAGATTTTGCAGGCAAGAGTACTGGAGTGGGGTGCCATTGCCTTCTCTGTCTCTTGTGCTATTTGGCTTCTTTTCTTGCCTGAGGAACAGGTTGTTGCTGGTGGGGACAGTGGAATCACACTGCCTGATTCAAGGCTTTGCTGCTTACCGGCCGCATGACCTCAGTAAGCTCCTCAACCTCAGACTTGTCACGTATAGCATGGAGATGTGGAGTCATTCACTTTGTAACCTGACTGCAATGAAACGGGTTCATGTCGATGTATGGCAAAGCCAATAGAGTATTGTAAAGTAAAATAAAGTAAAAAAAAAAGAACCCAGCCTAGTACCTGGCCTTGAGAAAGTGTGCTGTGCATGTCAGGTGCTGTGGTCTCTCAGGAAAGCCTTCCATCAGCTCATCTGGATTAAAGTGTATCTGACTTTTTGTTGTTGTAGGCTTCTGTACATTTTTGTTTAATGACATGATCCTTGGAAGAAAAGCTATGACCAACCTAGACAGCATACTAAAAAGCAGAGACATTACTTTGCTGATAAAGGTCCGTCTAGTCAAAGCTATGGTTTTTCCAGTGGTCATGTATGGATGTGCGAGTTGGACTATAAAGAAGGCTGAGCACTGAAGAATTGATGCTTATGAACTGTGGTGTTGGAGAAGACTCTTGGGAGTCCCTTGGACTACAAGGAGATCCAACCAGTCCATCCTAAAGGAAATCAGTCCTGAATATTCATTGGAAGGACTGATGCTGAAGCTGAAGCTCCAATACTTTGGCCACCTGATGTGAAGAGCTGACTCAGTTGAAAAGCCCCTGATGCTGGGAAAGATGGAAGACGGGAGGAGAGGATGAGATGGTTGGGTGGCATCACCAATGTGATGGATATGAGTTTGAGTAAGCTCTGGGAGTTGGTAATGGACAGGGAGGCCTGGCATGCTGCAGTCCACGGGATTGCAAGACGCAGGCATGACTGAGCGACTGAACTGAACCGATGGTCCTCAAACATGGAGACTAAACCAGAATGGCCCCGGAAGCTAACCACCTTGCTGGGTTCGGAGTCAACAAGCCTGGATGGGCCGGGATGCTGACCTCCAAGCAGGCTGAGGGGACTGATGTTCAGACACCACAAGTATAAGGGGAAGAGCAAAAGCTTTGGAGGCGGAGACCAGAGTGGATTTCAAGTCATGTGACCTGGGACCTATCACTCAACTCTTCACACCACATCCAAAAACTCGGCATAGAAACACCTCTGCCGGGCTTTCCTGATGGCTTAGTGGTAAAGGATCCACCTGCCAATTCAGGGGACGTGGGTTTGACCCCCGGTTCGGGCGGATCCCATATGCCACAGAGTAACTAAGCGCCGGGACCACAACTGCTGAGCCTGCGCTCCAACGCCCTCAAACCACAGGTACTGAGCCCGTATTTCCCAGAGCCCGTTCTTCCCAACAAGAGGGGCCACCACAACGAGAAGCCCTGCACCCGCCGAGGCCTGAGAGTAGCCTCTACCTGCCGCAGCTACAGAAAAGCCCGGGCAACAACAGAGACTCGGCACAGCCGAAAAAATTAAAAATAAATACGTAAACGTTTTCAAAAGTTAAGAAAATATGTCTGTCATGCGGTTACCATGTGGAAAACAACGGTAGAAAGTGTATAAAGCCTCTGGCACAGTGGGATCTCAGTGCCGGAAGGTAGTGTATACAGAAGGAACCTCAGAGCAGTTCTAATTAAGCCTCTTTATATTAGGAAAGAAAAAACAGATTTACGCAGTTAATAGATGCTCAAAAGATACTTGGAGAAAGGAGACCAGACCTTGAACGTCAGCGCTGGGATCTGAATTTGTCTTTCCTGTGAGAGTCAAACTCAAGACTTTAACAAGACTCCAGGCTCTGCGGAGCTCACACTCGTGTGTCACGTTATGAGTTAGGGAACCCTCTCGGGAGGCATCTCTAGGAGGAGGAGTGATGACCACACAGCAGTAGGTTGGTAAAGGTGGTATTTTACGTACCAGGGAGGGAACCAGGGAACCAGGGAAGCTGCTCAGTCATGTCCCACTCTTTCTGACCCCGTGAACTACAGCCTACCAGGCTCCTCTATCCATGGAATTTTCCAGGCAAGAATACTGGAGTGGGTTGCCATTTCCTTTTAAGTCTTACTTAACTGTAGCATGATATGGGAGAAGGAAGTTTCTCCTCCCGTTTCTCCTCCTCTTCCTGCCCTTCTCCTGCCTTTCATCCTTTGGCAGATACTCTGTGTTCAGAACTGTGGCCTAAGGGGAGTCAGAGGGCTTCCTCCTTACCCCTCCGCGTGACATTCTGAGCTAGATAGTATGTCACCCTAGCAGTCTGGTGCCTGCTGTCCCATTATCACCAACGGTTTCTTAAATAGAAGAAGCCGAGGATAACTGCCTTGTCATCCAGCACGACCGGAAGCTGCTGACTGTCGTCACGAGCACCTCTTCCTTAAAAAATGAAATTCTTCTCATTTCCATCCTCAAAGTTGCATAGGAAGGTTGGAAATACTCTACATGTTTCGAATTTCAAAGTGGAAAGGGATGCAAAGAATCATGCTTTCAATCTTTTTTGACGATAACACATAGTAAGAAACACATTTACACAGGACTCAGGACACACACACACATACACATTCTATTCTATTTCACGTTTTTACATCTCATTGACCTATTAAATTGGTTTCTTGACCCGTTAATGGGTCACGATGTGAAGTTTTAAAAATACTGGTAGAGATCACAGTTCAACTTCTCCATGTTATGTGGAGAAAAAAAAAAAAATCAAAAGCCCAGAAAAATGAAGTGACTTGTCCAAGGTCAAATAGCCAATAGATACAGAGAATAACAAGTTCTGAGGCAAAGAGGCCTGAGACAGGATTGTAGGGGAGATGATTGGCGAGATAAGGGAATAGATAGTAGAGGTCAGTAAGCCAGTGAGTCAGCATGAAGCTTCGTGTGTCTCACAAATACGTCCTCACACGTACAAACTCCACAAGCTATGGGGGCTTGGGGAGGGTTCTGAACAGGCAGCTGGCCAATCAGGGCCATGCTTTTAAACTTCTGGTGGCCAGGGCACTCAGGATGCAGAGGGGGCGAGGCAATCCTCCTCTTTATGTCATACCTTCTCTTGTCCTTTGCAATAGCATCTTTCCAACCCTTGGGCATATTCCCATCTGCTGCAAGGATTTCACCCCTGGGATTCCTGTCTTCACTTCCTGATACCAGCCCTGGTGATTTCAAAACACACCCAGATGCCTCTAACATCAGTATTCATAGTTCTGTGCTTCCTTAACTCTGATGACGCCATTCTACCTTCATCATTTGAAACAAGACGACACCTTAGACCATACTGTCCCTGGACACTGTTCTCAGATCTTATCCTGTGGAACTGCCCAGATTCATCTCCACCCACCCACCTTCAATTCCAGCAAGCATTTATTTAATGCTACTAATGTTCCAGGAAATTCATGAAGGGTGGAAAATACCAAGGCATGTAATTCACAATCCTGTGCTCAGGAAGACCCTAATCTGGGGATAGAAAGACAGACTTACAATCCGGGGTGGGTATACTCCATGCTGCTGGTGGTGGCAATAATGGTAGCAGTTAACAATCATAAGTAACACTTTTTTGGTGCTTCTTATGACCAGGCATTATTCTAAGTGCTATATGGATACGAATTCAGTTGTTTTAAATAAGTAAAGGTAATTTGGCGGGCAGGTGTCGGAGCCAGGATTCACAGTCGAGAAGCCAGGCTAAAAGCTATCAGTGATGAAGAGAGACACATGCTGCTGTGGGAGTCTACTGCGAGAACCTCACAGAGCATATCCCAGAGAAGGCGATCCCGACATGAGTCTTGAAGGGTAATTAGACTCAGCCAGTTGGAGATTGTGGATTGGAAGGAGGCGATCCATGTAGAAAGTCATGAGTTGGAGGTGAAAAATGATGGGCAACATTATGGGTAAAGCAATCAGTTTAGCTTGGCTGGAGTGTAGGATGCATGCGTGGGGACAGCAAGAGGTAAGGTAGGTGAGATACAAGTTTCATTTCTTTCTGTTCCCTGGCACACAATGTTTGGGGCTCCAAAATGTTGGAAGATGGATGGTATGGCTTCTTTGAAATCTTTCTTTATGCCTGAGGCCCAGAGGTTTTCCTTCTACTGTTTGTCTACACTTGCTCCTACAGCGTCTGCATTGGGCCTCACACCGTCTCGGCATCTGCCTTGTCTCGCCCTCTGCGCGCCCTTAAGCGTCCCTCCCTGAAGCTAAAACAGAGCTCTGCACGTAGTAGATACTTACTTCCTCAACCAACTAGTTCCAGGAAGGATTCAGGGGAGCTTTCAAGCACCTATTTGACACACACACAAAAGCCTCTGATTCAAATTGAGACAAAGCCTGATTCAGGTCTGGTGATAGAGACGAAGTATGGGTTTCTTGGAGGTCAGTGATCACAGGAGAGGGCAAGGGGGTTTNCAACAAAGGAGTTGACACCTGGATCCCCAAATACTGTTCCCTAAAGACTTTCAAAATATTAATACTCTCCTTCCTTATCCCAGTAACACCAAAACAAGCCTAGGCTTATTCTAACCTTGCCTCAGCAATAATATGTAGAAAGCACCTTACAAGAACAAAGATTAGAAATTAAACTCTAGGACTCAGATGCACACATCACAGCTCCAGTGCTCTGCTTGGCTCTGCTGGGACCCAGGAGAGATAATGGTAGACATATCCCAAGGCCTCCCAGTGACAACACACCAGTGATGTCATCATTATTGGATGCTTACTCTGTGCAATAGAGTCTCTGCTTACATGAGAATAGCCGAGCCCAAATGCCCATCAGTTTCTGCCCTGTGCTCACACAAGACACTCACTGAAAAGGTTGGCATCAGTATAAATAAATCCTAGAGGGACTTCTCTGGTAGTCCAATGGTTAAGATTCCATAATTCCAATGCAGGGGATGTGGGTTGGATCCCTGGTTGGGGAACTAAGATCCCACATGCTGTGCAGCACAACCAGATCAAAAAAATAAAATAAATAAATAAAAGGACCCTTTAGACAGGGACTACATCACCTCAAACAAGACTCCTTNCAATGGTTAAGATTCCATAATTCCAATGCAGGGGATGTGGGTTGGATCCCTGGTTGGGGAACTAAGATCCCACATGCTGTGCAGCACAACCAGATCAAAATAAATAAATAAATAAATAAAAGGACCCTTTAGACAGGGACTACATCACCTCAAACAAGACTCCTTGGCTGAGAGGAAACGTTTCTTGCTTTGTCAGGACACTACTCCTCTCTTTCTAAAGTGATCTTGGTGTTGCCAGTATAATTAGGGAAATGAAAATTCTCAAAAAAAAAAAAAAGTTGAAGAGATCAAGAAAGAGTATTGCAAGAGCTTAAAGATGTGTTGAATTCTTATGGAAAATGGTTGGTGGGGATAATACTAAAATTCCCAGGTTTAAATCATTCTCATTTCCTGCCCCCAAATCGTGTGACCAGAGGTGAAGTCACGTGTTCTGTGTGATCTGATGATGCCCCACTATAGGAGAGGGCGCCCTGCAGTTCCCTCCAGCAGAAAGTAGTGAAGAGAAGCGATGTTGGCCCTGAAAGCAATTCTGTTTCTGTTTTTAATTCCAGAACCAATATTGTCACCCTGTGAAGAAAAGCGGATGGGCATTATAAAAATGGGCTTATGAAGGGGAAATTTAACTTAACAGCTGTTTCCTCAAAAACAGCAAAGCCATCTATCTAAGCAAAATGCATGTGACCCAAAGAGAACTATCAACAGAGGCAAAGATAAAATTACTTTGTTCTTCTTCCGTGGACAGTTAGCACTTCTTTGAATGGTGACCCCATGAACTGCAGCACACCAGTCTTCCCTGTCTTTCTCTATCTCCCAGAGTTTGCTCAAGCTTATGTCCATTGAGTCAGTGATGCCAATCATCTCATCCTCTTTTGCCCCCTTCTCCTCCTGTCCTTAATCTTTTCCAGCATCAGGGTCTTTTCCAGTAAGTTGGCTTCTTCGCATCAGGTGGCCAAAGTATTAGAGCTTCAGCTTCACTATCACTCCTTCCAATGAATATTCAGGGTTGATTTCCTTTAGGATTAACTGGTTTGACCTCCTTGCTGTCCAGGGAACTCTCAAGAGTCTTCTCCAGCACCACAGTTTGAAAGCATCAAAGTGCTTAGTCTTCGTTATGGTACAATTCTCACATCTGCACATGACTAGTGGAAAAACCATAGCTTTGACTACACAGACCTTTGTTGGCAAAATGTTGTCTCTGCTTTTTAATATGCTGTCTAGGGATATAAGGACTAGCAGGAAGAAAATGTCTCAGTCATTTTTCCAGTGATTTATTGCTGTTAGACATTTCTGATTTTCTATGTGGATCCTCACTTTAAAATTTGTGGTACTGTAAGGGACTTCCAATACCTAAGTTCTAGGACAATGTCCTAGGTAGACAGAACCCAGGTTTGATATTTTAGACAACCCAGGTTTGATATTTTAGACAACACTAACTCTCTTTGGTTCACTTATGCCAATTTAGGTGGATTCTGTATTTTTCTAACTCCCTACTATGCCTGGCATAGACCCAACATAGCTCATCTTCAAAAGACTTGCCAAATGAGTGAAGGATTAAGGAGAAGAAATCCTTTGTAAGGGAAATCAATTTCTTACCACTGGTCAAATCCAAAACCCAAAGGCCACTACTTTGCCTCAGGCAACTGAGAAAAGAAAGAAACATACAGGTTTTGGGGGAGGTTTTGGTGGTGCTTTTTTAGTTTGTTTGGGTCAAGGTATTCCTTTTGTATTGGAAATTCAATCACTGATCAGCAAACCTGAATTAGTATTTGACTAACAAATGAGTAACAATTATAAAGTACTTAGGATAGTGCCTGGCACGTGCAATTTTTACATAAGTGTTTTTAAAATAATTTGTAGTCTCCCAAATTAAACTGGTAAATCAAGAATTTGGCCATTGCCTTTTAGGAACCTCTGAAATTTAACCTAAGAGCAAATGTGAAAATAACTTCCAAAACGGTTTGAAATAAGAAAATCATCAGGAATCCAGGAGGTTCTATAGCATATGACTTCCCCACACATTTTTTTTTTTTTTTTTTGCAAAACAGGATATATTTTACTAGTTTCTGTTATGGTCTATTATATGGAAGCAGCTGTCTTGGACATCTCTGATACAGAAAAATCCTCCATGATTGTTTGAATAATAAATCATTTTCTTCTTCTCTAACTAAAAAGTCAGGTTTAGTTAAAATCTTTAGGATGCCAACATTTCCAAACTTGAGGGTTCTGTCTCTACAAGCTCAATGACTAAGTAGTCGTCCCTGCCTCCCTCACCCACCCTCAAAATGCAGCATCCCACTCCTCCCTGTCCTTCAGTGGAATAACCTCTCCTAACACTTCAGTGATAGCAATGTGAACAGTGGAGCCAGGAGAAGCATCACACATGAGGGGACTGAGATAGAAGGCAGGCCTGGAAAAAACAAAGAAGGAAAAAGAGCTGAGAAGAATCCATGTGTCACAGAAGAACTCTGCTGTTGCTGTTGTTTAGTCGCACAGTAGTGTCCAGTTCTTTTGTGATCCATGGACTGTAGCCTGCCCGGCTCCCCTGTCCATGGGATTTCCCAGGCAAGAATACTGGAGTGGGTTGCCATTTCTTTCTCCAGGGGATCTAATGCACCCAGGGGTCAAACCTAGGTCTCCTGCATTGGCAGGTGGATTCTTTACCTCTGAGTCACCAGGGAAACCTAGAAGAACTCTGCCCAGGCCCAGTCTCTCATCCTTTCTTGTGTGACCTTTCTGGTTTGGCCCCCAACTCCTCGACATTACTATACAGTTCCTGGGATCAGCCTGGAGAACTAGGAACCAGTGCAGGATGGGAAGCGTCACAGAGTAGACAGAACCTGGATTTTAGCTGGCCTTTTCTTGCTAGCTGGTCACAGGCCTTCCTCAAGCACCACAGTGTGGATCCCAGCGGCTTCCCCATAAAGCAGGAGCAACATGGAGATGGTAACAAAGAATGAATGGCTCCCTCTCCCGGAGTCCCAGAAACTTCATGGTTAAAGAGCATGAACAACAAGGAGTACAAGGAAGCCACGGAGGAAAAATAGAAAAGGCAACTCTAAATGTCAGTCATCTGGCAGCCTCTCATTGGACAACCAGAATCCCAACATCTCCTTTCTGACTCTATGAAAGCACCGAGATTTTGAGGTCCAAATAACAACTTTAATTCCAAACTAACCGTTCCTTAGAAAATCGAAGAATTCAAACCCAAGTGAAAAAAAATTATAAAGTTGCAATATCAAGATGGTGGGAGAAAAAAGCTTTTCCTCCCATTTTGTGAAAGGAAAGTAAAATAGTATTTAAATTCTTCCCTGCAAAATCCAGGTAACTAGCCATAAGTAATCTTCCAGCTTTAATAAAACTAGGAATGGACTAAGACTGGGCTACCACCAACTGCACCCTACTTCTGTGTGCAGCCAGAAGGACTCCGGCCCCTTTTTCTCTAAACTTCCCCGGGCTGGGCAGACGCTTGTGACTTGCTCCTGACTCCTACTCACTAGTGCCATCTCCACAGCTCATGAAGTTCAAGGTCAGCGTGGCCACCACCAGGAACACAGGCCTCCTTAGGCCACACAATCTGAAGCCTGTGTTGTTAGGTCATCTGCTAAGGGCACTGCCTCAGGATTAGTGGAGGTCTGTGGAGCCCATTAGCACCTGCTGGTCCCACAAAGGCCTCCAAAAGCAGTTTGGACCCTGGAGACTAGACTCTAACTCAAAGCAAACGATGAAGCAGAACCGTGAACTCTGCTCCATGTCTTCTTTTGTTGTTGAGAGCTGAGAATCACTAATAAGGAATTTATTTATTCAATAAATATTTTTTGAGCATACATAGGGCAAGAACTGTGCTCAGGCACAGTAGGAGTTATAGAAGAATGAAAGCTCCGTCTCTGCCCTCTGTCCAGGCCTCGGGCCAGGGCTGAGCCAAGGAGGGAGACTTGGAATGGCAACATTCCTTCCCCTTCCACCCTTTGCTCCCTGGGGGCAGCAGTTCTGCAGCCAACTGGCTTTTACAGATTGATTTAAGAAGCCTTTTATCTCAAAATGTTTTTCCTCAGAATGGTCCAGTGAAACGTCTTAGAGGCAAGGATCGATCGTAATAGCCACTTCATAGACATTTGTTTCTTGATTATATGTTTCCCCAACTTCTTCCAAGAAGACTTGGAGGGAGTNTCCTTGGAAGAAAAGCTATGACCAACCTAGACAGCATACTAAAAAGCAGAGACATTACTTTGCTGATAAAGGTCCGTCTAGTCAAAGCTATGGTTTTTCCAGTGGTCATGTATGGATGTGCGAGTTGGACTATAAAGAAGGCTGAGCACTGAAGAATTGATGCTTATGAACTGTGGTGTTGGAGAAGACTCTTGGGAGTCCCTTGGACTACAAGGAGATCCAACCAGTCCATCCTAAAGGAAATCAGTCCTGAATATTCATTGGAAGGACTGATGCTGAAGCTGAAGCTCCAATACTTTGGCCACCTGATGTGAAGAGCTGACTCAGTTGAAAAGCCCCTGATGCTGGGAAAGATGGAAGACGGGAGGAGAGGATGAGATGGTTGGGTGGCATCACCAATGTGATGGATATGAGTTTGAGTAAGCTCTGGGAGTTGGTAATGGACAGGGAGGCCTGGCATGCTGCAGTCCACGGGATTGCAAGACGCAGGCATGACTGAGCGACTGAACTGAACCGATGGTCCTCAAACATGGAGACTAAACCAGAATGGCCCCGGAAGCTAACCACCTTGCTGGGTTCGGAGTCAACAAGCCTGGATGGGCCGGGATGCTGACCTCCAAGCAGGCTGAGGGGACTGATGTTCAGACACCACAAGTATAAGGGGAAGAGCAAAAGCTTTGGAGGCGGAGACCAGAGTGGATTTCAAGTCATGTGACCTGGGACCTATCACTCAACTCTTCACACCACATCCAAAAACTCGGCATAGAAACACCTCTGCCGGGCTTTCCTGATGGCTTAGTGGTAAAGGATCCACCTGCCAATTCAGGGGACGTGGGTTTGACCCCCGGTTCGGGCGGATCCCATATGCCACAGAGTAACTAAGCGCCGGGACCACAACTGCTGAGCCTGCGCTCCAACGCCCTCAAACCACAGGTACTGAGCCCGTATTTCCCAGAGCCCGTTCTTCCCAACAAGAGGGGCCACCACAACGAGAAGCCCTGCACCCGCCGAGGCCTGAGAGTAGCCTCTACCTGCCGCAGCTACAGAAAAGCCCGGGCAACAACAGAGACTCGGCACAGCCGAAAAAATTAAAAATAAATACGTAAACGTTTTCAAAAGTTAAGAAAATATGTCTGTCATGCGGTTACCATGTGGAAAACAACGGTAGAAAGTGTATAAAGCCTCTGGCACAGTGGGATCTCAGTGCCGGAAGGTAGTGTATACAGAAGGAACCTCAGAGCAGTTCTAATTAAGCCTCTTTATATTAGGAAAGAAAAAACAGATTTACGCAGTTAATAGATGCTCAAAAGATACTTGGAGAAAGGAGACCAGACCTTGAACGTCAGCGCTGGGATCTGAATTTGTCTTTCCTGTGAGAGTCAAACTCAAGACTTTAACAAGACTCCAGGCTCTGCGGAGCTCACACTCGTGTGTCACGTTATGAGTTAGGGAACCCTCTCGGGAGGCATCTCTAGGAGGAGGAGTGATGACCACACAGCAGTAGGTTGGTAAAGGTGGTATTTTACGTACCAGGGAGGGAACCAGGGAACCAGGGAAGCTGCTCAGTCATGTCCCACTCTTTCTGACCCCGTGAACTACAGCCTACCAGGCTCCTCTATCCATGGAATTTTCCAGGCAAGAATACTGGAGTGGGTTGCCATTTCCTTTTAAGTCTTACTTAACTGTAGCATGATATGGGAGAAGGAAGTTTCTCCTCCCGTTTCTCCTCCTCTTCCTGCCCTTCTCCTGCCTTTCATCCTTTGGCAGATACTCTGTGTTCAGAACTGTGGCCTAAGGGGAGTCAGAGGGCTTCCTCCTTACCCCTCCGCGTGACATTCTGAGCTAGATAGTATGTCACCCTAGCAGTCTGGTGCCTGCTGTCCCATTATCACCAACGGTTTCTTAAATAGAAGAAGCCGAGGATAACTGCCTTGTCATCCAGCACGACCGGAAGCTGCTGACTGTCGTCACGAGCACCTCTTCCTTAAAAAATGAAATTCTTCTCATTTCCATCCTCAAAGTTGCATAGGAAGGTTGGAAATACTCTACATGTTTCGAATTTCAAAGTGGAAAGGGATGCAAAGAATCATGCTTTCAATCTTTTTTGACGATAACACATAGTAAGAAACACATTTACACAGGACTCAGGACACACACACACATACACATTCTATTCTATTTCACGTTTTTACATCTCATTGACCTATTAAATTGGTTTCTTGACCCGTTAATGGGTCACGATGTGAAGTTTTAAAAATACTGGTAGAGATCACAGTTCAACTTCTCCATGTTATGTGGAGAAAAAAAAAAAAATCAAAAGCCCAGAAAAATGAAGTGACTTGTCCAAGGTCAAATAGCCAATAGATACAGAGAATAACAAGTTCTGAGGCAAAGAGGCCTGAGACAGGATTGTAGGGGAGATGATTGGCGAGATAAGGGAATAGATAGTAGAGGTCAGTAAGCCAGTGAGTCAGCATGAAGCTTCGTGTGTCTCACAAATACGTCCTCACACGTACAAACTCCACAAGCTATGGGGGCTTGGGGAGGGTTCTGAACAGGCAGCTGGCCAATCAGGGCCATGCTTTTAAACTTCTGGTGGCCAGGGCACTCAGGATGCAGAGGGGGCGAGGCAATCCTCCTCTTTATGTCATACCTTCTCTTGTCCTTTGCAATAGCATCTTTCCAACCCTTGGGCATATTCCCATCTGCTGCAAGGATTTCACCCCTGGGATTCCTGTCTTCACTTCCTGATACCAGCCCTGGTGATTTCAAAACACACCCAGATGCCTCTAACATCAGTATTCATAGTTCTGTGCTTCCTTAACTCTGATGACGCCATTCTACCTTCATCATTTGAAACAAGACGACACCTTAGACCATACTGTCCCTGGACACTGTTCTCAGATCTTATCCTGTGGAACTGCCCAGATTCATCTCCACCCACCCACCTTCAATTCCAGCAAGCATTTATTTAATGCTACTAATGTTCCAGGAAATTCATGAAGGGTGGAAAATACCAAGGCATGTAATTCACAATCCTGTGCTCAGGAAGACCCTAATCTGGGGATAGAAAGACAGACTTACAATCCGGGGTGGGTATACTCCATGCTGCTGGTGGTGGCAATAATGGTAGCAGTTAACAATCATAAGTAACACTTTTTTGGTGCTTCTTATGACCAGGCATTATTCTAAGTGCTATATGGATACGAATTCAGTTGTTTTAAATAAGTAAAGGTAATTTGGCGGGCAGGTGTCGGAGCCAGGATTCACAGTCGAGAAGCCAGGCTAAAAGCTATCAGTGATGAAGAGAGACACATGCTGCTGTGGGAGTCTACTGCGAGAACCTCACAGAGCATATCCCAGAGAAGGCGATCCCGACATGAGTCTTGAAGGGTAATTAGACTCAGCCAGTTGGAGATTGTGGATTGGAAGGAGGCGATCCATGTAGAAAGTCATGAGTTGGAGGTGAAAAATGATGGGCAACATTATGGGTAAAGCAATCAGTTTAGCTTGGCTGGAGTGTAGGATGCATGCGTGGGGACAGCAAGAGGTAAGGTAGGTGAGATACAAGTTTCATTTCTTTCTGTTCCCTGGCACACAATGTTTGGGGCTCCAAAATGTTGGAAGATGGATGGTATGGCTTCTTTGAAATCTTTCTTTATGCCTGAGGCCCAGAGGTTTTCCTTCTACTGTTTGTCTACACTTGCTCCTACAGCGTCTGCATTGGGCCTCACACCGTCTCGGCATCTGCCTTGTCTCGCCCTCTGCGCGCCCTTAAGCGTCCCTCCCTGAAGCTAAAACAGAGCTCTGCACGTAGTAGATACTTACTTCCTCAACCAACTAGTTCCAGGAAGGATTCAGGGGAGCTTTCAAGCACCTATTTGACACACACACAAAAGCCTCTGATTCAAATTGAGACAAAGCCTGATTCAGGTCTGGTGATAGAGACGAAGTATGGGTTTCTTGGAGGTCAGTGATCACAGGAGAGGGCAAGGGGGTTTAGGAAGGGCTAGGCTATAACCCGTGACAGATAGCAGGCAAGTCCATGGAGCAGAGCAGGCTGAAGTCACTTCCTGATGTGGTGGAACTCTGGGAGCAGAAACAGAAAGAGCCACAGAAGTGACCCAAGATGACCTGGAAGTTTATTCCCTTGGTTTCAGCCCAAGAAAGCCACTCCTGGTCCCCTCTCAGGGCTCAGCCTAAAGACTGCCTGGACAGGGACTGGCAGGGGCAGCCCAGAGGGCTCCTCAGTAACGTCACCGGGGGATGGTGGGCTCAGCACCAGTGCTCAGACATTCTGGGGTTGGCTGGGCGCCGCCTCTGCTTGGGAGGCCATGAGGCCCACGGATGCCATAGGTTTAGGAGCCTCACAGTGGGAATCACGTGCTCCTGGCGTGAGAGAGAGGGGCCCAAGCACAGCTGCAGTTTCAGACAGCAAGCCAACAGGGATGGACCAACGAGGTGATGAGCTGACTCCTGGATTACACTGTCTGACTGATGTGGTTAGAAAAATCAGCGGTTAAGAGTCCAGTCAAATGGACCTTATCACCACAGCGTCCTCCATAGGCTACTTCGGGGCAGGATAACTCTGCCGCTGGTGTAGTTTATTGGTGAATGAAAGTACCGGCTTTGGAGTGGGGCCCGGATGCAAATGAGCTTCTGCAGCTTATGAAACAAAGCACTTAACCTCTCAGACTCCATGTCCTCGTCTGTAAAAAGAGAAGAACATCTCTCTTAAAGAGTTGCCACGAGGATTGAGTGTAAGCATACTTATAAAATGTCAAGTGCAGTAACTGATACTTATTAAAAATTCCATTAGTTGTGGGTTGTTTTTTTTTTTTTTTTGGAATATAATTGCCTTAAATGTTGTGTTAATTTCTGCTGTACAAGGAAGTGAATCACTCATATGCATACATCTGTCCCCTCCCTCTTGAGCCTCATCCACCCTTCTAGGTCATCATGGAGCACCAAGCTGAGCTCCCTGTGCTATACAGCAGCTTCCCATTAGCTGTTTTATACATGATAGCATATATATGTCAATCCTAATCTCCCGATTTGTCCCACCTTCCCCCTTACCCACTGTGTCCACATGCCCATTCTCTACGTCTGTGTCTCTATTCCTGCCCTGCAAAGAAGTTCATCTGCACCATTTTCCCACATTCCATATGTATGCGTTAATTTACGATATTTGTTTTTCTCTTTCTGATTTACTTCCCTCTGTACGACAGCCTATGGGTCCATCCACTTCTCTACAAATGACCGTATTTCACTCACTGCAGCACTGTTTACAATAGCCAGGGCATGGAAACAAGCTAAATGTTCAATGACAGATATATGGATAAAGAAGATGTGGTACGTATTAATATATACAATGGAATATTACTTGGCCACTAAAAGGAACGGAATGATTATTTTTACTTCAAGACTCATTGTCTTTAAAAGAAACAAAGTCTGGGTTGGGTGATTGTAATCACGTGGCAAGTAACTTAACTTTGTCAGCCAAAGGTTTGTTGTTTTGTTCTTGTCTTGGGTGGCAGGAGAATTTTGCTTCAATGATAATAGTCTTTCTGTTGTGTGGATTTGATTGGCGATGCTTCCAAACATGGTAGTTATCTTCCTAAATAAGAGACAGGAGGGTTCCATTCACATTTCTTCAAAGTGCATACTTACTGGGATGTGCATTTGCAAAGCATTTCTTGAGAATGATATGAAAGCAAATATCATAAGTCAATACCACGAGCATTTTGAAAAGTCTAGCATGCTTTGGCATTATAAATTTTTAATAAATTTTAGAATAGATATGTCAATGCTCTTTCTGACTGTACACATATGTATGTTTTCTTACAATAAATAGAAAACCGAATGCTCTCTGCTCTGTGTTCTACTCTTTAGGAGAATTATGAATGACTGAAGGGAAGGAGTAGCTTTTTAAAAAATACACCCAAAAATCAATCATGAAGAGTCAAGATAATTTTTTTAAAAAGCCATTGCCTCCTCCTGTTTATGAGTTGGGGCACACAACAAGCTGTCCCCCTCAAAGGGTTTCTGGATTTATATTTTTCTTCATATTTTACATTTCATTGTATAAAATCTGTTTAAAGCCACCCTTGATTTCGTCACAGTTTTATTTTATAAGAAAGTGGGCTGGAGCCACCTTGTTTGGCCAGGTTTGTGGGCAGGAGGCCCTAAGGGCTGTTCAAGACAGTTCCTCAACACAGATGGGGGCACGCACAGGCAAAGCGGCACACAGAAGCCCACCCGTACGGTGACCCTGCACCTGGCCTTGCTCGTGAGAGCCCAAAGAGATGGGTGCAGACGGGCTGACTGCAGGAAAGGCCAAGGGAAGGAGAAACAGAGAGGTTGCTGAGGAGTTGGGGGCAGGAGTAGTAAAAACCAGCGCTTCCTGGGATTCTTGGCTCCGTGGCAGTTCTGCCTGAGGCTCTGTGCATATTTTTCTCACTTCATCTTATAATGACTATGTGAGATGAGATGATTATCCTGTTAGGAGGATGTGGGAGGCAGATAAATCTCAGGGACATCAAGTGACTTGCCTGAGATCACACAGGGGCTTTGCATCTCGTCTTCCTGACTCCAGGGCTCATTCTTTCACTGGAAGAACAACATAGCATCAGGGAGGCTGGTCCTGATGGACTGATCTCTGAGCTCAGGGACTCCTGGTAGTCACATTAAGGGGTTGGCCAGGTGATCTGCATAGTCCTTTCCACCTCTCACATGCTGCCCCTGTCACTTTGGGAAGCTCTGCTCAGTGATCCAGGGAAGCAAAGAGAAAATGCACGGAATATCTATTTATTAAGTGCCAGATATTGTCTCTCTGTTTAATTTGTATATAAATTATGAAAACTATCAAACTCTTGGGACTTCCTTGGGGGTCCTATAGTTAAAAATCTGCCTTGCAATGCAGAGGACAGGCGTTCGATCCTTGGTCAGGGAACTAAGATCATACATGCTGCAGGGCAACCAAGCTCACAAGCCACAGCTACTGAGCCTGAGCACTCCAGAGCCCATGCTCCATGGCTAGAGAGTCTGTGCACTGCAGAGAAGATCTCACATGCTGCAGCTAAGGCCTGATGTAGTAAAATAGAAAAATAAATAAATATTTAAAAAATATCAAAACCGTGATTCAGCAGTTATTAAAATTTTGCCACGTTTGGTTCTTCCATACCTATCTATCTACCATCTATTGAAGGAAAGTTACTTGGCTCAAAATACCCTGGAGTTAAAACTCCCTTCCAGGTCCTCCCTACCATTCTATGCAAAACAAAGAACTCTCTCACCCAAAGGGGGGAAAAAAAAAGGACATTAAGGTTGATTACACCCAGCTCCCAGCCGGTCAAGACTCTAGCTGATCTCCAGAATTCCTTGCCCCAGCCTTTTGCTGCTGGGCCGCTGTCTATGGGCTCACACAGAGTTGGACACGACCGAAGTGACTTAGCAGCAACAGCCCCAGCCTTTGAAGAGATAACTAATCCGAAAAAACCTTGGAGAAGAACAGGCCCGCTTAAGACAGTAGCTTTCCACATATATGCCTACATATACTTCCTCTTTTCTTGGGGTAGCAGCAGCTAACTAATCTGACTGCTGCCCCTTGTCGTCTTCATTAGAGGTGATCTGTTCCTGTGAACTGCCCATCTCGTTCTTTTTCCAAACTTCGCCTTCTCTTACTCTCTTACCCTACATCTATAATCTAACATCTATAAGAATTTTTGAAACAAAGTAACAGGTGAACATCTCAAGATTTTGCCCCTAAATATTTCATTCTGTATCTCCTTAAGAATAGGGATATTTTCTTGCAAGCATTATCACACCTCAGAAAATTAACAATAGTTTCCGATTTATATCCAAGTTTAACAGACAGTCCAGATTAAAATTTCCTTGTGCCCAATAGCATTGGTAGATTTTACTTGCATTTTTGAACCAATACTCAATCAAGCTTGACTCACAGTATTTGGCTAAACAAAGTAAATAAGAACAGCTCCTCAAACTCTGCTGTTTGTTTTATGATATTGACTTTTAGAAGAGCACAGGTCACAGTTTGGTAGAATAACCCCTATTCTGGATTTCTCTGATTGTTTCCTTGTGGTGTTACTTAACTTTTCCTCCTGATTTTTCCTATAAACGGGAGGTTAGGTCTAACGACTGGATTGGAATTATGTTAAAAACGTTCGATAGGGATACTTCAAAGGTGATTGTACATCACATCACCTCAGTCAGGAGATACAATGCCAGGATGTTAAATGATGTTAAATATGATCACTTGGTCTTTCCATTGTAAAGGTGGGATTCTCTTGAAAATCTCTATGGCAGAGTGTGGATCATCCATTCTGCACTTGATAGTAAACACACCCTTTGTTATTTAATTGTATAAATTGTTTAACTGATAATTACAAAATGGTGATTTTCTAAATTTTCATTTCTTCTTCCTTTATTTGCAGGCATCTTTGTAAAAGGAAAAAAAAAAGAGCTTTTCCTTACCTACTGGGAATGAATTACAGTTTCCTTTCAAAAGGCAGGGTAAGTGCCCTCTTTTCTTTGCTAACTTTCAGAAAAAGAAATAGCCATAGTCACTTTCAATGCTGGTAAATTAGGTTTTTTTTTTCTGTCTCTCTTTAACAGTGATATGGACTTGTGGCTTTTTATTGATTCAATTTTTATAGTCAATTGCAATCATTTTTGGTTCAAACTGCCCCAAATTTGGCCAGAGGGAGCTCCTTCAATTAGGCTGGATCCTGTTTTCTTTGAGATGTCTCCATGATTTTTTAAGCCCTTCCTTGCTTTTTAGCACAAGAAAATGTCCTGGGCTCACCTTGCATTTTCCCCACCCCAGGTCCAGAATAAGGAGCCTTGAGATCTTCCACTGGAGAATAGTATCTAAAGTCCCAAATCTCTGAACTCGGAGAGGTCATTGTCGTTGGAGTGTTATTGCCTGTAAGCTCCCTTCATGGTTAAAGCTAAGAAATGTATTTAAATCATGAGTTCAACTTTCAAAATTTTTTATCATACCTCCTCCCTCATATCAGTTTCTGTGTGTATGTATGCAATTTCTAATGACATTAAAATATTTACTAATTTCCTTTAGTTTATAAAAGATATAAAGAAGAATGGCAGAAGTTTAGATTTTTTTAAAGTGGGTATTTCTTTTTGTCCTTAGAATATACTCAATTAAAGATGAATAGTAAGGGTTTCCCTAGCGGTCCAATGGTTAAGAATCCACCTGGCAATGCAGGGGACATGGGTTCAATCCCTGGTCCAGTAAGATTCCACATTCCAAGGGCCCACGTGCAGCAACTACTGAAGCCCACTCCCCCTATAGCCTGGGCTCCAAACCAAGAGAAGCCGCCACAATGAGAAGGCTGTGCACCTCAAGAAGAGTAGTCTCTGTTCGCTGAAACTAGAGAAAGCTTGCCCGCAACAGTGAAGACCAGCATAGCAAAAAAAGAAAAAAGATGAACAGTTGTATGGAGAAGGCAATGGCACCCCACTCCAGTACTCTTGCCTGGAAAATCCCATGGATGGAGGAGCCTGCTGGGCTGCAGTCCATGGGGTCGCTAAGAGTTGGCCACGACTGAGCAACTTCACTTTCACTTTTCACTTTCACGCATTGGAGAAGGAAATGGCAACGCACTCCAGTGTTCTTGCCAGGAGAATCCCAGGGACAGGGGAGCCTGGTGGGCTGCCGTCTACGGTGTCACACAGAGTTGAACACGACTGAAGTGACTTAGCAGCAGCAGCAAGAGTACTGTATTCCAAAATCACTTATAAGAACTATTTTCTATATTTACTGTGTTATCTGTATGTAACCAGGAAGGGTTAATTATGACTCCATGCCAAATCTGTTCCTCTCGCTTTAAGTTTTGCTGCTTTTGTTATTATAGGCATATATAATGGCTTTCCTTTAGGGAACCTTGCCCTCCTCTGCCTTTTAAACTAAAGTGCCTTTGTTCATAACCTTGTCCACCTGCAGATGGCAGGAAGAAAGAAATTAATGCATCCCCCTGCCTGAAGCTTGCCATTCTAGGAGCTATTTGCAACAATTAAATGGTCTTTTTACCTTGATTCCTTACCTTCCTCCATCTCTGATTCATAAAAGAACCTGGCATCCACGCCCCAACATGATGGTTATTTCGAGACATTAGTCTGCCATTTTCTCGGTCAGCCAGCTTTCCAAACAAAGTCATATTCCTTGCCTCAACACCTCATCTCCTAGATTTATTGGCCTATTATGCAGAGAGCAGAAGGAGCTTGGACTTGTTAAATAGAGTAACTTGTTTTGGTTTGATTTCAAATTTGGTTTGCTTTTGTTTCCTTTGTAAGTTTTAGTTTTGAACAGGTAAAACGCGTTTGAGCCTTTCTGTGTCTCAAATTCAAAATTATATAAAAATACATTGTGAAGAAAGCTGAGCGCCGAAGAATTGATGCTTTTGAACTGTGGTGTTGGAGAAGACTCTTCAAAGTCCCTTGGACTGCAAGGAGATCCAACCAGTCCATTCTAAGGGAGAACAGCCCTGGGATTTCTTTGGAAGGAATGATGCTAAAGCTGAAACTCCAGTATTTTGGCCACCTCTTGCGAAGAGTTGACTCATTGGAAAAGACTCAGATGCTGGGAGGGATGGGGAGCAGGAGGAGAAGGGGACGACCAAGGATGAGATGGCTGGATGGCATCACCGACTCGATGAACGTGAGTTTTGAGTGAACTCCAGGAGTTGGTGATGGACAGGGAGGCCTGGCGAGCTGCGATTCATGGGGTCGCAGAGTCGGACGTGACTGAGCGACTGAACTGAACTGATAGTTAAAGAAATCAACTTTTTTCATCCATATCCCCCTCCACCTGCCCCCCTCCTTCCTGCCTATCTCCAGGTAACTAACACTTTCATTTCTGTTGGTTTGATACTTTGTATGTATATGTGTGATTTCCTCTCCCCTTTACGCAAAAGAAAGCAATCTACATTTCCTGCCTTGTGCCTTGTTTTCTTCCTAACAGGATTAACCATGCCTGCCGAGAATCCATCTCCTTCCTACACATCTTCCTCGTTGTTTCCTGTTGCTGTATCCTCTATCGAGGTCCTGCACTGTTGCTGCTGTTTGGTCTCAAGCAGTTTTGCTTGCATTGTTACTTAGTGGCTCTTGTTCGCTCTTCTGGTCTTCACAGGCATTTGCGGTCTTGACCTCTGCTAAAGCTTTCCAGTGGGACAGAAGCAGGGAACCCAAGTCCAGTCAATTCCCAGATTTATTCCATTAATTGCCTTTGGTGGAGATAAGGGTAATGAGGAACCTAACTTGGCTGTTTTCCCTCAGATCCAGCCCCAGGCACCCTGGGTTTTTTTATGTTTCCATGGAGAGCTGGGGGTTAATGACCAAGGGGAGGGTGCTAATTTAATACAGCTTGGAATTCACTTCCATGTGTTGTTTGTTTTTTTTTTTTTCCCCTTCCCTTCCCCTTCTCTGCTATGTACAAATCGGAATCATTTTCCTCTTGTGCTAACTTATAGGCAATTAAAAAAAGAAAGAAAACAGAACACAAGATTTTACTAACATTCAAAAGACACATCATTAGATTGAAGAAAGATTTTACTGCACACTGGAGTTGGAGCTTTCATCTTCAAAATTCATGTCTTGGATTTCTCAGAATAACTTTAAATATTTAGTATGTGAGTTCTCTTAATGCAGACTTTTTTTTATGTGCTCATCTTCAAAGCTTATAACACACACATTCTCTTATTTTCTTTTTGCTGGGTAATTCTTTTGCAGGTATATTCTTTCAAAATTCATTTCTTAAGTCATTTGTTTCATTTCTGCCTCACTCATTAAAAAAAAAAAAAGATGAAAAGACCATTTTGGTGAAATTAAAAAAGCTTTTTGCCTTTCCCTGCAATGATTTTCTTCTGACCTTTGAGTAATATGGTAAAAAGAAACTAATGGCATACAGTGTGTTTATTATCTAATCCACCCATGCTAGATGCATAACTGTCACCTGGTTTGTGAATTACTTATACTCTAGCACACACAGAATAAATTAATCAAGCTCTGAAGAGATCACCTATTAGCCCTTGAAGGATAACTGTCTCATAGGAGTCTGAAGCCGTGGCTGAGGGTCAACGTCCTTTTCAGCCTTGCAGTCAGGAGCAGGGGCAAAACAATGATTACTTTCTGGCCTGAAAGGAAGAGAAGGAAGAAAAGGGCGTGAGTGGGAAAAGAGGGAAGAGTAGATGTGAGGGCAAAGAGGGAAGAAAGAGAGAGGGAAGGGAGAAAAGAAGAGAAATGGGGGCTACTGCAGGCAAGAGCACAACGCTCTAAATTATTGGGCTGGCTAAAAAGTTTGAGGTTTTCTGAAACAATGTACCGAAAAACACAAATGAACTTCTTGGCCAACCTAATATGGCCAACTTTTTGGCCAACAGACATATTTCTGGTGGAAAGAATTTTCTGAGGGTTGGAAACCATGTTTTCCAATTCGGTATCTTCTGCACATGGGACTATCCAAAGAATCTGAGGAATTGGCTTGTACACAGAGCATTTTGGGAAATACAGCACCTCTTTTTTTTGGTAGCTAATATTTGCGAGTGAGTTGATGATGGACAGGGAGGCCTGGCATGCTGCAATTCATGGGGTCGCAAAGAGTTGGACACAACTGAGCGACTGAACTGAACTGAACGTATTTATTCAAGCACTTAGCATGGGTTATGCCATGTAATCCTTACCTCAAGCCTAGGAATTAGGCTTATAATTACCTCAGTTTTACTACTGAGGAAACTGAGGCAAGGATGCTAATGAACTTACCCAAGGTCACACTGAGCACATGGCAGTCACTGCTGGCCTGCGCCCCTTCCACCTCCACTGTCGTCTTCGCTAGCAGAACCCCAGTAGTTTAGGGTGACTATAGGCCCACACTCCACCCCAGTCCCTGGAGGAAAAGACCTACACCCACCCTGCCTCTGGCATGCTCCTTCCTGATACACACTTTCCCAGTCTCCCTTGTAGTTCGCCATGTGACCCAGTTCTGATCAAATAGGTTTAGACAGAAGTCCACTGGAGGGCTTCTGAGAAAGCTTTTCCTCTGTGATGTGCGTGCGTGCTAAGTCACTTCAGTTGTGTCCGACTCCTTGTGACCCTATGGACTGTAGGCTGCTAGGCTCCTCTGGACATGGGTTTCTCCAGGCAAAAATACTGGAATGGGTTGCATATCCTCCTCCAGGGGATCTTCCCAACCCAGGGACTGAGCCCGTGACACTTAGGTGTCCTACTTTGGCAGGCAGGTTCTATACCACTAGAGCCACCTGGGAAGCCCTCTTCTGTGATAGAAGAAAGCATTTTTTCTGCCTGCCTTCTTCCTCCTTAGGATGATAATCAATGACAATGTCATCCTTTGGCTCAGGCAGCCACCCTGCAATGATAAGGCAACAAGCCCAAGGACAAGGATGGCTATACTTAGGATGGTAGATTGAAAAGTGGAATGTGTCCTGCATTTTGAGGATACTGTTAGATGTTATGATAAACCTGGATTCACCTCCCTATCCTTTTCTTCTTATGTGATATTTCACATCAAATGTAAAGTATTGCTGCTGGAAATTTGTTACATTTAGCCAAACCTACAGCTGCATGTATATCAACTATAGTTATGGGAACAGAAGTAGATTTTGGACATAGGAAGCCTGTTTCTATTTTAGGCTGATAGTTTGCTATTCACTATCCCAGAATTCCGGCTCCAACAGCACTTCCTACCCTCAACCTTGACCTCACATACACAGTTGTTATTCCTAAGTGAGGAACAAAGGCAAAATGTAGCAAATTGTAGGACACTACATACTGATGAGATTTTTAACTACTAAAAATTTATTCTACTAAAACCAGAACAATAATGATACATATTGCAAGTAAGCATCAGTTCATACTACAGACATTCTTCCCAAGGACCCACAGTCTTTGTCTCTGCATTGTTCACACAGAGCCACATGCTTACCCATGCTCACAGTTGTGCTTCTATCTAGGTCTTTGTTGCTTAGTTGCTAACTTGTATCCAACTCTTTCACAACCCTGTGAACTCTAGCCCACTAGGCTTCTCTGTCCATGAGANGCCTGGCATGCTGCAATTCATGGGGTCGCAAAGAGTTGGACACAACTGAGCGACTGAACTGAACTGAACGTATTTATTCAAGCACTTAGCATGGGTTATGCCATGTAATCCTTACCTCAAGCCTAGGAATTAGGCTTATAATTACCTCAGTTTTACTACTGAGGAAACTGAGGCAAGGATGCTAATGAACTTACCCAAGGTCACACTGAGCACATGGCAGTCACTGCTGGCCTGCGCCCCTTCCACCTCCACTGTCGTCTTCGCTAGCAGAACCCCAGTAGTTTAGGGTGACTATAGGCCCACACTCCACCCCAGTCCCTGGAGGAAAAGACCTACACCCACCCTGCCTCTGGCATGCTCCTTCCTGATACACACTTTCCCAGTCTCCCTTGTAGTTCGCCATGTGACCCAGTTCTGATCAAATAGGTTTAGACAGAAGTCCACTGGAGGGCTTCTGAGAAAGCTTTTCCTCTGTGATGTGCGTGCGTGCTAAGTCACTTCAGTTGTGTCCGACTCCTTGTGACCCTATGGACTGTAGGCTGCTAGGCTCCTCTGGACATGGGTTTCTCCAGGCAAAAATACTGGAATGGGTTGCATATCCTCCTCCAGGGGATCTTCCCAACCCAGGGACTGAGCCCGTGACACTTAGGTGTCCTACTTTGGCAGGCAGGTTCTATACCACTAGAGCCACCTGGGAAGCCCTCTTCTGTGATAGAAGAAAGCATTTTTTCTGCCTGCCTTCTTCCTCCTTAGGATGATAATCAATGACAATGTCATCCTTTGGCTCAGGCAGCCACCCTGCAATGATAAGGCAACAAGCCCAAGGACAAGGATGGCTATACTTAGGATGGTAGATTGAAAAGTGGAATGTGTCCTGCATTTTGAGGATACTGTTAGATGTTATGATAAACCTGGATTCACCTCCCTATCCTTTTCTTCTTATGTGATATTTCACATCAAATGTAAAGTATTGCTGCTGGAAATTTGTTACATTTAGCCAAACCTACAGCTGCATGTATATCAACTATAGTTATGGGAACAGAAGTAGATTTTGGACATAGGAAGCCTGTTTCTATTTTAGGCTGATAGTTTGCTATTCACTATCCCAGAATTCCGGCTCCAACAGCACTTCCTACCCTCAACCTTGACCTCACATACACAGTTGTTATTCCTAAGTGAGGAACAAAGGCAAAATGTAGCAAATTGTAGGACACTACATACTGATGAGATTTTTAACTACTAAAAATTTATTCTACTAAAACCAGAACAATAATGATACATATTGCAAGTAAGCATCAGTTCATACTACAGACATTCTTCCCAAGGACCCACAGTCTTTGTCTCTGCATTGTTCACACAGAGCCACATGCTTACCCATGCTCACAGTTGTGCTTCTATCTAGGTCTTTGTTGCTTAGTTGCTAACTTGTATCCAACTCTTTCACAACCCTGTGAACTCTAGCCCACTAGGCTTCTCTGTCCATGAGAGTTGGCAGGCAAGAATACTGGAGTGGGTTGCCATTTCCTTCTTCAGTGGATTTTCATGACCCAGGGTTCAAACCTGAGTACCCTGCACTAGCAGGTGGATTCTTTACCACTGAGCCATCTAGGACTTTAGTTTGCGCTAAAACTGTTTCTTTTTGTCCCCAACACACATGCTTTGTTTTAGGAATCTTCATATTCCCAGCATCTAGGAGAGTGCCTGATGTCTACTAGGATTTTGATAAAATACCAGTGGTATGGAAATAAAATTGCGTTATATCCTCTCTATTAAACAGTTATCAAAGTCACATGCATCTCAGGAATTACAAATATATTAATATTTCCCAGATCCTGAGAGATGATTTCTTTAATTATGAAACATTTAAAGAAATGCAAATTGCTGAGGAGAGGAAGTTTGATAAGTTGCTAATAGACAGCCAATGCTCAAGTGCTCAACAAATAAACTAAACTAAACAGATTGGCTTTTAAAAAGCTACATGTTAACCATATGATCCAGCAATCTTATTCCTGGGCATATATCTGGAGAAAACTATCATTCAAAAAGATACAGGTACCCCAATGTTCATTGCAACACTATTTACAATAACCAAGACATGAAATGTCCACCAGCAGAGAAATGAATAAAGAAAAATAGTACATACATACAATGGATTGCTTGGCCATATAAAAGAACAAAATAATGTCATTTGCAGCAACACAGATAGACCTAGAGCTTATCAAACTGTAAGTAAAGCAAGTCAGACAGAGAAAGATAAATATATCATTCACATGTGTAATCTAATTTTTTAAAAATGATACAAATGAAATTATTTACAAAACAGAAACAGACTCACAGATATCAAAAACAAACTTACCAAAAGGGAATAAAGTGGGGGGGATGAATCAGGAGCTTGAGATTGACATATACACGCTATTATATATAAAATAGATAATAAGGACCTACTGTATATGACAAGGGCCTCTGCTCAATATTTATAATAACCTATATGGAAAAGAAATCTCAAAAAGAATATATGTACATGTATAACTGAATCACTTTGCTGTATACCTGAAACTAACACAACATTGTAAATCAATTATACCCCAATAAAATTTTTTTAATAAAAAAATAAAAAGCTACATGCTCTGGGAAGTGTAAATTTGGTTTAAGTAAAATCAGGCATTTCCACCACATTGTTCTCAGGGCAAGAAGGATTTAATGGATTTTTCAAATAAGTTTGGCTTATAACCAGAAAGCAATTAACACTAGAAGGACTGGAGCTTCATTACAGTACTAAGTGCTTCATTTTGTCATAAAGTTAGTGATACCTGGACCAGACCACAGCTCCCCAGTACAGTGAGTGCATTCACAGTGAAGTCTAGTTCCCTGACCTCGTTGTTGAATGGAATTCCACTTAATGCAAAAAAAAATGCCTTCCCTCTCAAAGATGCTATTTAAACTCAACAGCTCTCATTGCAGTGGAGACCAAGGTAGAGTGATGCCTGCAACTTAAAATGCTTCTAAATAAACTAACTTGAGAAGGATGCAAAGAACTGAGGAAAAGAAATGGTAACCCAATAAAGTACTCTATATTTTTTGTTGCTCTTTAATTTTACTTTCAGGAAAGAGTTGCAACATTTAAAGGTAAAGACCTCATCGTTCTTTTTAAAATCATTATGGCTCAAGGTATTTAAAAGTACTATAAACAAACGTTAATCATTTCCATCCAGTAGACCCTTCAGAATCCTAGGGAAAGTAATAAAAAAAATAACAATTGCTACAATACGACTTTATATTTGTTTAAGCTGACTTTTTCATTTGCTCTAATTATAGCTATATATAAACATTTTCTTATACTTACTCTGTTGCAATTATTCTAAATGGCCTTTATGTCTAGCATAATGAGAAATTATAATGAACTGAAAACTCATTAGCAATGTATTCATAAGGAATCAAAATAATTTCAGAATTCAACAACAACCTACATGTAAATTTTTGTTTATTACCATATGATATTCATTTATAAAGTAGCGAGCTAATAACCAAAACACTAATGTACTGGGAGTTCCTCTAATAGTGCTGCCTAGAATCACTTAAGCAATATCAACTTTAACCTTTGTTTATTATGGTGATATTGTCTCCTGATCTGGAATGTAATCTTGAGGGGTGTGGTGGGGTTGGGGTGTGTGTATATATATATATCTATATGAAAGTGAAAGTGTTAATCACACAGTGGTGTCCGACTCTTTGTGACTCCATGGACTATAGCCTGCCAGACTCCTCTATCCATGGAATTCTCCAGGCAAGAATACTGGAGTGAGTAGCCATTTCCTTCTCCAGGGGTTCTTCCCAACCCAGGAATCTAACCCAAGTCTCCTGCATTGCTGGCAGATTTTTTTCCCATCTGAGCCACCAAGAAAACCATATATCATTTTAAAAATTGGATTCAGTTCAGTTCAGTTCAGTTCAGTCGCTCAGTTGTGTCCGACTCTTTGCGACCCCATGAATCGCAGCACGCCAGGCCTCCCTGCCCATCACCAACTCCCGGAGTTCACTCAGACTCAGGTCCATCGAGTCCGTGATGCCATCCAGCCATCTCATCCTCTGTCGTCCCCTTCTCCTCCTGCCCCCGATCCCTCCCAGCATCAGAGTCTTTTCCAATGAGTCAACTCTTCTCATGAGGTGGCCAAAGTACTGGAGTTTCAGCTTTAGCATCATTCCTTCCAAGGAAATCCCAGGGCTGATCTCCTTCAGAATGGACTGGTTGGATCTCTTTGCAGTCCAAGGGACTCTCAAGAGTCTTCTCCAACACCACAGTTCAAAAGCATCAATTCTTTGGCGCTCAGCCTTCTTCACAGTCCAACTCTCACATCCATACATGACCACAGGAAAAACCTAGCTTTGACTAGACGGACCT